>OZ059789.1:13550941-14150941 GCA_964057025.1 Standfussiana lucernea
CCACACTTTTCAGAACCCAGCTGCATTGGTGAAAATGAAGTATATACAGACTGCAAGCAATCTTGTCCACCAGAAGTATGCTTTTCGATCGTCGCCTTTTTCGACTGTTCTGAAGAGGAGCCTTGCACTAAGGGTTGTGTTTGTAAGCCCGGGTATTTACGGAAACATATGGATTCGCCCTGTATCCCGACCTGCAAATGTCCCCAGCGGGTGAATGCACCAGAATGCCAGGATATAGAATTTAAAAAAACCTAGAGGAACTTGGGAACTATCTACTGTATTAGCTGTTTGAGTAGACTGTATGACGATGATTCAACTTTAGGCGATGTGTAATTTGAAAATGGAATAACTAGACGTATAAATAAACAAGCCATATAAACACTTTTTTATTTTTTATTTTCCTTTCTATAAATTTGCTAACTAATCAAAACATAATAAATGGTTAGATAGGCAGTTGCATTAGGCACTACCCATAACGCCTGTCTCACACCCGTACCTATAGCCAAGTTAAAATAATTACTTTAGATAAAAGAATTACTTGTGCAAAATTTTTTATGCAATAGGCAGGAATTTAAAAGAAGTAAGAATCGTCAAAGAAAGCAACGCTAAGATTTCTAACTTTTTACAGTTCTAACTTTAACCAATTACTAAACAACATAATAAAAATCGTATCTTAAAAAATGACATTAACTCAAGTAAACACTTTGACTTGTTTATAGATTCGGGGGTAAGATGTCAAATGTCAGTCACAAGTAACGGCATAACGTGATTTCTGAAACAGGAGGGGTCTCAACATTTACCTATTCGTGATAGTAAACATTCGGAAATCTCTTTCAGAACCCAAATGCACTGGAGAAAATGAGGTTTATACAGACTGCAAGGAATCGTGCCCACCCGAAGTATGCTTTTCGATACTCGCCTTTTACGATTGTTCCAGCGCTGCTCCTTGCACAAAGGGATGTGCTTGCAAGCCCGGATATTTACGCAAAGATATGGATTCACCTTGTATACCGACTTGCAAGTGTCCACAGCTAGAAGATTCACCGGATTGTAAGGCAAAGGTGTAGCAAATAAACTGTTTTAGCTGCTCATGAAATCTACCAACTATTGGCCGCTCCAATTGACCTTGTTTTGAGGGAGAAAATCGGAAGAAGAATTTCATTTTTCGTGTTGGTAAAGATAATTTAAGGCTGGGTCAAGGGTTTATTAAATAAAATAAACATAAACAATCACGTTTCATTTTTTTTTATTTCCCACGCTCGCCAAGAGATTGATTACAAAAGTTTTAAATGATTGATTTGTTGTCTTTATTGCAATTTTCAATAAGTATGAAAACTCTGTCGTCATCTCTAGCATATCCAGCATCGCAGTAGCAGGAGGGATGGCAGTGAGTGTAGGTATGAGGACAGCTAGTCCTGTTTTGTAAATAAAGCGTGTGGCAGATGTTATCGTATGGACCACCGCACGCGAAGTGTTCGTTGGGACCCGGACATTTGTCTGAAAATAATAGATAAATATTGCTTATTACACTGATACTCTTTGACCAGCATCATCCCACGGCTGGGCAAAGGCCTTATGACTTCTAGTTCTTTCAATCCGTTGCCAATGTAACCCAGTGATCGTAGTTTTTACACACACACACACACATTACCAGACATGGCATTGTCTTCAAAGTTATTATGGCTTCTAAAATACTACTTAGCTATTAGGTAATCATCGTCATCTGTGTACCCTTTTCCCAACTAGACTGCGGCTCTGCGACCAGTCGAACTGGATACAGCTGAATACCAGTATTTTAAAACAGCCTTCTCCTCACAGTTTAGTAACTCACAAGCAATTGGTGCTCTGACTTGGAGCCTCTGAACCAACTGCATGGCCGTAACATTTGGTTGTCTTCTCGCGGCAACTTGAAAAAATCGGTCTTGTCGTTGTGTGGTTATGTGCTTCCAGCTTGGGCGTCTTTCAGCCACTTCACCAGTAGCACGATAACGTGACCATAACCTTGATACCACGTTTTGTCTTGTTCCACTTCCAATCCCCTCAGGAATACTCTGTTGACTAGCCCCAGCTTGGAGCATGCCTACTGCCCTTAACATTTCCTCTCTCGTTAAATGGCGCCACTGCATGATGCACACAATAACATTAATTCGAAATTAACCGATAACTTATTATAAAACTTTTTGACACAAAAAAATAGTCAAAAACTACTGTAGGTAAATGAAATCTTCGGACTTCGCTACCATTATGCCGCGTAAATCTTTTGTATTTAATTTATTTTTTCAAATTCAAATTTAGAATCGTTCAAAAAGGTTTACAAAATAAGCTTTCTTCAAAAGAATTTAAAACTGGCCAGTATTTTTTGAGTTTAAGAACTTTAGGTATACAAAATATCCCTGGACGGTGTTGACGTGTGTATTTTCATTGCTTCATTTTGGCGATCTATGAGAAAATAAATCAAAGATTTTCTGCGTGTGGACTCGCTGAATCTTCATAATATTTGTATTTTTTTTATTTATTTAATTATGTATAAACTCGGTACAATAATAATAAATAACATACTGTACTTGTTACAAGTTTTTTGGCTTTAAGCTTCATTATGGTGTCATAAAAGACAACATTAAACTATTGTTGTAGCAAGTAGGTACTTGCGTATATTGTGGTTAGTCTCTGCAAAAATACATAGAAACAGGTTTTTATTAATCAATAGTGTAGCGGCCATCGACTGTAACTATGCATGATATTCATATTCAACTTGAACGTTGAGAGGTAATGTCCCGACTCCCGGTTGATTGGACTACCTAAATACCATATTATTTCAAGAGATGATAGAAGAAACCTTTAGATTGCTGTGATGTCCCGAAGTTTTTAAAAAAATCATCATCGGACAGGTAAATCCCGCAAATATAAAGGTAGTTAGAGGTAGGTTTCAGTGTGAGTTCAGCTTTATATATAAAGAAAGAGATGACCTAGTTTTAACGTCTAATAGTAACCCGCCAATATATTGTTTTCTTAAGTTTTTACCATGCAAATTGTCACTTGTTCATATGATCGTGAGAATTTTCATCACTTATGATATAGTATGGTATACAGGGTGGCGCCGACAATACGACAATAAATTAAACTGCGTATACCTCATAAGGTTCCCAGACTTTGTACAAAAATTATTTCGAATATATCCAGTAGTTTAGTCACAGGACATTATTTTTCACTAAACACATGTGGCCAACTTGCTATTTCAAACACCATTTCTGCCAAATTCGTTCTCTATATGTTATTTCCAGACGCGAATTAATGCAAATTATACCTAAGGTTAGTAAACTAATATTTATAAACGGTGTTGTATTTCGTTAACAGTTTTAAGCTATTTAGTTTGTTTGATATTTTTTTTTAATTTCTATTCTAGGATTTTTTTATTACCATTGTTTTCATTTATTGTCGTATTGTCGGCGCCACCTTGTATATTATGCAAAACAAATAGTGAAACAATATTTGATATTAATTAGTTCTCTCATTAAAATTTACTAAATTCTTACATAAAGCCCAGAAGCAGCCAACATTGCAAGCAATCCTTTCCATGAAGAGCGATGCGGTTTAAGCCTTTATAATAACCATTGACATTAAACTTAAAAAACAAACAAATTCAGATAGATGGAACCCTAAATCATTACTATTTATAGACCGAGTCGAGCCTTTGCTTATCATTACACATCGATTGGCCAACATGTTCAGATCATTTCTTGTGTTATTCATCTGCTGTGTGGGGTCCAGTCTGGCCCAACTAGATTATTATCCGATACAAGAGCCACGCCACCCAATACTAGCAGGTAGGCAGGTAGGTCCAAATACAGGGCTGGGTTTGTACTATACCTAATCATGTGCTGTTTTGGTTCGGGGCATTAAGGCAGGTCCAGGTGACAGTGTTAACTCCTATTTACATAAGAGTTACTCGTATTTGTATAGTTTTGCATGGATCTTTTGCCACATAGCCAAAATCGGAACGAATTCCGCCATGTTTGTTTTTATTTAAATGCAATTTTACAAATAAATATAACAAATGTTTAATAACAACCCTTTCCTTAATGTCAATCAAGCGCCGAAAGATCCATGTACAGACGCCAGCACATCAAGCTACAGCAATCTTTAAAATTTCTTTCATGTATAAATTAATGTTACAACTTTTGGAGCAGCAGAAACATAAACAATAGTTAGTTACCACGAAATAATCACGACACAAATAATAAAAAGTACTTAATCATTACAATATTATTTCAATGAAAAAAAAAACAAAAAATCTAAATGAGCTCATCAGCATAAGGAAAATAGGTGCTTGTTTTAATACCATGCAAAAAGGGAAAGCACTAACAATGATTTACCGAGACTGGCACGTAACGCTAAAAAAGTATTGCAAAAACCTGAGCTATTGCATCACAGACACAAGCACACGTGTAATGCAATGGTATAATGGTACCGAACACTCCTAGATAAAAAGTACTATAATAAGCAATCCAAAACTATTTAAGAAAAGGTAAACAGATTGATCAAAAACTTAGCTGTGGATGCCAATGTGTAGTATTACTAACCAACACAGTGCTTCGATTTGATTTTTTGAGTAGGTAAACAAGGTGTATGGTTCACGATAGGACTCAACGTAACGCACTCAAAACGTTGTGCTGATGGATGCATTGAATAGGACAGGGCAATACATTCTTTTCTTTTCCATCACCGCTATCGTTCATAGAATTTCGCTTTCTCTCTATCGAAGCAATCTTCCAGTTTTTTTATCTATTTACACCCTTTATATTCTTTTATTCCAGAATGTGGGCCGGACGAAGTCTACGAGTGCGTGTAAATTCGTGCCCTCTCATACAGACATGTGAAGATCGTGCCCTCGACATAACTTGTGCAACAAACCAAGTTTGTGAGTTCCGATGTGTATGCAAGGAAGGATTCTTCAGAAGGACCGAGGGCGGTGAATGTATATCAGAAGAAGAATGTGGTAAGTAGCAAGTTTTCTCAAATCATAGATTGCCGTATTGATCTATTTAATAACTTGATTTGTGGATAGGAATACCGAGGTCCAGGGTCGAATCCCGAAACGAGTAAAAATTAAATTGGGTTATTGGGAAAATCTTCGGAAATGCTTACTAAAGTAAGCATTTAAGGCGGTTGCTTACATGCGTACAATGTACAAGTACAAGCTACATGTGTACACAATTTTTAACGATCGATTTGTCAATTCTGGCTTAACGCGACCGATGACAGGTGACGCATCTTGCGTCAGATGTGCCCTAATGTTGTGATTCCCCTTAGAGTGACCAAAATGTTTAGCGAGAACAGTACTATGGAACTTCCAATGACTCGCAACGCATTCTTCTATAACTACACAGTAGGTACAATTAAACAACGTTTCTTTTCAGGACCTATACTTAAATGTGACGGTTTTGAACAATACACCCATTGCATGCCACCTTGCTCAAACGATACTTGCTCCTCAATCGCTGGTCGGCAGAACTGCGAACTGCGACTGCTTCAAGAGCATTGCAAAGCAGCATGCATCTGCAGGGAAGGATACTTCAGGCAAGAGGAAGGTGATCCGTGCATGCCACTCTGCTTATGCCCTGGGGTACAAGAATCGCATGACTGCTCAGCTTGGCTGACTCAACACAAACAGGAAAAAGATCGGAAAGAGTTTTATTGATTTAATATACATTTTTAAGTCAGCTACAGTCTCTATAGTTACTGATATGTAAGAACAATGTCAAGCAATAAATATTTTTTAAATACTTATCTTACTACTCTTTTAAGAAAATCCTTAAATACACCATAACATCACGCCTGTAATCCCCAAAGTGTTAGGCAGAGGTGTACCTAATAGTAACGTCCATATTTCGCCAGTTATGTTTAAGTCCCATGCAATAGGGGGCTATAGCCTATTGTCATCAATCGCGCACTAATCAAAACTCCGTGGCTGCTAGTGCGAAATTCCAAATGGAAAACCCAATCCTACCAATCCAATCCAACCCAGGACCTCATGTTCAGCAGTCTCGCTTGCATGCAAAGGTCGTGCAGTCCTAAAATAAAATAAAATCTAAATATAAAATAATAATAAATAATAAAATTTAAAAAATTATCATTATCGTAGCATAATCTAATTAGCCCGAGTTCGTCAACGAGGCGTAATGCAGTGTGCATTGGAATCGTCATAGTTTAGTCATATTCCTATGATATTATGTGCATCATAATATGACTGTAGAGCGCCCTTATAGGTAGGTACAACGAACTCTGTATATATAAACTGACCCTGCCTTAGTTCATCAATGCACATTGAATCGTCAACATGTTGAAGTTCACTCTTGTGTTGTTTATCTGCTGTGTGGGGGTGATTGTAGCTCAGAAGAATTTACCGAAGACAGAAGATTCCCGGGATATCAAGCCAGCAGTTTCAGGCAAGTAGTCATTAATATTATCAATATAATTCAAAATTACGTAACACACACGCTTGATAGCATAGCTTGTTGCGCCATGTCTTCTTCCCAGCTAAAATTGGAAATGGTGAAAATGAGTTTTGCCTCCAAAACTCATTTTCACCATTTCTAATTTTGACTCTCTTGATGTCCAAACAAAATGATTCTCAGCAATTTTTTTTCTTTATCATGATTTTTATATTTCATTTACAGAATGTGGACCAACCGCAATATACATTTGCGAGTTCCCCTGCCCTCCTCAACGCAGTTGTGATACTCGTAAAGAAGTATTCTATTGTACGGAGCAAATACAAGAATGTGTATACCAATGCGTTTGTAAGGACGGGTTCATCAGGAAGACTGAACGTGGCGAATGTATACCAGAAAAAGATTGTGGCGAGAAGAAAACGAAGAATTATTATTAATTTATTAAAATATCACAAAAGCTGTTTCAAAGAGAAGAGTAACTTTGCCCAGCAGTGGGACATGCAAGGCTACTAAAAAAACCGGCCAAGTGCGAGTCGTACTCTCAGACATAGGGTTCCATAGAACCAAACAATATAGTAAAAATATTTTTAACGCTCATTCTTCATATGTAAATTTACACTCAGCAGCAAAACTAAATTAGTTTTTCATAGTATGTTTATGAAAAACAAAGTTACTGCTGCAGTTTGCAGAAAAACTCCCATATCTCAAAAACTGAATATCAAATCATGTTTTCCAGAATTTTCTTCCTCTTACTTTAGAAATTAGAGGGGGGGACACAATTTTAACGTCTTTGGAGGCAAATATCTCATCAACCATTGGCTTAAAAAAAAAGTATTTAAAAAATCTCGATATCATTCTTTATGAGCTATCGATAGACACAATTATATACGTAGTTTTTTTTTTATTAGTTACATGTATGGAGGGCCACCCCTGTTTTTTATTTTTTCATTATTTCACAAATTATTTGTTTAGCGGTTCATAGAAGTCGCAACTGTGTGCTGCCTATAGTCTCGGAGTAAATACTTTTGTCGGTGGCAAAAAAGTCAATGAAACAAACAATACTCACGGACTTCCGTAAGAAAAGTTATTTTTCACTTTTTTGTGTTTTTTTTTTTTGGAAGTAGGTTATTTTTTTGCAAAAACGTTTTTATTTTAGCCTTTTTAGCTATCGTATCACATACAAATTCTTGTCAAGTATCAATTTCGCAATTTATTTTACTTAGATGAAATATTTTTTCCAAATATTTTCATATAAAAACCTAACTTTTGATGAAATTTCTATAGGACCAATCGGAAAGTATTTCCTTTCAGATAAAATAATTTTTAATTTCGATTCATAAATGACGAAGATATGAGGAAACAAACACAAAAAAATACAGCCGAATTGAGAACCTCCTCGTTTTTTTGAAGTCGGTTAAAGAGGCTGTGACATACGGGCGAACAGACAGACAGACAGACCGAATCTCAATCTATAAGGATACCGTTGCCAAATGGCAAAAACGGAACCCTTTTAGATTCGTCCTGTCCATCTCTCGTCAGTCTGTCTGTCTGTCCGACCGCAATAATGAGTTTTACCAAGACACCGAAAACAATTATAATCGTGCACAACAGAACCAAACTATCTACTATACTCGGATCGTTTCGGCCGTGGCGGCCAATCTCAATAGAGACTAGTTAAGTTATTATAGTGAAAAAGTGTGTGCCCAAACACAAATACACGACGAGTATCACTTCCCTACAACTTATAGCTAAATAGAACGGCAATCCCAACACGACTAGAGGGAGATCTGGCGCAGGAGCAACGGTGTTACGGGGTTTTCATCAGGGGGTAGCAGCGCCTAATTGGAGGCTGCTTCTGAAAAAATCCAAATGGAAATACCCAAGAACAGTTTTCTTGATCTAGGAATCGAACCTATGAACCACGCTTTTAAGCCACGAGACCATCGGGCGGGAAAAACATATGTATACAAAACAAAGTAGCAACTACATGATAGTAAGTATATAAACAGAATCAAGCTTCCACTTATCAATACACATTGAGTCATCAACATGTTGAGATCAGTTCTGGTGTTGTTTTTCTGCTGTGTGGGGTACAATGTGGCCTACGATCTGGATTTTGATACATTTGAAGTTAAACAAGGCAAGTAGTTGCAAGCACACTAATTGCGTAACTTACAATACCCTTATTTGGAAGGGATTCATAATGCATTGCTTTAAAAGTGAAAAAAAATCAAATTCGTTTGTTCGTCATAATACAGCAGTGAGCTTCGTTGAATGATTAAAATTTAAAACATAGATCCCTGTCTTGCGGTAAGTATATAAAAAATAAACATTAAAATAATAAAAAATTCCAACACATAACTGACATAATTTTGTTCAAATCTTATATGGTATGGTATGGTAGCATCTAATAGGTTATAACTTGAACAAATACTAATCCGATTCCGGAAACAACAAGATTATTTTCGCAACTGCCAATAAACCCTGACCTTTGCGTTGTACGAGAGGCAAATAACCTAGAGGGAACCTACCTATGTCTGCCTAGATACATGGATCTTTTGGTGGGTGTCCAAAATCGGAACTAAAGGCGCCATCTTGTTTTTCAACACATTTAATTTCAGTGACAATGCCGATGACAATGCAAACGGTTTCACTAAATGAAACCCCCTGGTAATGTCATTTAAGCGTCAAGAGACTATTTTTTGCATTCTGTCCCACTGCTGGGCAAAGGCCTCCCCCATTCTTTTCCAACTCTCCCGGTGTTTTGCCTTCTTTGGCCAATCAATCAGGAACGAGTCCAAATCGTCACGCCAGCGTTTCTTGGGCCTGCTTCGGTGACGACGACCGTCTTCAGGCATCCACTGTGTGACGATTCTGACCCAACCTGGAAATGTGACCCGCCCAGTCTAATCTCGCAGACTATCGCCAACATCGGCGATGCCTGTCTTTCTTGCACCACTATAATTAACTACCTGTTCTTTTGTTCGTAGATGATAATAATTTATGTACATACCCAACTTTCTGTGAATGTTACCTGGCTAGTTTACGTTAGATAGGTATAAACGACATTCGATCAACGATGAGTTTATCAACGCAAAGATTATATTGAAATATAAATAAATATTGTATAGAATATTCTGTTGAAGATGTAGATACGGGGAAGTACTAACACCGACACTGGTTCGTGACGTACGCAAAAAAAACTTGACAAAACCCGAGGTTTTGACTTATTGATAAACAAATACACTAGATTGTGTTATTTAACAACTACTGGATACGTAGCGTAGGTCAGCCGGAATAAATTATATTTATATAGAATACATATTATACACTTAGTTTCATAATGCAGAGTAGGTACATAACGTCAGGGAATTTAAGGTTTAGCAAATTGATAGTTTACGTTTACCGTGTTACAGCCTTGTCAAACAACTGTCAAAGAACGACTGTTGTAATTTGTAAGTATTAGGGGTTAAAGTATGAAATTGTCGTTTAATAGTAATAGATACTTTAAATAGATATTAATCCTTCATGGTGTGAGATATTCGAGTGAAACTTTTTTTTCAATATATCTATGAGATTATTCTTTTAAAAAATGTACAACATTCGATTTTCGAATTTAAATTGTTTTTTTTTTTATTTAGCTTAGACGGAAAAGATGGATATTTCGAAAATCGTGGTAATTTTTGAGTACGAGTTCCGACGCGGAACTAACACGGCGGAAACGGCTAACAATATCAATACTGCGTTTGAAGAGGAGACTGCCAATGAACGCACCGTGCGTTTTTGGTTTAAACGCTTTCGTAATGGAAACTTGCTACATATTAGTAATCTGTGAATGGAAACTTCGTCTTGAAGAACGAACCACGTGGAAGACCGCCTCCCATACTGGTGAATAACGCTGAATTGAAGGAGATGATGGAAGCCGATCCGAGTCAAACTGCCCAGGAATTAGCAGCATTGTTTAACGTTACCTTACCTACAAAATTGACTCGATTTGCATCAAATCAATAAGCTAAAAATTATATGAAAAATAGGTGCCTCATGATTTGACTGATCTGCAGAAAGAAACGCGTGTTGAAACTTCCGCTGCCTTGTTGAATCGGTACATAAATGAAGGAATAATGGATCGAATTGTGACATGTGACGAAATGTGGATTCTTTACGATAACCGTAAGCGAAAAATGCACTGGTTGACCTCACGTCAAACCCCGCAACAGTGCCCTAAAGCAAAGCTTACCAATAAAAATGTAATGGTAACTGTTTGGTGGTCTCTTCATGGTGTTATTCACTACAGCTTTCTCAGGTCTGGTCAAGCAATATCAGCAGATGTTTACTGTGCCGAACTTTGAACAATGATGGCAAAACTGGCAGTAAAACAGCTCCGACTCGTAAATCGATCTTCACCCTTATTGCTCCCTTTATTGCTCCATGATAACGCAAGACCTCACATTGCACGGGACACCGTCCTAACTCTACAGAAGCTGCAGTTAGAAACCATACGTCTTCCTCCGTACTCGCCAGACCATAGGAATATAAAAAACAAGCTCCAAGTGACTACTATTTTTTTCGTGATTTGGACAATTTTATACGTGGTAAAAAAAAATCTTCCCAGGAGGCAGTACAAAATGCTTTCACACAGTTTGTCGAATCTAGATCCCCAGAGTTCTATCGCAGAGGCATTAATGAACTTCCGATTAGATGGCAGCAATGTATAGATAATGAGTGTAAATATTTTGATTAAATAAATTACATCTTGGAAAAAAACGAGTTTTAATTTTGCAATATAAATCGGCAATTTCATACTTTAACCCCTAATATAATCGGGTTGTTTGGTATTCGAGTTGCTTGTTAATTTATTACACATTATGCAAAAAAATATTGTCCAAGAAGGGATCGTTTTAACAAGTTGATGTGTAACGAGAAGTAATGAGTAAGTAAATAACTTACGTGACACCAGTTACCACTACAGGGCAAAAGTGATGAGCGGTGGCGTGGCGATTGAATACGTTAAGTACCTACTCTCGTCTGCTAACCTTATTTGCCGGATATTTGGTAACTGGGATATCCGGCCAAATATCAGTCCGTGCTGATATATCTTTTAATTTCTTTTTCCAGAATGTGGGCCAAATGAAGCAGCAGCGGGATGCATAAATCCATGCCCTCCAGAGAAGACTTGTCAGAATCGTGAAGACTATTATTGTTTAGACGTAGTTGTGGCTTGTCAATTCCAATGCCACTGTAAAGAAGGCTACATAAGAAAGACTGAGGGTGGTGAATGTATACCAGTAGAAGAATGTGGCAAGTAACATGTTTAAGTAGTGTCAAAAACCAAACATTGATCCCTATAATTCTTTTTTTTATTTTTCGTTTTATTATTGTTTAAGGAGCTCTGATTTAGGTATATGTAAAATTATAATTATGTGTTAATATTTTAACGTAACCAATGTATAAAATATTCGTATGCGCCGCGTCTAGCGCCGGATATGTCCTGAAAATAATATTTTATATAACAAGTTCGTGCCTACCGTATCTTACGAATAAATTTCTTTGTATCAAATATATATATTATGTATAAATGGCGCAGGTGTCTTAAGTCATACTTATCATGGATGGAATATTCGCTGTAACAAACTATTTCAGTGCATTTACATCTACTTTATCAAATAACGTTGCTTTTCAGGACCGTACTGCGGCAGAAATGAAGTGTATACTGATTGCAAACCATCTTGTCAAAGCGAACCGTGCTTTGCAACCAAAAAACCGTCTAACTGCGTCAACGAAGAGCCCTGCAAACCGGGATGCATCTGCAAGGAAGGATATTTAAGGGATGAAGAAGATACGGCGTGCCTACCGCGCTGCTTATGCCCTGAGCTCTACGATACGCAAGAATGTTCGGCATGGAAAAAAGAACATGAATAGTTCTTCAATAACTGAACGAGTTTTATTAGGTACCTATTAGCTGTACCCGGCTTGTGTTGCATTGCAATTTTTCCTACTTACCTACCTACTACCTACCTACCACCTACCTACCTACCACCTACCTACCACCTACCTACCTACCACCTACCTACCTACCACCTACCTACCTACCACCTACCTACCTACCACCTACCTACCTACCACCTACCTACCTACCACCTACCTACCTACGACCTACCTACCTACCACCTACTTACCTACCTACCCTACCCACCTACTACCTACTTACTACCCAACCCTACTTACCTACCCTTCCTTCCTGCCTACCTAACCTACCCACCTACCTACCTTACCTAAACATACCCGGGCGTATGTAGAACAACTGTGCAAAATTTCATCAAAATCAATAAAGTAGGTCCCTACGTAATTAAATAAAAATGTTCAGACAATTATGCTGTTTTTTGTTTTATCAGCGACCCCTCTCGTCTGTGATGTTCCACAGCCTAACTCTGTGATCAGTCTGTGATCTACATATTATATGATCCTGTTTACCTAATTGGAAAAAAAAAACTCAAATTTTCGTATCTTAGAAAAGAGAAGTGACCATCCAGAGTCGACCGCTCAATTTTATGCATAATAAGAAATGATTACTTCCTAGCGCTGGGTTATTAGAAAAAAAAATATTCAATAATCCTACATAATTTTAATAAGCACTAGAGTACATTAAAATTATATAGGAAGGAAATCCAAACAGTCGTGCACAACTGAACAAACTAGTCACTAGGTATAAATAGTTATATCAACATAGTCAAGTGGCCGTCTCTCAATACACTCTGAGTCGTCAACATGTTGAGATCATTTCTTGTGTTTTTTGTCAGCTGTTTCGTGTTTAGTGTGGCTCAGAATCTCAATTTTTGGCCATCGGAAGCAAAACAGCCAGGTGAGTTTATATCGATTTTTTTGTATGATTTCTTTTGAGTAATTAAGTATGTATGAATACTTATGTATGTGTGTTTTAGGTACGCAATATATACATTTATGAAATGCCGTTTGGTTTCTATTTAATTTATTTCTAAAAGTTCTCAGATGTTAAATTGACTTTGTATGTTGCGAAGGTTTGAAGTGCTTTTTGGGCACAAAAATACTGGTATTGATCTGAGTCTGAAAAGACTGCAGGCCGACCGCGTCAGAGTTGGGGAAAACCTAGACAGCTGAAAGGATTTTTTGGGACAGAAGTCAGGGGAATTTACTCTGCTGTCGCGCGTAAAAAGTTGCGCGATGACAAACGGAGTTCCCCAAGCGGTGACATAATCACACACACCTACTGCGTACCTACGTAAAATCAACCTTGACCAGACCCTACTGTGGATTGGAGGCTCATAATTTTGAATCTAATGAAATAAATCCGTCATACGTGTAATCTCCTCCTTTCCATTAAGGAAAATATCTAAGGCTTTTAAACGTTTTGGACTTGTGTGCGATGTAAATCTTCCTTATTTTTTAAATATAATCTAGATTTTATTCAATTGTTCAAATCGCACATAGTTTACGGTTTTATAATTTTCTTTCCCATTTTCCAGATTGTGGACCAAACGAAGTAATCAAATGCGTGGGCTGCCCTCCCGAAGATTCTTGCTATGATCGTAATCAGATTGCATGCCCAGCCGCATTCTTAGGTTGTAGATCAGAGTGCGTTTGTAAAGAAGGCTTTATCAGAAAAACTCTGGGCAGCGAATGTATACCAAAAGAAGAATGTGGTAAGTAACACAAGTCCGAAGACTAGCGCAGGTTAGGGACTATGGCGACACCGGGGCGCAGCACAAGTCACTGGCGTATCACTCGCCAGGCGTATTTAAGCGGTAGTTGCGATGCAACCCGATGCCATTCCAAAAGTGCTTTAGCGCAATTTTGCAATGCGGCGTGTTGCATTTAATATTATAAAACTTTTTTGCAAAAAATAATTCCGACTTCAAAAACACAAAAAAGTGAAAAATAACTTTAGCTTCAGAAGTCGGTGGCAAAAACCGTATCAATAACACAAAAGTCACCGACTTCTGAAGCTAAAGTTATTTTTCACTTTTTTGTGTTTTTGAAGTCGGAATTTTTTTTTTGCAAAAAAGCTTTTTATTTTTCCATTTTTAGTTGTAATATCCTGTAAAAATATTTGCCATGCATTTATTTTACATTGATAACAATACATGTCATGGTAAGTAATAGGCAAGGCTTATCCCCATTACAATGGAACTTAGCATCATACCTGTCCAAATTTGGGTGTACTGTGCACATCTGCGTACCCCCTCAGAGCATACAGGCGCGATGTTATGTTATGAACTGGTGTAAACAATAGACAGACATGAGATTTCAGCAATCCCAGTCCATTCGCTATCATTTATTGAGGAGTTCCGTTGCCTATCTCCGAAGTTCTTCATCAGATCTTCGCCAAATTGAAATGGAACCACTCCGAGAAAGTACTCTTCCAAAAACTACCCAAATCGCTTCAAGTGTGTCTTTAAAATTTGAAGAGTTCTGTCTATTTCTCCAGGATCCCATCATCAGATCCTGACTTGATGATCATGGGACCACCTGGAAAGTAAACCCTTTCAAATAAAAAAAAATCCAAATCAGTCCATCCATCTTCAAAAAAAAAAGGTTCCGACGAATTGAGAAACTTCTCCTTTTTAAAGTCGGTTAAAACGTAGTGGAAGTCCTTAAATACAACCTTCCTTTTCAGGGCCTCCCTGTGAGATATTTACACACTATACGGAGTGCAAAGAGTGCTCGAACGCAACCTGCTCCTCAATCACGAATCCGGTGAAATCTGATTGCGAGAGTAAAGAGTCATGCACTGCGGGATGCACTTGCTGGGACGGATATTACAGGGCAGACGAAAATTCGCCTTGTCAACATCGTTGCTTTTGTCCTGAGTTGGAAAATACAACCGATTGCGTGTCTTGGAGAACTCCACGCTTAGGATAATTTTCTGAACCTGTTAATTATTAAAAATTTGAAGGTCCACTGGTACAAGGATTCATTTCTACTGTATCTATATACATATATCCCTTATTTGTTGAAGTTATGTTATGCAATAAAAACATGTAACTGTGTTGAACAAGAGTTTTATTTACGTGAAGTAGGTAATCATAAAAATCTGAGGACCTCAGCGAAGTAACATTTCATCAGTGATAATGATAATGAGGGGCCTAAAAGGTTTAACTTAAGCCTGTTGAAAGTTTTTGTAGCGACTTGAAAGAGACTGCGACTTGCCTAGGCCCATAAATCCTGAAAAATAAAAAAAATACACACCATTAAGTCTAGGGATCTTAATCCCTAACTTTAAGGATCTTAATACCTAAATTATTATTTTGTTGAAATTAATGTACGAAATGAATGCTATTGCATTAACTTCGTACATTCATTTTAAAAAAATAAGATTTTTTTTTAATGTTTTGGAAACATTTAAAATTTTATTTATTATTATAGACGAGCCGTACGCCAGATTTCTATGAGAAGTTCCCCCTTTGAAAGCTGCTTCACCCACATTTCCCTCTGGTTTTGATGATCGAATCCGTGTAACTTGTGTTTCTCATCTGTTGGTGGTTGATGACAAGGGTACGAGAACCGGAATATGGCCTTGTCATAAAAGAGCGTTTTCTCTTCAATGAATGATGGAAGGATCCCTAGATCTAACAAGCCAAACAAGGTATATATAAACAGAGTCAGGCTTCTTTATCACTACACATTGAGCCGTCAACATGTTGAGACCTTTTTCTGTGTTGTGTATCTGCTGTGTCGTGGTGACTGTGGTCCAGTCAGCTGTTACTGAGGATAAACTGGGTGAGTTCAATATAAATCTCTATGTAGATTGTAGGTGTTAATATTAATTATATTGGGGAATTTCGGACACAGTGCAATAATGCACAGGTCACACCTACTATTTTTTTCTTTCTAGTTTATCACAGAAAACTTCTGTTAGGTGCCACTTACTTTTATATTTTCCAGAGTGTGGGCCGAACGAAGTCTACAAATGCGTGGGATGCCCTCCAGAACATTCCTGTTATGATCGCGGTCAGATTCTCTACCCATGTGCATTCTTACCTTGTACTCCCTCATGCATTTGCAAGGAAGGCTTCATCAGAAAGACTATAGAAAGCGAATGTATACCAAAAGAAGATTGTGGTGAGTTATGAGTCTAAACATGCTAATCCCCATTTTTACACATTGACTCCAATATTTGTAAACTGATGATTCTTTTTTGATTGAAAGTGTCTTGGAGACGATCCTTCACCTGTTAGCAAGAGCTTTAGCATGCTCGCGGTTGATAATATATTTACAGTGAGTCACAGTAATGAAAGGTTTCTTTTCAGGAGCTCCTTGTGATATATTTGAAAAGTATACAGAATGCGTTCAGTGCGCGAACGAGACCTGCTCTTCAATCACGAATCCAGTGAAACAAAATTGTGACGATAAAGAGGCCTGCACTCCGGGATGCACCTGCTGGGACGGATATTACAGGGAAGATAAAGATTCGCCTTGTCGACATCGTTGCACATGTCCTGATTTGGAAAATACGTCCTATTGTTTGTGATGGAACACTATGTGTTTAGGTCCCTCAAATATTTTTTTCTGTTGAAGTATTAATATTGCAATAGAAACATTTTACAAATTATATAAATTATTAGTATGACAAGGCTTTTATTTACCAGACGAACATTTCGCCAGATTGCTATGAGAAGTTTTCTTATCGACAGCTTCTCCGCCCACATTACCCACACTGGTTATGAAAACTTGTGATTTTCATTCGTTGGCTGTTTTTTTTTTCGTTTTTAGGGCACAAATTTAGACACCATTGCCTTGTTTTAAAAACGCGTTTCATCTTTAATTAATCATGGAAAAATCCTTAAACCAAACAAGATCAAACTGTGTATAAACAGAGTCAGGCTTTCATTTATTCCTACAACATGTTGAGACCGTGTGACATGTCGATGATTCCCTTTTGTTTTAAATAAAATTAATTTTGACCAGAACTCTGCCACCTCGATGGCGTTGGTGGTGGTTTCGGGCAGGTCCCTCAAAGTGCAGGTGGAATCAGACATTGAGCAGGACAGGAGGTGAGCCATGGTTTGTGTTGAGGCACCGCAGTCATACCCTGCTTCATCGGAATACCCCCACCGGACCAAGTTATGTCTGCAGCGGCCTACCTGGCTTCGCAATTGTAGCTTATTATAGCAATCGCCTGTTATTTACCACTTTATTTACGATTTTTCAGATTGTGGACCAAACGAAGTGTTGAAATGCGTGAGGTGCCCTCCCGAAGATTCCTGTTATTATCGTAAACAGATAGTCTGTGCAGCCAGTATCCCAGGTTGTAGCGACAGTTGTGTTTGTAAGTAAGGCTTCATCAGAAAGACTCTGCATAGCGAATGTATACCAAAGGAAGAATGTGGTAAGTAATGAGACTATACAACATAGATTCACTTTCAAGGAGTGTTGGGTGATGTTTAAAATATTATGTGTATAATGGATTCCACTGAACCGAAACCTGAAAAAGGTATGTAGGTGGCTACTCATATTTATTTATCTAGATACTTAGTCTATAACATCACATTGCTGGGAAAGACTGCCTTCTCCCTTTTCCACGCACTCACCAAAGGAACTATTGTCAAACGAAACTGTATGAAACTGTTGATGTTGATTCAAGATTTCGTAGATTTTATTCGTAAAAGTTGTGCATAACAATGACGTATTCGAGGCTGAAGGTTAACGAAAACATAATTGGAGGGTAGTGGCTCTCACAATATCGTATGTTGTATGAACAAACAACCCACGTAGGGACCTACTGACATAGAAGTTTCTTAAAGCTTTTGTCCACTACTCTGTGTACTAATGAAACGTTTCTTTTCAGGAGGTCCTTGTGATACATTCGAACATTATTCGGAATGCAAACAGTGCGCGAATGAAACCTGCTCTTCAATAACGAATCCGGTAAAATGCGATGGCGAAGAAGCTCAGTTATGTACTCCAGGATGCATTTGCTGGGACGGATATTACAGGGCAGATGAAAAATCCGTATTGTCAGTATCGTTGCTCATGTCCGGAGTTGGAAGATACGCCGTATTGTGTGTGGTGGAACACTCCACTCGACGGGTGATTTGCTGATCGAGAGACTCACCCTTAATTATTCGAATTTTGAAGGTCTACTCCTACTGTTGGAACCTAGCCTATTATTTTGTTGAAGTTGTGTAATGGAATATACTTAATATAAGTAAAGAATATCACTGTTTTATTTAATTTAGATCGCTCCCTATTACATAGGACTTAAAACATAACTGGCCAAATGTACAGACTGGCCTACTGGGAATTGTCTCTGCATCAAGGTAGAAAATGCCCAAGGCATTAAGTCCGCCTTTGTACAGTTTTTTTACTGGTGCATAAAGTTTTAATAAATAAATAAATGTGAGTGTACACCTCTGCCTACCCCTTGGGGATTACAGGCGTGATGTTATGTGTTATTTAATTGATATTACTATGTTTACCGAGAATTTTATTCAATTTATTAGATAAATGAGATAAAGTAGGTGGTTCACTTCCAGGGTATTCTGAATGCCTTGACAAGGGACATTCTATCAGCGAGAGAAAACTCAATAAAACTCTTTTTTTTGGCATTCATGTAAAAAGTTTTTTTGTATTGACATAAGGTATCGAAAAGTTTTCGTCGTTGTAGAATTACGAAACGAAAATTACGGAAAAGTATTTAGACCCTGGATCCTGACAACAAAGCAAGAGTAGGCACTTTACTCAGAAGGTACATAACCATAAGTAGTAAACATAATTTAATTGGACCTATGGTAAACCCACATTAACATAAGTTGCGATGATGAAAAACAACTGAAAGATGTGTTAAAGAAAATACCTTTCATGATCGAGGGACTTTTATTTTTAATGGAACATGGGAGCCCCGGAATTTTTTACCGATACAAACCATGTCTCAAACGATATAATATCGGTTTTTGCCTTTTTTATGACTCGTCGACTATCGTGCTTGCACCGCTGTTATATCTACAACAGTAAAAAAAGCTGCTTCCACTCTTATGTGTTAAGGTGAAGTTATTTAATACCGTGCGAGCTTTAACTGTTATAAGCATCATTTCCATTTTCCAGATTGTGGGCCAACCGAAGTATTAAATAAATGCGTGGTGGAGTGCCCTCTCCAAGATTCGTGTTAGATGGTGATGAGGTTCTCTGCCAAGGCGTATTCATACCATGTCGACCAGCACGCGTTTGTAAGGAAAATCTCATCAGAAAATATTCAAAAACAAGGGGTAAAGGGACTTTAGAGAATTATCGCTCTTGAAAAAAATCTGTTCCATAGATTTCACATATTAAGGGAGTGAATGACTGCCACAGCTGCACACTGCTTCTGATTGGCTCAAGTCGATTTTTCGTCAATGAGCTTACACCTTAACTTAAGTGATCGCAAATGTGATAAAACAGCTGATATTTTTTTACGATTTCATGTTATATCCCATAGTACCTAAGTATCTATAAGTGGTATCTATCTTATAACAATCTGTCATTCCACGACGTATTAATAAAAATTGCTGCGAAATTCCTAATACTTATTAGAAGCAGAAAAAAAAATATGGATGATAGAAGGACCTCTGAATCCAGGAGGGTAGTAGAGCCCCCGAGCAAGAAGTCTTAAAATAATATCCACAATCTCTATTTATTTTGTAACGAGAGCCCGTGATTAGATTGTGAGGCAGGCATTGGATTCCAATGCCAGTAAATAGTACATACCTAACATATTATAAGGTTTGGAATCAAGTCAAACTTATTGTATATGCGACCGGTTCCGTATAATTTGTAAAACACAGTGTCCTCCTTTTGGGCTTAGGGACTCAGGACTAGCTACGCCACTGCCTGCATGAATCATGCCCGAAAACGAACTATCTATAAATATACCGAGACAAATCTACGTTTCATCAATTCATATCGAGTCGTCAACATGTTCAGAGCATTTCGTGTGTTGTTATTCTGCTGTGTGGGGCTCAGTGTGGTTCAGGCGACTGTTACTACTGAGGACTACGAAATACTCTGGGATGAGATTGGTACTACAGAATTTTCCGACTATATCATTCCTGGTATTTATCCAAGTAAGTGTCTCATTTATGTCAGTAACATATAGTTATATGTTGTTTTATGGTGGAATTCACCGGTCAATGTCAGGCTGTACCTACATTGAACAAAATATGATTCGCGGCCGTAATACGTATGTATTTACAGAATTATAATCATTAAAACAACCGTCTATGTTCATTTTACTCCGTTGAATGACTATTTCATGAAAAAGTTATGAAAAGGGGTTAAATGAACTTTGAGGGTTGTGTTGATTATTTTAATGATTGTAACTCAGTAAAAAATTATTAGTTACGGTCGCTAATCATATTTTAATCAACATATAATCCGACACTGACCTAAAAATTGCCAAAAACGTAACAATATTTGAATTTCGCGGGCTACCCTGGCACCGATTGAAACAAAAGTGCCTACCTATATTCAATATCAATATTAATGCCGTTTAAACTAATATTAACCCTATGCCTGTGCGAATTAATTAATTCTCTAAATTAAATAGTGAAAAATGAAATAAGTATTAATTAAATTGCACTACTAGGTACTCCCGTTTCGGCCCAAGCGGCCCCGGCGATAATTTGGTTACAGGGGCCCATTAAGGACTAGGTAGCTACGCTACTGCCTGCATGTATGATGGCCAGAAACGAACTATCTATAAATAAACCGAGACTAGTCTACGTTTTATCAATTCACATCCAGTCGTTAATAATTATGTTCAAATAATTTCGTGTTGTTATTCTTCTGTGTGGGGTTCATTGTGGTTCAGACTACTTTTACCGAGGATTACGTCATAGACGATGAATACGTTAATACAGAGTACCCTGACTATGTTTACTCCAAGAGGCAAGTGTCTTAATAAAATACTAGATACCACAATCTTTGAAAGAATGAGCTGTTTCATATGAAAGTGCAATACTGAATAATAAATAATAATTATTAATTTAATTATTAATTAGTGAATATTTTGTAAAAATCAGTTTTGAACTGACGTTATTTTCTTATAAACATATTATTATAAGTATGAATTAATGTGCTAGTGTTAATTAAATTAACCTGAACTAATGATAAAGTCACAGAAATGTTTGAAGTTGTAATCTGTAGCACAAACAACTCAATATGTGGGTAGGTATTAAAGTAATTTTTCCAAGAACAGCTGTTTGTTTATTTTCTTACATATTACCTATTTAGAAAATAAATGACAGTCGCAAAATACACTATCATGAAGTGCCTATACCGGGAGGTCAAGAATCTTTTGCTGAATAGGTACCTAATTCATGTCAACAGTTGATACCCGTGTATAAGGGAGTGTTGGCGCTAGGCGCTGGCTGAATAATCATTTTCCGCCTTACGAGTCACGGGTTCAAACTTCGATTTAGGTTGAATTCCGCCAAAAACTTGCCGAGCGGTCAAGTCAAAATACCCTGACCCTTGGAGATGTCAAAGATTTGTCGAATACTTACACAATTAATTACATAGATTTGCAAGGGTTACATACACGTGCTGCTTGTTCATATTTTCGCTTGTCGCAGGCGCGGGGGGGGGCTGCATTTTGCATACGAGCGGAATCTAGTTTTTTGTGGAATTAAAACTAAATAGGTACCGACTGACGATGACACTACTAATGATGAGATATCCGCTTCTAAAGCCTTAAAAAATGTGCCACCCCCCTCCCCTTTTAACTTTTAAAGTAAGAGGAGGGAAAATTCTGAAAAAATTGTGGGCTTGTATACCGTAAAAAGGGCTTTCAACAAAAATTGATTTAAATAAGATTTGATATTTAGTTTTTGAGATATGGGACTTTTTCATGAAACTGCTGCAGTAACTTTGTTTTTGATAACATACTATGAAAAACAAAAGTTTTGCTATTGCGTGTAAATTGACATATGAATCATCATTAAAAATATTGTCATTATATTGGCTGGTGCTACGGAACCCTCTGTGCGCGAATCCAACTCGCACTTGAAGATAAGCTAGATCACTGAAACTAGAGACAAAATTGGTAAAAGTAATGTTTTGGAAGCCAAGGGCGGTTTCAAAATAAGTATTATAAAAATGTCTAGCCATTTGAAACGTATAGTAAGAATGACCACTTGAGACCAGTTAAAGATAATTAATTAACTATATCTCCTGAAGTTTAAAAGATAAAATATGTTGTTTACAAGTTTATCACCATGAGGAAAAATATGGTATTTTTTGTAAATATGATCTAGGTATTGCTGTTACGGAGAAAAACTTATCAACAATGGTTTGGAGAGACTGGTACAGAAACGGATGCAAAAAACGTTATAAAAACTGGTTGATACAAAAAACAATGCTATTGATTCAAAGACTGGAGAAGCACAAAGATTATTGAACAAGTTTAAACAGCTTAGTACTGCTTTAGTTACCATTGATGACCATCATGCGGTCATACTAATGCCTACCTACCTATTATACATACATACTCTTTGGATATTATGTAGATAGGTAAGTACCTAATAGCGACCCGTCCAGTGCTTCGCACTGGTGCAATGTACCCACTAATTTGGCGTCATGTCAAAACATTTTTTTTTTTGCTTTATGTATCTAAACTATCTTAAACAGTATTTTGTACCCTTTATAATATTGGTTCCTCAAGTTAAACAATCTAAAATAAAATAAAAAATGTTTTTTTAGAAACAATAATAATTTAATTTAATAATTTATAAATGTTACTTAACAGTAGAAATATGGTAATACTTTTTGTCGTCTTCACTTATACTGTTGGGGGCACCAGATAATGGGTCTCTCCCATCGTGTGATTTAGGGAATGCTATGACTTCCCTAATTGATTCAGCATCACAAGCTATAGTAACTAGCCTATCAATGCCTAACGCAATCCCAGCGTGTGGTGGACACCCACATTTCAAAGCATTCAAGAAATGTGATAGCTTTGAAGGGTCAATATTCAAAATCTTCAATAATTTCTCCTGTAATCCAGCATTGTGCACACGAACAGAACCGCCACCAATTTCATTTCCATTCATAACAATGTCATATGCCAAAGACCTCATTTTTAATGGCTCGGAGTCCAGTAAATGCATGTCATCTGGATGAGGTGCAGTAAATGGATGATGGCAAGTTTCTAAACCATTTTCACCTTTCACAAATAAAGGGAAATCTATCACCCACAATGGTTGTACATGTTCTTTGACTTGAAGCATATTATTTGACTTCAACAACAATGCCATCATTTCCCTTATTTCTCCTAAACATAAACAAGAGTTTTCATCATCACCGAAAACAATTATAGCTGCGTTTAAGTCCCCAACTGTAGATTGGATCCTTTCACTGATTTCAATTCCTAATTCTTTTGAAATATTTTCATTTAAAACAACTTTACATGAATGCTTTTTGGCAAACTCTCTGATTCTTTCTTTGTATTTTGTAGTTAACTTTCCAATTTCTTTATTATATGGTAATGCATAAGCACCAAAGTTATTATCATTGGACTTCTCAAGGAACAAATTATTAAGATTTGCAAATTTTAATTCATATGTTAAATTTGGTTTATCAGTGCCATAATTTTTCAAAGCGTCTTTGTAAGTCATTCTTTTGAATTGTGGTTTTGGAAGTGATTTCACAAATGTATTGTAGAGCAACTGCTCAATCATTGTCAAGACGCCATCTAGGTTAGTAAAAGACAGTTCTATATCCAATTGTGTGAATTCTGGCTGCCTGTCCGGTCGAGTTGTCTCATCTCTGTAACATCTTGCAACTTGGAAATATCTATCGACGCCTCCCGACATTAGCATTTGTTTAAACTGCTGTGGGCTTTGCACTAATGAGTAGAAGAGTCCTTCGTGATGTGTAGGCACTACAAACTCTCTTGCACCACCAGGGGTTCGGCAAAACAGTGTAGGAGTCTCAACTTCCACAAATCCATGATTTTCAATCAAGAACCTTCTCATATTATGGAGCATATGTGAACGCACTCTCAAATTATTCTGCATCTCTGGAAACCGCAAATCTATGTACCTATGCTGCAACCGTAACTGTTCTTTAGGCTTTTGGTAGTTCCTAAGATTGAAAGGCAGCATATCTACTGTGTTAAGTACTTCCAACTTGTCCATGACCACTTCAACTTCACCAGTGACCATGGTTTTGTTAACCATTTCTTTAGGCCTTAACGCTACAGTACCTTTGATTTTCACAACTGTTTCTAAAGGAATGTCTGACAGATTTATACTGTTGTTGCTTACAACGCACTGAGTTAGGCCATATGCATCTCTGAGCAGAAGAAACTTGGATAATCTTGAGTATTGAACCCAACCACAAAGTGTGACGTTTTCTCCTTCATGTTCAGGTCTTAGTTCTCCACATGAATGCGTTCTATATGTAAACGTATTACAAGTTTGATCCTCCCGCTCTTCTTTCACGCGCTGTTTAGTTTCATGCAGGTTTTTCTTCACAAAATAAGAATGATTTGAGGTTATGTTTTTATCTTGAGATAAATCACAATTAACGTTTGCAAAAGTCCGATATTGCTGATTTACGTGCTTGCTTTTTAAGCAGTTTGAATATATTGAACAATACTTCACACAATTTTTGTATAAACACAAGTTTCTAGCAAACATCTTTGCTTCTGAAACAAACTGTAGAGCAGAATACTATTTTTAATTACAATATTTATTGTCAAGTTTTCCGCTTGAAACCCTATTTACTTTTTTGTTTAAAAAGTACAGTAAAGTAGTAGTTTTAAATTCGGTACTTCGACAATGTTGACTATTGTCAACTATTGTTGACATAGAGTAGAAACAGAAATGATTGTTGACATGACATAACATCTGACACTTGACAGGACAGCGCATTGACGTTGATACTCACAGAAAATGACTAGACACGACAAATATCTGCATTCTTAGATATTCCCTAATCCAACCTACATGGTCCGAGTAGAAAAAAAAGACATGGCGCGATGTGACAGCTTTTTGAACGGGCGGATTGTCAAAGAATAGAATACTGATGGCTTGGCTTGGTTTTCAGATGCAACGGATTCGGTATTTTTATGGACGTTATAATGTTGATTAGGGTCGTGTTATATAATTCTGATGTACTTATTAATTACCTATGTGCTTGTTGCTGATTAAAAACAATTTGTAAGAAATATAACTTTCTAGGTTGTTTAGTGATTTGTTCTTTAATAGTTTTCGCTTCTGGTCTCTAAGATCAGAAGTGGGATTACCGCGCGTTCTAGACCGTTTGCTATCTATTTAAATACTCAGTACGGTGTTAAAGTAGTGTTGTGATTATTGTGTGCAAATTTCTCAACCGTAAGTACCTATGGAAGTTTTGTTTCTTACAAAATGTTAGGACGTTCGTCTCGGTCTAAAAGACGTAGACACTCTCGTGAGCGACAATCTAGTGGCAGTTCTCGCAAAAATGGTCGCGATAATTCGGATGATCGTGATACACCGCCGACTGTCACACGCCACTGTCGGAACAGTCCCATGGACCGTAGAGATAGGTCGTCTGGACGTCGTAGTGTTCGCATAGCCCACATATTCGCCCTCGTGGTTGTAGATATCGCGAAGATTCGTATGATCGCCGCGACAACTCGCGCGATGTAGCCCTTGATCGAATTCTTACGAGATTAGAAGTAATTGAGCGTAGATTGCCAACAGCATCTAGCAGTGATAGTCCGTTGCATCCAACCAGCGAGAGACGGTTATTGTCCTCCCTTCTGGTTGTACCAAGCCCTGATAGTAAGCAAGGTTCGGGCGTTACCGAGACAATAACTGACGAGGTATAGGATAACTTGCGTGCGACAGATTGCATAACGGAGATACTCGTACAGACGTAGCGAACAGTATTATTGGTGCCTTAAGTGCGTTTTTAAAAACAAAGTTTCATAACTTTTACATATCACCGTTTGATCCAAGTGTCCAATGCTAAGCTAGCAGGTTAAGTTGTAAAATTTTCATCAGTTTATGTCAAACCCAAACATGACAATAATACTGCTCGTGATCGTGCCTCCTCTAATAACTCGTCTAACCAACGTAAACGTGAAGCACCTACACAAGTCAGACATTCAGTCCACTGTGCAACTTGTGAACACTGTGGATGATGAGTGTATCAAAACTCCCTTAGTGGGTGCCGATAGAGATCGGTTACTGGAAATCATCAAAGAGTTCTCTGATTTGTTTATTTCCGGTACAGCAACCTCCACAGTGAACACAGGTAGTATGGAGATCAAACTAACGTCTAACACTTCGATAAGCCATCGACCTTATAAGCTTTCGGTGGATGAAAAAATAGGGTTCGCAATATAGTCAGCGATCTGCTCAGCAAGGGAATAATTCGTGAATCACAATCTTATTACGCGAGTCCTATTATTCTCGTCAAAAAGAAGGACGGTAGTGATAGGATGTGCGTCGACTATCGAGCACTTAATGCTATTCCCCTTCCGCTAAGAGAGATTTCCCTTGCCGCTAATCGATGACCATATTGATAGACTTGGTAGCTTCAAAATTTTCACTAGCCTTGATATGTCTACTCGTTTTCACCACGTGCCTGTGAAGGATGATGACTCCATAAGCAAAACTGCTTTCGTAACGCCGGAAGGGCAGTATGAGTATTTAAAAATGCCATATGGTCTAGCCAATGCTCCAATCGTCTATCAGAGGATTATGTCTAAAACATTAAAACCTCTCTTTGACACCGGTCGGATTCTAACCTATATCGATGACGTGCTGATCTTGCCCAACTCGGTAGACGTAGGTCTTAAAACGTTAAGAGACGTTGTACAGATACTTTGACAGCCGCTGCATTTTCCATAAACTTAAAAATTGTATTTTTCTAGACATTGAGATTGAGTACCTAGAGTGACTGATTGGACATGGTCAGGTACGGCCGAGTCCAGGTAAAGTAGATGTACTTGTACGTTCTCCAAAATCTAAAAATGTGAAAGTAGTTTGCCAGTTTCTGGGGCTCGCTGGGTATTTTCGCCGTTATATTGCTGGCTATGCATCTAAGACAGCAAGCATAGCAGGGCTGGTGAGGAAGGGTGAACGTTTTTCATGGGGCTCTAAGCAGGACGCTGCTCGCGACTTTATTTATAAATCGCTTACCTAATGAACTGGTTTTAACGATATTTGACCCCCAGTTTGTTACAGAGCTTCTCACAATCAATCAGCATTTATCAGGATGCTTGTGTAAATGAAGATCGAAAACAGCCACATACATTTGCTGTTGGTGACTTCGTGTTTTTAAGCAAAGTTGCTCAGACTACTGGAAAACTCCGGCATGCGCGGCCCGCATAGGGTTGGCCGAGCGCTGCCACACCACCTTCTATGGCAAAAAGACTTAAGCTGCTGCCGAACATATTATGATGTTATGGCGTGGCGAGTGGATGCCGGATATGTGCTCAGCTCTCTTTGAGAGTGGTGAGATTTGTTATGAGCAAGCATAACTTTTGGGCCTCTGCTCTGTTCCGCGGTCATAGTGGAGACATGCAGAACTTTTGGGCCTCTGTCTCAATGACGCGATGTATCACAAATTCATAGCATGCTAACGTTTGGGCCTCTGCTTTGTTCTGCGGTCATACTGGAGACATGCAGAACTTTTGGGCCTCTGTCTCAATGACGCGATGTGTCACAAATTCATAGCAAGCATAACCTTTGGGCCTCTACTATGTATTCGTGAAAACGACAAGCAAACGTTTGGGCCTCTGTCGATAACAATGTATGGCAAGTGATGGAAATCCGGATTCTGTCATTAGCGATGCATTGAATCTTTTGGATTTGAAGCTGTTTCAACTTTAAAATCACTGTTGGTGGTCTTTGTTGCTGGCGCTTGAGTGCACGCTTGCGCCTGTAACACTGGTCAAATTCGTGAACTCTAATTACTTACAAAACTACTTCAGGTTGAATACGCTTCAAACCATTGTGGTCATGTTATTTAATTACTCATGTACTCTTATGTATTTTCAGTTAATGATGGCCAGGTTGCAAGAGGTGGATCAGATGCGAATGATGGGAATGAAGTTGCGGTCGAGGACGCCACGCTATCAGGAACGGCCGTCTTAGATATTCCCTAATCCAACCTACATGGTCCGAGTAGAAAAAAAAGACATGGCGCGATGTGACAGCTTTTTGAACGGGCGGATTGTCAAAGAATAGAATACTGATGGCTTGGCTTGGTTTTCAGATGCAACGGATTCGGTATTTTTATGGACGTTATAATGTTGATTAGGTTCGTGTTATATAATTCTGATGTACTTATTAATTACCTATGTGCTTGTTGCTGATTAAAAACAATTTGTAAGAAATATAACTTTCTAGGTTGTTTAGTGATTTGTTCTTTAATAGTTTTCGCTTCTGGTCTCTAAGAGCATAATATATAATGAAACCCTACGGTATTTTTATTCTTTATAAAAATATTATAAAGAGGTAAAATTTCTTTGTCTTGCTTTGTTGTATCATCGGAACTACTAATCCGATTTTGTTCACTGGTAGGAAGCTACATTAATAGTTTATTAATTATATTTTATATCATGCTTATTAGCCGATTTAAGGACTCGGGCACAAAGTCAGCGGGAAGCGGCGCGGCAACGCTGTACCCGGTCTCGAAGCCAGCGGGCAGACCGCACGGCACTAGTGTTACGAGAAATTAGTATCTTTTTCGCTAACGAAATGTCTAAACAGCGACGATAACATCATTTTGGTATTAATTCCTTCCTAAAGTTTGATTTACTTCGGTCGTTAATAAAAAGCAAAAAAGCTATAGCTCAACACCATGTCAAAGCAGACGCGTGGGCACCGCTAGATTGGTAGGCACCGCTCGTACGCCGCTCGCCGCTCGCTGCCTTTGAGCACAATATAAATATGGAATATAAATAATTATGTTCATATTTTATACTGTGCTTCGAGGACAGTTCAAAATGTATGCATTCAAACGCACCGCTCCCCGCGCCGCCACCCGTCCCGCTCCCGCTGACTTCGTGCGCGAGGCCTAAGTATCACATTTTTTGCGGACGAAGTCGCGGGCGATGCGCTAGTAATTTATAAGCATTTGTTATTATTATTTTTTAACTGGCTTTGTTAGTTAGCTAATTAGTATCTATTGGTCAAATCTTGCAACTGAATTTCAAACCAATTTCCCACAACCTATTGAGGTGAATTTTTATACACACCTTTGGTTCAGCCCTTTATTCACAACGCTTCGATTTGATTTCGATTTCGGAAAGTCGTAATGTCTATCTCGCTCGTTTTCGTAATGCCAAAAAAGATAGGGACAGGATAGGACAGGGAAACAGGATAGGGGGCTGGTGACAATACAATTTTACGACAGACATAACTTGATCCTGCAGCCAGGATCCCCTGCTCACGAGAGAACTGTTCAGCGGTTAATAGCACGGACACGTGTATACGTGTTCCATGTTGATAGAAAAACCTCTACTTTTAATTTTTATAAAAGCTTGTTTTTTAAGTTTAATTTATTTCGTTTTCAGTGTATATAGATTGCGCGCCAAACGAAATGTTGCAATGCACATCTCCATGCCTTCGTGAACCAACTTGTAGAGATCGTGGAGACCAAGTAATAACAACGGCAACTTGTACGGAAGAAGAACAATCTTGTGAAGACAAATGCGTGTGCGAGCCGGGTTTCTTTAGAAATACTGAAAACGGCGTTTGTATATCAGAAAAACAATGTGGTAAGCTAACAATGGAAAGGGCATCGTTAACGTTTCGTAGAAATTGTACCTACCCAAAAAATTTAAGCGCCGCGCCGTCAGAAAAAAATATTCCTATGCGGAAAAACACCTTCAGTCTTTTAATTCTCAAAATTTATTACAACGAGTCTACATTTATTTAATTCCGTTCCGTTGCGGGATAAGGGAACGCGAGATGTTATTTTCAAACCTAAATACATAGGTTCATAGGTACTTTAACTCCTTGGTGAAATCGCCATTCAATAGGTTCACGAATTTTGCTGGACAAGCGCAAGACGATTTAAATTACCTTACAACTTTATCAAAACTACATACAAAATGCACACACACTACACTTACACTTCAAAATGTGTGAACCCTGGCCCCACGTGTTGCCCCTTCCATAGCTCTCTCGCACATTCATAATAATTCGTTCAATTTCGGCGCTTGCTAGAACTTCGTGTTGTTTTGGCCTTAAGTGGCCAAAGCCGAAGCTTCGGTCGGACACTAGAGTAATAGCCGAAAAGTCCGGACGGTAGATAAAACGCTGGACATATTGGGTCAGATGGTTACCATACCATATACCTACGCGACAGTACAATCGCTTATCGTATTACTTACGGTCTACCTTTATAATTTTCAGACAAATGTCCGGGTCCCAACGAACACTACGCGTGCGGTGGTCCATGCGATAACGTCTGCCACACGCTTCATTTACATAACAAGACTAGCTGTCCTGGTTATAACTACAGTGACTGTCATCCCTCCTGCTATTGCGATGATGGATATGCAAGAGACGCTAGAGGTGTTTGCATACTTATACATGAATGTCGTGAGTATTCATTTCGAAGATATTTTACACAGTACGGGCTACCGCCCTATCATATTTTACGTCATGCAAATACCTACAAAAAAGTGTAAAATAACATTCAGCAATCGCGGTTGATTTGCTAAAATTTATTGAAGAGTTCCCTCGAATTCTCCAGGATCACATCATCATACAAAAAAAAAAAGTCGAATTGAGAACCTCCTCCTTTTTGGAAGTCGGTTGAAAAGCGCTTTGATGAGTTAGTGAACAAAACCACATTCTCACAAATTGGACATTTTGGGAGTTGGACATTTTGGGACTTCGACATTTTGAGAATTGGACATTTTGGGAATTGGACGTTTTGACAATTGGACATTTTGGGATTTGGACATTTTGACACCGTTGGACATTTTGAGAATTGGACATTTTGCCCCTGAACGCTCCCTGGCGGAACCACCTTTAATAATTCTATGGAAAGTCTATAAAATTCTAGTCCTATTAAAAAAGTCTATATTACTACTTTAGACGTAAACTTTTATTTAAAGTGGTTGCGCTGCGGAGTATCCTTGCCAGCGAAACCACCATGATAATTATATCTATTAGAGTACATAGTATAAGCAGATATATAGTATCAAATAATTCTATAACAATTCTATAATGAACTATTACCCCAAAACCGAAATCTAATGTAAATATGTGAACAAAACGGTGCCTCGAACTTTCTCTTCGAAAAAGTCGCCAAGCGCCTAGATTAAAATTCTTGGCAAGTAACGTTTACGTGAAATTTCATACAATGTTCTTTCCAGGCGTTTAGTTTACCTTATTAGAATTTTATAGACATTCCATAGAATTATTTTATGTATTAGACTTGTTAAAGCAAAGGTGGTTCCGCCAGGGAGCATGACGTCATATTTTAGAGGCTGAAAAGACGACTCGCCGAATGCACTTTTTTACGAATAGGTACTTATGTGGACCATAATTATTACTCGCGCATGTGATGTTCATGCTACATGTTCGGTCAGCAGCAATGACCATATAATATTTTGCTGTAAGTCTGTGGCTAATTTAGGCGGGCACTACTGCCTATTTGCGAATTCCAGGTTTTAATTTACTTAATCACGTTACTTTCTAGCTATCCCCAAGTGTGGCCAAAATGAAGTCTTTACGGAATGCAAGAAGTCATGCTTGAACGAAACCTGTTCTGCAATCATGAATCCATCCATCTGCGACAGCGAAGAACAATGCGGCAATCTCGGATGCGTTTGCAAAGACGGATACTTCAGGATAGAGGAAAATGCACCGTGTATACCATTTTGCCAATGTCCCCAGAGGAAGGATTCACTGGAGTGTATGTTCACCGGTAAAAAGATGTCGTATTACCTGTTCAAGTTACTAGGTTACTAAAGGAATTTACAACAATAAACCCTGTGCTGACTTGGGAATTTTATTTTAAAACTTTTTTTGCAAAAAAACCGACTTCCAAAAAAAAAAACACTAAAAAAGTGGAAAATAACTTTACTTTCGGAAGTCTGACTATTGCTTGTTTCATTGACTTTTTTGCCACCGACTTCCGAAAGTAAAGTAATTTTCCACTTTTTTTGTGTTTTTTTTGGAAGTCTGTTTTTTTTTTGCAAAAAAGTTTTTATTTTACCCTTTTTAGTTATCGTATCACACACAAATCCATGTCAAGTATCAATTTCGCAATTTCTTTTACTTGGATGACATTTTTTCCAGTTATTTTGATTTCAAAACCAAACTGCTGAACCGATTTTGATGAAATTTCTATGGGACCAATCGAGAAGTAGATCCATTCAGATAAAAGAATTTTTCAAATCGGTTCAGAAATGACGGAGATATGAGGTAACAAACAAAAAAAAAAACCGAATTTAGAACCTCCTTTTTTTGAAGTCGGTTAAAAAGAATCAATGAATGTGTAAAGGGTAATTTCTGTAATTAAATGTATAAATCAAAAGCATAGTATGTTCTAAATTTTTATTCTACAAAATACATAGAAGTCGATAGCAACCAAAATGTCAAAGCAGTGCCTTCACTCTGAATATATTACGATATAAGCACAAGGAAGCACTGTATAAGCAGCTTTACAGACGTAAATATAGCCTTAGTTAAAAAAAACTACCGAAAATGATTGACAATCGAGAATCAAACGCGAGCAAACTTCTAAATTGCGACCGATTAGTTTAAAAATTCAATTTTAAACTGTCAATCAGTCTCAATTAAGATACCTACTCTTAATTGGGCATTTATTATACCTAACAAATATAAAAATAAGTTACTTTGGAATCAAAAATTACACAAATCAAAAACCGAACGTCCGAAACTTCTATTGTCAAAGAAAAACTACTGCGATTGCGCGTCCGTTATACAACAGGTCAAAAACATACTAAACTCAGTCAAAACAAAGTCACGAATATGAAGAGTTAACAAAAGTCGCTTAGCCTAAAATACTTCGCCAACAAATAAACTTTGAAATGTTCAAGAAATCCCAACTGCACAACCATCAAATTACCGTTAAGATTTCATGAGCAGCAACAACAAGAGGTTACAAAAGAATTCTGACCTTATTCACTTAGGAATAGGGTGTAGAATTCCGAGAATCGATACCTAGAATTAATTTCGAATTAAGAAATCAAATGTTTCTCCAGATTGGCATGGTGATAGGCACCGGTCTGGGTTGGTAGATGGCCGTTTGCGGGCTCATGTAGTCGTATGGTAGATTGATGCAGCTCTGCATCGGTGACACGATGGTAGGGTAGACCGGCGCGAGCGGCGGTGGCGGCATGGACTGCTGAATAAGGTCTGCCTTCAGCATCTGAAATTAATTACAAGTGGAGTTAAAAATATGTGTTGTATAAATTAAATCCTTTGGATAACAATATCGCCTCTTGGGATGAGCCTTTGGCCAAGAGAAAATCATGTTTATCAGGATCCATCAGGATAATTTTATACTGTCGTGTTCTATGTAAAAAACGTTTCAATGGATTAGTCTAAGTAGGTAAGTTAGGTCATGTAACACTGGACAACTGGCATGCTTGTCAGAGCATGATGAACATGGACTAATGTTGGTTCTGTCTACCCCCACGGGAAAAAAATTGCGAGATATGTATATCTATGTATCATATATGCTTTGATTATGTCTAGATAGAGCGTCGCCCTACAATCGTATCAAAGAAAACGAGTCAACATTTTCAAGTATGTGTGCGTGCAGGCGTCGTTTTACAATATGCGTCTATGTCTTTGTGTGCGTAAATAATGATACCAGCTACTACAATTCTCTCATAAATCACATAAAAAAATAGACTTATTTAATAAGATAAGTTTTAGGTGTATGACACGATCTGCACTGATTGGCGGGCAAGCACTTGTGAACCAATAGTTGGTTGACACTTTTTGACACGTTTGCGCACTTGACGCTCCATCTAGACATTATATAATCAAAGCATATATGATACATTAGTCGAAATAAAAATATTCGATGAAAATCTAAGCGGGGTGGAAGGGAAACTACATACCTACTCAGTTTAATCATTCTGAAAAATCTGTTTCCTACAAAACTGCAATACCTACACAGCCAAAATGTATAGATCAGCTGTTTTTTTTTATTACCCTTGTGTCCCTTCCACCCCTTATATCTAAAAATCAATGGCTGTTAGACTACTGAATAGATTTTGATGAACTTTACATAAAGGCATTGCAATGAATGCCGGGCACAGCTAGTAGATACAAGAAAATGTGTACATACCTTAATAACTTGCAAAGCACTTTCAGCAGCTTCAATGTGTGCCTGTTGCATGGTCAGACAGGGTCTTGTTGCCAAAGGTCCAAGTCTTCGAGGAGCACTCAGCAGAGGCATACCAATGTGAGGCAGCTCAACTCTTCCAATCCATATCTCAGTGCTAGTAGGGTCTAAGTACTTCTGGTAGTTGTAGACTGGAGGTGCCCACATGTACCTGTATAGAAGAAAAATGTTATCAGCAACTAAGATTATCGGGTCAGGCAAAGTGTTATTGTTTTTTTCCATCAGGAATTCCTCGGAAGCAGTCGGGGAGAACCTGGATTTGTGCCTGGTTGATGGCAATAGGCTCGACCCCATTACATGGGACTTGAACATAATTGGCGAAATGTGGGTGCACTTGTTAAGTGTTAAGTACACTTCTGCCTAACCCTTCAGGGATTACAAGGCGTGATGTTACGTCTTACTCCAGAAAATCTAAGTTACAGTACAAAAATTCGTACCTACTAGAAAGCTTACATGGTTTTAAGAGAAAATAAGTAACTGCAAAATAAACTTACCTCTTACACATTGAATCAAGCTTAGCTGGAGCCAATGAGTAATATTCTTTATTCATATATGGATAGGTAGAATTGTTGTCCGATGGAGACCCACAAGACGAATCCCCTGCACCCGCAGAGCCAATGCCTTCATCTTCTTTAGGAGAGGATATGTATTCCTGCTTTTCCAACTGCTGTTTGTAGAGCATCAGGGTTTGAGACAGGTTGAAACTGTTGTTAAACTTCGCATTGCCCCTGTTCATCTTCTGAATGCGGTAAATTTCACGAACAACTGGTTTTGCCCATCTTATTTCAATATTGCTTTCATCAATTTCAGCATTTTGTAATTTCACCATGGCCAACTCTGCATGCTCACGTTGGTAGAAATGGACGAACGCATAGTCGTAAATCTTTTTAACTCGCTCAATTTGATTGTTTATGGCTGCCTCGAATACTGCCTGGATGGTTTCAGGTGTGGTCTTGATTTGGAAGTTCCTTACATAGAGCACCTTTACCTGCAAGAAGATGCAGGTTTAATTAATTAAAAAGATTCACATAAACACTTAGCAGGTGCAGCCCAGCTCATATGGTTTAAATAAACACACGCTATATGACACTAATTGTAAACTTTAGACACCTGCTAAGGCATGCAAAGCTTTTAAAGATAATTGCCCTAAAGCAAACAAATTAAAAAGCGGCGACAGTTCTTTCAAATGGAAAAAGAATTTACGAAAAAAAAAAGAAAACACTAAAACAAATGGTTGCTATTACTATTAAAACTCGCAGTGCGCGATATTAAATAAACAAATGCAATGCGATCTTGTATACTGAACAAAAGATAAACGAGAGGTCAATAAAAAAAAAATAAGTACGCTGCGCAACATATTAGAATCTGCTCACCCTTTGCATCTGCTCATCGTCAACATCGGGCTCGGGTTCGGCCCAGTCCACCATCACTTCCTGGTCCCATATCTTCACGCAGCCAGGAACAAGCGCCCGCCGTGCCATCGCCGCCGCGCGGTGAGAAGCAAACTCCACGAACGCGAAGCCGCGGTTCAGGTTTTTGTCAAAGCAGTTCTTGTACAGGATCAAGTCCACAATCCCACTCACGCGCTTCGACAGTTCCTCGTACACCTCCTCCTTAGTTTTCGACTTCGGGATATTGCCGACGAATAGGCGACAGTTATCGACAGACTTGACGACGCCAATGTGTCGCCGCGGTCTGATCTGGAAGCCGTTCAGTTCCTTCACAGCCTTGGAGGCATCAGACTTGTTCGTGTACGTTACGAAGGCGTAACCACGGTTGGAGCCAGAGAAGTCCATCATAAGACGCATTTCGTAGATCTTACCCATCCTAGAAAACACGGGAACTAGTTCGTCTTCGAAAATTTCTCTGGGGAGCTTGCCAATGAAGACTTCGCAGCCTTTCTGGGGCGCAGGACCCGTCCAGTTCGGAGGCGGCCCGAATTTCCTTTGGCCGTTGTGCTGCACCAGCGGGTACCCGGTCTCCTGCATCAGGTCAAGGAGTTTCCGCGTCATACACTTGCCTGGCTCTGCCATTTTAACTATCAGAATAATCACGAACAATCAACTGATCCAACGAGTGCTACAAATCAACTGAAGTCCGTTCAACGAAAAAGCGGCAAATCAAAGTGGCGGCTCGCTTTATACTTTTGCCGACAAGCCGACAAACATAGTGCGGCGGTTGTGACGTCACAAACGATTCGAATTTGGCGCTGATTTCTGGCATGTTTCTACATTAAAAATTTGAAAAATACTTCTTGTAGCAATAGGTAGTTATTACATATTATTATTTTGTATTAATTATAGTATTAGGCTATTATTATTCTAATTAATTACTAGTTCTGAGAATAAATACAAAGAAAAAAGGTATACATTTGAGTAACTTGTCGTCGGTATTTCAAAGCAAAGAAAAAAGGTAGGTATTTGTGAATGCGGCTTCCGTTTCATTACGTTATTTTTATGAGTAAAACAAAAGAAGTTTAACAAATGGATTAATAAGGAATGGAAAAACAATAGAAAAAAAAAATTATTAAGAAATAATAAAAAGAATTATGAAACCATTTTGGTAAGTTTACATTTCGTTTGTATGAATTCCAATGATAGGTAGGTAAATCTATTTTTAACACTATTGAAGACCAACATTTCATGTAAATATGTAAAACAATTATTTTATAATTAATCAAACCTATTTAATCAATAGAATGAGCATCAGAGAATCAAATCAGTTTTACAGTAATATTGAGAAATGTTTTCTCATAAAATCCTTGGTATTCATAATTACCAAAGTTGTTTTAAATATAATGTTTTGAAAATTCAAGCCCTAATAATACTTACTGATGCTATAAAATGCAACAATTAGATTAAATGATCGGAAAATAAAGTAATTTCGTCCAAGATTAAGTTCCGTGTCGATAGATGGCGCTGGTGCCAATTTAAAATAAAAGTTTTAGGAATTCGCGGGAATTCCCCATTGCACAAAGATTATAATTTTCAGTTATTTTCTCTGAGCTTTATTCATATTCTCTATAGCAGATACAGTACATTTAAGTAATCTATAACATGTTTACAATACCTACTAGTTATCTAGCAAAGATGGGAACTAAGTACAGTCAAAGAAAAATGCAGGATAACGTGAAACATAATATTTAATATCATTTAGCTAGAAAGGCAGTAATCACCAACTAAGATGACGACTAATAGATGAAGGTATGTATTCGACTAGCGACCAGCCCCGGCTTCGCACGGGTGGTAGAGCATATTAGGCGATTTGATTTTTTCCGACACTTCCAACAATTATTATCGTCATATTATTTCAATTACACAAAACCTTGACAAATTTATACCTAAACCCTGAATCACTCTATCTATTGGTGAAAACCGCATGAAAATCCGTTCAGTAGTTTTTGAATTTATCGCGGGCAGACAGACAGACGCGGCGGAGGACCTTTGCTTTATAATATGTAGTGACAGTATAGGTAGGTAATAAGAAATATGCTGAGCTGACTCCAAACTAATTAAAATTGACCTCATCAATCGGCACAGAATCGCACTTTTCCATGCTACTATCCTTTTCTGTCGGTCAGAACCGTAATTTGCTAGAGCAAGAAACAGCGTGTGCCGAGCATATCGTCGATGCCGTCGCGTGCGATAACACTCCCGCTCTGTTCAACCCTTAGGATAATGACAAGAAGATACTGTCGGCATCATGCCCACAAATCAGAGACGGACTGATACTGTTAGCCTGCGTCATCCCACTGCTGGGCAAAGGTCTCTCCCCATGGCTTCCAGTTGCTTCGATCCAGGGCCAATGTGACAGACAGACAGACAGTTAAATAAAATTCTGTAACCATTTTCGTGTTAGGCGTGGTGTATCCATACAAAAACAAGTTTCTCTAAATAAATTGGAGTTCAGTTTCTCAGTTACTGAAGTGGGTAAATAAATAGCAGTCAAATACACAAATAAATTCAATAATTTTAATGTGATCTCAAATACACAATACGTACAAAATAATTATATTCTTAATCAGTACATACAGCATTCGGTAACATTCAAAGCGACATTACATACAAAACGATACTTTGAGTAATCTCTAAAAGTAATCAAGTATCTAACGACATGATTATAAGGTCGAAATTAGATTGGCACGATATCAAAATGGAGGATTTTATGTTTTTAAATAAAATAGTAAACGTCCTAGTTATTCAGTTTGGGCTTATTAAACAAAAGTGCGCCGTTTTTTAAAACATCTTTTAGTTTTGTGACGTTAGAGAATTCGGCTGCATTTATTTTTGTAGGCATTTATTATCTCATAAATAAACACACTAGCAACTATAACACAAATTACAGTTTCCACAAACGCTAGAAGACATCCAAATGAATGCATTAAATAAAAGCGCGCAGTTGGATTTTCAACGCTCGACTTTGCGCTTGAAAATCCAAAGCTCGTTTGTTTTGTGTTCATTCCAGTGACATTCACTAATAAGTAAGAAAAAGCGCCTTTATTACAACTTCATAAGCTACAGCAGAACTTTGCAGAATATCTCATTTTTGGAGATTATAAAAATGCCGTTTTTAACTTAAAACTAAAATTATCACAATCAATTTAATACATACAAGCAGATCTTTGAGATGCGCGATGGAAACATTGGACCCTGTCATAGGAAATTATACATAGTTCGCATGTCAATAATAATTGCTATTGTGAGCACATATTTGCGAACTCGTGAATAAACTATGTAACTTTGTATAAAATGAAGTAAGATGAGATGTTCTATAAATTCATTTTTTCATTGGATATGTGTTTTAGTAAGAGGCTTGTTACAAATTTGTTTGGGTCGCCCTGATTCGGGACAGACGGGCGGCAAAACCGAATGTTTTTTATTTATTTAAGATGGGTTTGCTCTTGACTCTAGTCTAGGTCAGAGGTGACAGAAACAGTAGACGATGGAGCGAGCTTACTCAGAAGAAGCCTGTTTACTCTAACTTTGAAGAGATTAAGGTTAATGCGTTCGGAAAAAAATGAAATAATACATAATGAATAATAAAAAATGAATAATGGAATGTATAGGTATTTTGCCGCCAACATAGCATGCCTAAGGGATTCAAAATCATTATGTGCAGTTTAAGAGATCAAATACTTAAACGAAGAAAGTCAAGTTTTCACATTTCTGGTGTTTATAGTTTAAAGTAAATTTTAACAAAAAAAATGGTTTTCGGCTGCATCCAGTTAGACCGAATCCCGACCGCAAGATAGGCGGGAAAAGGCTAGGCAGATGACGACGTTGATAGTTAATCGTCAGCTTCAATAAGTACAGTCAACAAGGTCCTAATAATGGTATTTATAAGCTTTGAATAATAAAAGATACAAATATAAAATTCAAGCATGCGAGGTTACTAAATACTGGGTGGGAGGGATGCATCCTTCCAGCCTGTATTCATATCATTTGACATATCACGGGTTTAATCAAGAGCACTAATATGTACATTACATAGCAAAATTCAGAAGAAATTTTCTCGAGAAGACCGTTTTCATACTAGAATGGGTTCATACTTCATAATAACAGAAAAGAACGAAATCACTTTTATAGGTTTCTCCAAGTAAACAACATATTAGTGCTCGTCACTGCTCATAAACAATTATTATAATTCTTATCACTAATAAATATTTACACCATAGAGGATAAAAATCTTGCAATCAAAATAAAAAAATAAACATTTGAAAATGGAATGATTTTTACACGGACGGATATAGACGACATTAAAGCTTTAAATATTAAAAAATCAGCAATATACTATCAATTATACATCTTTACTTAGAGCCCTTTATGATGTGAATACCTTAGTCAAAAAAAAAGGGACAAAAAAAAACTTAAAACATATGTCTTAAAAACTAAACTGAGTTTAAAATAATCTAATACAATACAAACAATCCTGCAAATGTGTCAAACACAACACAAATAATTCACTGGAACATTCTTTGCTGGACACAGAATAATATGTGCATTCTCTGTATGATGAGACCAGGCTTTTATACTGCAGTGGAATTATGATGTATGCTTGATATTATTATAGAGTTTGTATTTTCAGACTTCAGAAGCGTTATTAAAGACTTGTTTACAGTCTTTTTACAGATAATTTAACTCTGATATAAACCTTACATCAGCGAGAATAAAGGTCACTGTTCTGTTACATCAGAGGTAAAATACAAAGGTTAATAGCCAAGTCTGTACTATTGACAACTGCGTAAGGGTAGTAGCAGCATATATATCGTTAAATTAGGTATAATGCATACACACAACGCTTCTCTGTCCAACTCTAATACTATAACAAGGATCATAAGGCGCGTGGCCAAAATTAGAACTAACGCTGTTGTTTTGTTTTTTTTTTTTTTCAATAAAGTTACACAAATGCTGCATCTGTCGGTGTCAATCAAGGGCTAAAATATCTTTATATCTCAATAAAAAATATGTAGTACAAAGCCCATAAGACTTGAGAAATGCAAAGAATTGTGCTATTTAATTAAACGGATGTCCTAAACTGCAGTATAACAAATCGTCTTTCTGTGAATCACACTAAAATGTTAAAAGTCAAACTTCAAAACCAAAACACTATCAACAGTCTATAAAAAACATTCATACACCAGTCAAATTCACAGCATCATCTCATATATTTTAAAATCTCATCTATCACAAATAAATATTTACATTTCCGAGTTCTGATCCAGTCCCTTATTATCGTATCCTCTGGCCGTGGTGACGGAAGCGCCATCTGTGTCGAAACTGGCGTCGGTGTCGAGTTCAACGACCCAGGGCTGGAGTTCCGCTGAACAAAACAGGCCGTAGACGATGGCGCCTATTAGGTAGATGGCGCTGGATATGAAGAATACGATGCGCCATTGTTCGGCAGTCTGGAATGAGGAGAAGTAAAGTTAAAGTGAGAATGAATAAAATGTTGCCACCATTAGTTAATAATATTAAAAATCACGTCCCTATCAAAACAAGTAAAAAACTTGTTTTGATGGGATTAAACACAGACACAGATGGTATTAAAAAGTACTAGCCGTCAGGTGTGTAACAAAAATGTAACATCTCACACTCACGTGTATCTGTAACCTATGTTTACAAATAAATAAATCTGAATCTGAATCTGTGATGAACGAAACAGACAAACGAGTTACGGTTAGTGGATGATTACAATTCCTCTTAATTGTTGTGTGCTACAGTTTCTTTTCAGCTAGCTGCGTTTGCTTGTTTCACTACCATTCCCTAATTAATTAAAAAAAAAGTAAATTGTGTTGTACCTTATCAGTAACAATAGAGCCAGCAAGCGGCGGGCTGATGATGCCGGGTAGTGTCGCGACCGTGTTGGACAGACCCATCAGTACGCTGGCGTGCGGTGGCGCGATGTCCAGGTGGTTTACACTGAAGATGTATGGTAAAACGTTCGTTATTGTATGGATAAACAAAAGCAGAGACTATCTGTTCAAGGGTGTAAAGATATTGATAGCTAGATCTTATGAGCCTTGGAACTATCATCCTGTAAGATAAGTCTCGCTAAAGGGGTCTTTTCACAAGTGAATGAAACAGATCTTGCTTAATCGCCCGTTAAGATTTCTGTCTTCATCTCCCCGAATCGATGACTCTTGTCCGACCAGTACGTAGCGGCTTAGACAGCTCTGTCATTTGACTCATTTTGGTCCTGGAAAGTGCAGGTAGTCGTGTACAAGGTTTCCGTATCTACGGCAGTAAATTGGGTCTTTACCTGAATCCCGACCAGGCGAACCCCCCGAGCCCCACGGCGATGGTCAGGAACACGATGCACCCCGTCACCGTCGACGAATACGCCGCCGCTACCATGAACACCGTCTGGAATTTACAAATAATAATTTTTTTAATCATTCAATTTGATAGGACTTATTTTAAAGATAACAAGAACCGTGACAAAGATTTCGTCTCGGTGTTTTTCACTCTTCTTGGTTGGCAATAAATCCAGGAAGCCAGAAGTCCTCTGGTTATCGAAAAGGCTTGGTTTGGTTGTTTGCCAAGGAAATGGATGGTCTAAGATTGACAGTTCTAACAAATTTTCAAACCTCATTTACTCTTGGTTTACAGCTCCATTCTAGAACTTGTTTTTCATCTCTATTTAAATGTAAATAAGGTTAAAATTTGTTTGACAGTGATCCCTGACAATTCTGCGTCGTCCCTTACATGTGAATGCACCACGTAAGTTTTGAGAATGATGAAATATACCTGTGAGAGGAAAGCTCCACAGTTGAACAGCTTCCTGATGTTCGTGCGCGTCATGATGCCGCGCCGCAGCATCCAGTCGGCCGCGTGCCCCGCCACCTGCAGCACTATCGCCATCGCTAGGTACGGCACGGCTGATAGCCAGCCCGTTTGCGATGTCTCGAACTTGAATACGTCTGGAAAAGTAGTGAAAAAGAGGATATTTAAATATCACTTGATAAAATAGTGTTATAAATTACTTATTCATTCATAACAGGTAGCCCTTGGCAGCCATCAGTCGGTTGGCAAGGCATAATCGGAAGGCCAGAGCGACACATACATACCTCTTGACGCAAAGGGATATCACCGCCCTGAGATACATAGAGTTGACGAACGATGATTGAAAGACAAATGCACAATTTATGCGCCAAGAACAAAGTTGTAGTCTTTGGGTTTACAAAAATGTGTTTTTACGTGACTATAATAAATACCAGCCCGAGAAACTTTAAATTGTGAACACGGCAGTCTTAAAGCAAAGAAGTGTGCGCCTCTTACACTTTATTTGACAAAGACCAGGCTCAGCCTTGTTCATAAGTTGTGACATTTCACGAGCAAGCGTCAATCACAGCAATATAAACCTTATTTCAACGACGTTAAAGTCTTAAGACAAAATCGGCATACCTTGCATAAAAGTAGGCAAGAAAGTCAGCAGCGTGTAGAAGCCCCAGTTCTCGCTGAAGTGCGCCATGACGATGGCCCACACCGGCGGTGACGTCAGCATCGCCTTCCACGGGTGACGGATCTTCGAGCCTTCCACCGCTTGAGTGCCGCGGGAGTCCTGAAATCAATGAAGATAGATTTGTTTAGTCTTTATACCTTGGTTAAGTCACTTTTCCGGACTATATTTTGGCTGGCTTTCAGTCTAACCGGATATGTAACCAGTTGGAATCGGTGGTTTTATGAGTAAATCTAATTAATTAATGGTAGTCGTATAGTGGTGTTGTGTGTGTGTGATTTTGGCTTTATTTAACATGCATGACTAACAATTGTGTATATTCCTTCCACTTAGGGTTGGTCGCGTTTAAGTGAAGGTGGTTCAACCCACACGACTGCAATTTTGTTAACTATAACAGCCATCCATCACGGCAACATTTATATTGCCGAGCAACAGTTTGTTGCATAACAATGAACAGGTTCACCGCACCTGTATGTATTTGAGTTCAGCCGGAGTTATGTGCGGATCGTTTTCAGGAGATTCCTTCACGACGAGCCACCATATCGTAGTCCACACTAAACCCGACAGACCTGTAATGGGATTAAATAAAATTCAATGATTCAATACACCTTTAAATGAATATACTCACATTTCGCTAATTTATCAGGCTCAAATATACGTATAGACTCTGGGATACTAAATCGAAAAGCAAGTTATTCTCACCAGACGGTCGTTTCGTCTGTGGGTCACTACCCAATTATTGTGGGCTGTAAAGTTTGCTTGGGCAATGGAGGATTATAGGATTTTTTTATTATCTGCTTTTACATGCATGGATCTTTTGGTCTCGAATGACAATGACATATTCTTTTGTAAAATGTATTTAAAAATGTCAGCTACGCGACAAAAGGTCTTCGTAACAGCTATAGTTTAGCTGGCTATTTAAGTAGTTCATACACGCTACCGATACGTTACCTGAAGAATAAGGTCCACACTTACCAAAAACATAGAATATCCCCGGCCAGCCCGTATAATGCGCCAATAAGGAGCATATAGGCATGGAGACCACAGTCCCGGCGTAGCTGCCGCTGAACGCGAAGGTGGCGAGACGAGCGCGCTCCGAGGCAGGCGCCCAGCGCGACCACACCGCGTGGATGCATGGGTAGGTCACACCCTGGGGAGAAACAGAAGAATTGAGGGTTCTTTTGTTGTAATTTATTTATTTATCTAAAACGCATACCACTATCATCACAGGCTTACCTAATGCAGTAGTGTAGTTATAGTTATTGACGTACTAAGATTAGACTTACAATTATATTATCTCAACAACCAAGAGTAATTTGACAAAATGCGGCCCGTGTGAATTCACTCAGAGTACAATTGAAGCGGTCAATCTGTTGTGACACCATATAGCGGCGCGTGCGGGCAGGCAGGCGCTAGCGGCCGCTCCCGCGCAGCGCCGGCCTCCGCGACCCGCGCGCCCCTAGGGTACGCGCACCCGAACCGTGCTTACAACGCCTGGCTTGTGTATCTTACCACGCATAATCTTAAATAATTAAGTCGCGAGAGCTACTTCCCTTCTTACTTCCATTTTATAATAACCTACCATGCCCAGCACAAATAGAGTTGGATATAGCAGTGGATACTCTGGATACACACATGCAAGTATTAGAATCTCACAAACTTGTTATGGATACGTTCTAGAATTAGTTTGTACTTGGTTTCATGTGGCGACCAGACGACAGCATTGCATTCCAAATGATTTTTTACAAGCGCTTCGTACAAAGATCTCAGAGCATTGATGTTCGTGAAGTGATTTCCTAGCCGTAAGACCAACGCTATATGCGATATGCTTTTTTAAAAACATCCGTGATATGCTTACAGAAATTTAAATCAGTTAATTAATTATTGTTGAAGACTGGAAACCGACCCCAACATAGTTGGGAAAATTTAAGGCAGATGGTGTCATTGTTATTTTTGTCATTGCCATAATCAAATGAGATCCCCTATCTCATTTAATGTTTGCCAGTAGCCTAGTGGAACGAAATAGTTTAACTATACCTAATGAGTATGCTATCTTAATTCTGACTGTTCGTGTCTGGTCTCTGATTATTTCAATGAATCAAAAGTACCTATTGACGTTAACAGCCCGACTTCGCCCACTGCTGGGTAAAGACTTCTGTTTGTTCGTGCCAATCTACACGTGCCAGCCTCATCCTGGATGAGGACGAGACGTGTTAGGCTAAAAGTTGTAAATACTATGCCAGAATCAACACCTCATTTATCAGCTACTAATTTTATCTTGGACATCACTGACATCGGTGAAGGAAAACATCGTCTGGAAACCTGAATATAAGTCTGAAATCGCCAACTCGTCTTGAGCAAGCGTGATGATCAATGCTCGTGTCATCTCTGTATAAGAAAAAGCCTTAATTTATTTGCTACATCAGCTACAACCTTAGTCGATAAAACTATCCTAACCTTCGCTTATCTTTTACTCGATTTTTTCCTATATTGTTCGCTGAACTTTCAGTTTAAAAACAAATGTAAGCAATAGCATACACGACTTACCTCAAACAGTCCCTCGACAACTCGGACAGCTATCAGCAAAGCTGTGCTGGTATGCGCAAGCGGCGGTGTGAATAACGTCAGCAGGGATGTCGCTCCGATACCTATCGCGAATACCCTGAAAATTATTACAATAACATTAGTTTTGAGAGCATACAAACGCATGCAAACGCTTCTAACGTCGCTTGGAAAAAGAACATTTTTGATAAAATGATTTTTCATAAAAAGTTTACAGACCTACTAATTAAGCCAAAAAGATGGACAACAACTTCCTTCTGTCGGCTACTGTTGATAACAATATAAATAGGTATGGGGTTCACCAATCCCCTGGCAAGCATGGCGATTTTGAAATTGGAATTTCCTTCTTGACTGTCAATTATTGTAGGGGGGACATTAGACGGTAAATGCTTGTATGGTTATTTTAGCCAGTAACTGGGCTATGGCCTCGTGCTGTATCCCTAGCTAAGAAATAAGCTTTTAAGGCATGCAGCTTCTTGATTAGCAAAGAATGTTCACCCACATCTAGGAATGGTTGGAGCTAACACAGTTTAGCAAGCCTTTAGCCACGACGCAACCTTATTGTCTATGGTTCTATAAAACGGAACGAACCTGTTACCTCCTATTTTAGCCGCGAGCCAGCCGCCCGGTAGCTGCGTGATGATGTACCCATAGAAGAAGGAACTCAGCACAAGACCCTTGGTTTGAGAGCTCCAGTCGAACTCTGGAATCTGAAAGAGTATTAAGATATTTTATTTCCTAATCTACTATAAACCAAGTACCCTAATAAAGTATCCTAAATGAAGCCGAATGGCACTTGTTCTCGCCGTCATTGCGATACTCTTTTGTTTTAGCCATATATATCTTGGGAACCTTCTAGTTACGGATCTCCGTAACTAGAATGGGGGTCTCGAATTGGGGGTCAAAGTTTTTTACTTTTAATACAAGTTTTTAAAGTTATAACTTTACTTTAAATACCTCCAAGACCCCATACTATTCGACGCATCCATCAACACAATGTATTGCGTGCGTTACATTGAGTCCTACCGTAAAACGTGATTTCTCACCCCAGCAAAAAAGATTTTTCCCAGCAATAATTTTTGCATAGCGTTTGTCTGATCTGGTCTGATGATAGCCGTCAAATAAGCATTCTGTACATCAGACTCTGATGTACAGAATGCTTATTTGACGGCTTCATGAAGGGCCCGTATACACCTTGTATTTTTGTACCTTGAAGGCTTCCTAGGTATGTGTAAAGAAAAGATACCGAGGGATGGATCTAGAGATAATTATATCGCCCAAATCAAGAATATGAATATGGTGGCGTATCGACAGGCAATAAAAGAGCTGACACTAGTTTGGTGGCCCTGCATCGGCAAACGACGATATGATTAATTTACTTAAGTACGTCCTGTAACTGAAGGCATTACTAAACTCGCAGCAAAATGAGCCGCCTCAAAATCATTTATTTAAATACAGTCAAAATCTGTAATAACGACATCGAAGGGACTACTCATATTTGGTCGTAAAAACCGAAAGTCATAACTACCGGTGAGGTACAAACTATTTAGTACCTATTATTTTGGTCAATATAACCGGTATTTTGTTCTAAATTTTTTAAATGACGTCATCGTAAAATCTTTAAAACAGCTGTAATACAGAAAAACCAACAACGCCCGCTCTTCACTACTTTCTATAGTATTTTAGCTGTGGAGAAGAAGTGGCAGAATAAACTCCCCAGCAACACACTGCACTCAATTTAGTTACAATCGCCTTCGACACGCTTTGAAGAAGAAGAATGTAGCTGATAAATAAATGTATCGCTAATAAGGAATAACCTAATAGTCTATTATACTTATTATAATAAGTCACTGTAATAAATAACAACGCGCACTGTCATAAAGGACTGAAATAGATGTTTTGTTACTGAATCAATTCTTATACTGCGGGTAGGCACACCTACTCGTTCATGCAAATAGTACCGCTATGACTATATTTTATTCAAAAGATTTCATTCATTTGGATCAACGTGTTATTTTCGAAATCGTTTTTAGGACTATTTCTTAAAACGAACGTGTATTATGTTGAAGGGAACAACAGTGAAAGAACATAAATCTATCCTGTCTTCGGGTAAAACCTGACTTGATACAGTTCTATGCTTCAGGAATAAATAAAATAGCCTCATTTTACCAGGCATAATAAAGCTTAAGTACATTTGGCAAGAACATTTCAAGACGACATTATTGCGAAGATAAATGACATAATATTTTGCTAAGTAAGAGCTTCCTATATCCGTACTAATATTATAAATGGGAAAGTAACTCTGTCTGTTACTCTCTCATGCCTTAATAATCGAAATCCATTCAACCATTTGGCCCAGACTCCCCAAAGAGGAGACGAGTGGAGCGGGGAGACGTCCGGTAAGAGCTTTCACAGTCATTTCGGGTAGCAGTGGCCCGAAAGTCTGATAACGTCTTAACAATGGGTGTATTACAGTACTAACTGGGTTGTGGAGGTCAGATAGGCAGTCGCTCCATGTCAAATACTGATATTCAGCTGCAACCGGTTAGACCCCAAAGTAGTTAAGAAAAGCCTAGGCAGATGAAGTAGACCATGACATACATACACAGGACTTTAAACTTTAACTTTCATCCCGAGCGCCCCGATAAATAATTTCTAATCACACGCGGGTGAAGCCGTGGGCAAAAGCTAGTATTCTTTAATATAAGACTAGTAAAGCATTAAATACTAAACGTACGAGTATTAAAAGCCTTTCAGCATTAAGTGTATCGGCGATTATACATATTGTTCCCTTTAAAACAAAATGGTTGACTGGATTCAGGATGGGATCAGACTATTAGTACGGATTAGTTCAGTTAGTTACTATGCGAGTATTTTTGGGATCGTAACTTTAATTTGGACTGGACTGGTATTTCAGACTTTCACTTTCAATTTGGGAGGTTTATTTTGAGCACTGGACATAAAGGTACTTTAGAATGGCGTACCTTTATTTCGGATTTTGAAAGAACATTTTAATGTTTGTGTTCTCATTGTTTGTTTACTCTTTCATTCTGTGTCTGTTATTTCAAACGTTGATCCTTATTTTTTTTTTCTATTTATAGCTCGACTGCTCATTTCGTCATGGTGATATCCTGTTACCATAGTTTCTTATTGGACAATCCTTCCACTAACTAATATGATCTTAAATTAAAATAGTACTCACAAAAACAATAGTCCCATTCTCCAGCTTAGTCTCCACTGGTTCTGTCATGGCGACCACGGCAACTGACAAGTTGACCCTCAAGGCATACACGTTGAAGAAACCGAAGAAAGCCAGCAGGGCTACCACCAGCCTTCTTCGCCGCCAGAATCGCCATGTCATCTCGTGGTCTTTTGATTGTTCTCTGAAAAAAAAAAGCGAATTATGATGAAGGCAGTTTACTTTTTATCGACCATTACCAACGAATGTGAATGCTTCATCTATGAGATAGGCTTTACGGAGTTGATCCACGTCTTCTAAACAACGCCTCTGACGCCGCAATAAACGTGGCCACTTACTGGCCCAAACATTGTAACGTTACGTAGGTATGTAACGTCGAAACCAAAAGACGAAGTTCTATATCATACAAAATGATTTTAGTATAAGATTTGCAAAAGCAAAGCTCAAATTATGAGAAAGCAAAGCAGCAGTTAGTTCGTCCGTGGCGAAACCAAAACTGCATTTTTGAATTTTGAATTTTGCAAAATTATTTTTTTTACTTTTTTCCCTCAATGTTTAATAGAAAATGCGATAACAACCAAAGCAATTCATTTAGAACCGCGAACACTTCCAAGTAAAGTGATTACATGTAATTAATTTACCTGTCTCTCGACAGATAAGGCGAAAATTGCAGGAAAAGCCAAAGTTATTTAGTGAACTAATTCTTCAAGTTGTCAGGTACAAAAATACTAGGGAAATCTGATTTAGTAAGGCTGTGGTACGAATTATGTACGTTATTAGAGCTTAACGACTGAATCAGCACTATCATGGAGCTGCGATGCTCAAACTTTATCCTGGGCCGCATTTCTGCGATATTCAGTGAATGGGTTCAAATGTAAGGGCATCAGATCATACCTAGGCAGATGTATGTTAATCAGATTAGTACAGAATGAAGTCAATTGGCATAACACAGAGGCATATTCTCAACGGTGGAAATAATCGGAACGTTTGGAGTGAAATCGAGGCATTAACTACTTAATTTTCTGTTAATATTATTATTACGAGCCTTCCACTGCAGGACAAAAGGCTCCCTCTTTCCAGTTTATTCTCTCTTTTGCTATTTGGACCCAAACCTTTTGTAAGAGTCCAGCTCGTCACGCCATCTCCTTCTGAGCCTACCGCGTCGCCGGGAATAATCCTGAGGATTTTATTTTTTGCAAAACAAGAATTAGATAAGGCATTGTAAACTACATCCTATTCTAGTTCTTACTTAGCTTTATAGATCCATCGAAAGATCTGAAAAAACATTCTTTTAAAAAGTACGCTATCAGCTGGTTCATATTGACTTAGAGCAAAAATGAGTTTGAGAACCTCTGCACTAAAAGTATTTGCCAAGTCTAAGTAACGGTGTCACATAACACGCCTGACTCACATTACAAAGAAAACCACATATTGTATGTCTGTCTATACTGTTTGGATAACAGACTTCTACTCAATTCAATATTCACTTAGGCAGACATGAGACATGTGCGTATTGGATTATGTTAAGTTTAAACGATAACACCTAGTAGGTCTGTGTATCGATTAGGTATTAACTGATTAATAATTCTGTTTACGTATTGTGTTAACACACTGAACATTATAATCCAAAGCGACGACTAATAAATTGGTAAAATCGATCCGCTGTAGGATCGCGGTAATAATTGGAATAAAATTAAAGCCACTTTTGAATACTTGTTGAAATTGGCACTGAAAAGCCTACCTACATGTAAGCGTCATGGTAATCGTCTGACCTGACAGTAATCAAGATCTTAATAGGTAAACGACTTTTGAACTAAATATTTAGTACTTTAGCCCTATATTACATTAGCCGACTCGTTAGGTAGTCAAACCTAACGAGTCGGTTCACCTAGGAGTTTCGTGGTCCACGTTGTTGTATCTTAAACAAATTCGTTATCCACGGACTGCTTTACTAATTAGCTAACAAGATATACAAAGTATTGATGACGAATGCTTTCTGCTTACAAGCAACGCTCATTTTCTAACACACTCTTTGTGTATTAAATTAAAATAGGTACCTAAAAGAAAATGGCCACGCATTAATTTCACGGCAATTAACATTGGAATGTATTTTAATTGAGTCTATTTTCGAGTATAAAAAATAAAGTGTAAGTGTTACACGGAAATTCTTTTAACAGTGCTTATTAGGCTTTTTGGGATGCCTTATTCGACCCTTTTCACACGTTGCCTTTTATTGGATTTTTTCGTCGATTCCGTACTAAGAGATTCAAGTATTTAAATGCCTTTGATGCCGTGGAACGTGTGCATATCAATAGCTTATTATAATCGTACTTGGCATTTGAAGATTTGAATAATAGAAATAAGTATTGTGAATAATAATATATTTGGTGACTGATAAGCATCATATAAAAGTTTCAATGAACTTTAGATAGGATTACAAAGAAAAGTTCACATGCAGATATTTATCAGCATTTGAAACGCACGACTCTTTGCAACATTCCATCCACCTCTGACGACTGACATTGACATTAGTGTCACGTTGTATTGCAATTTATGACTTTGAGAAGCTTTTGTAGGTGCTATAACTTACAATAACAATGTAGAGATTGCACATCGGTATTTGCAATGCAAAGCAAATCTTTAATAAGTATACGTAAATGAAGGCAAATGCACATTATTGCATATTTTCGCAGCAGGTCATTTGCCTACGCCGACCGTGACCACCAACTTCTCGTAATTGATCTTCAATTAAAGTTAAGGATCTTTTAGAAGCAGTAAACGATCCTCCCGTTTGTTTGTAAAACTTGGATTGCCGAGAGCGGGGACCTGGCACACGAAACTACTAGGTAGGTATACGTATGTATATATAATATACTGTTTATAAAATTCAGAATAGAATGTAGGAATACAGTCGAAAAAATGCGTCGCCGAAACCGAACAGACGATCGATTGTTTGACAAACAAAAAAAACGCTTCTTTGTCTTTGTCTGCAATCGGTTTTCGATTGGCCGAAAATTTCGTTCTAGCTAGAAATATAAGGCGTTTCTTTGCATCCTCGTCAAATTTAAGGAGGTAACTATGCTAATGATTCTCTACCGACCCGAATCAATAATAAAATGGGTAGGTAATTATTTACATTTTTTCTTAATATCAGAAATCGATAAGTGTACACCCCCCGTATTAAAACGCGGCCCGTCTAATACTAGCCCTATAACCGCGCTTTCACACACACAAACAAACGCAGACGTTTATTCGATAAACGGGTGATTCTCCTCTTTTGAAAAGGGCTTCATTCTGAAATAGTGTCAAATTAAAACAACTAAAACAAGCACCGTAATTTATATTGATTATTTACGTCTTCTATGACAACCTCGTGAATTTTGACGAGGTTGCAAAACTACACCTTGCCTTCCTCGCTTTTTGGGATTTGGGATACTCACCGGCTGTGAAAAAGTAGACGTTCGAGAAGAATATTTGATATAGGTTCCAAATGGTCAATGGTGAAATAGTAATTCTCCGAATCACAATACAATTCTATCAAACCAAATATATTTTCCTCCATACTAAAGGTATTCAGGTCGCGGTAACAAGTATCGAAGTACCAAGTTAGCTTGTATTTCGTAACTAACAGTTGTAAAACAGGAAAATTGGTAGCGAAGAAGTAGTTATTTTGTTAGGTAAAGTTATAGAATGTTTAGGCAAACCAGTCAGTTTGAATCGGAGATTAGAACCTGTTTGGATTATTGCGTTTGTTGTATGATAGTGGTTTGTTTGATAAATATATCGGGTAAATTATGTTTGAACTGTAGGTACTGCTGTAAGATCAAAGTTATGTTCTCTTTGACATGCATGATGCGCTGCAATGTTTTATCGAACAGCCTGCTTTAGTGATGTAGTAAATGATTTGAAAACAAAAGAGTCTCGAAATAAAAACATACCATGCAAAAATAGTGTAAGTATCGGAAGGAAAATGTTTTGCTTTGATTTATTTTAAAGTAACAGTATCAATGAAAACTTACCACGTTGTACCCATATTAAGAACTATGAGAATATTAATCTAGTACTCAAAGCTTAAGACCAGGATATTAATATGATATTAATCCAATTAAAGGCAATAATGATAAGGATGGACAGTCATATAAAGGCGCCATGAAAACAAAAACTTACGACTATTATATTATAGCTTCCAAGGAAACAGTGCCTCAAGATGGCATCATAGTAAATAAACATCTACGTTTGCCCTAAACTGACCTCAAATTAACTCTACATAAGTACGATTTTCCCTATGTACAATTTTATTAAACAGATAAACCAGTTAATGCATAAATAAGGATAAACACTTACAAAACATCTTCACAATTCATCTGCACTGACTCCAAAGAGTTTCCATACATATCCTTGAAAAAAAAACAACACTTTTAGGAATACCTCCTTTCTCTAGTACTTCCTTGCAACTGTTCTTACACAAAAAATCTCGGAATAACACATTCCGTGCCCGTACGGACTGCTTCGCAACCTCGAATGCTATGACTGAGTTATTTTAGTTGGCGACAAAGCGAAGCCTATTGTATTATATGTATTTATAGGAAGGCATGTATATTAAGGTCACCAATGTCGTAAGCTGAAATGGAATGAAATTCGCATGGTAATCGCCCTTTGGAGATTACAGTCATGATGTTATAATGATGGTATACAGATATTGTGTACGCGCGAGGGGATAAGAGTACTAGCGGCTGACCACAAGACGCGGGGGGCCTGATAGTGCGCAGTTTAGCTGTTGTCCAAACCTGAAGAGTAAAAACTTTTTTACAGATTGATGCATAATACACACCTGCGCTGCGGTTTCAAAACTGCGTCGTAGTAAATACGAATAGAAATAATATAGTTAAGTAATATGTAATCAAGTTCAATGCCGAACCCACATAAACCTTATCACTCAATTTCGTTATTTATTGGCATTTCATTCAAACCACTTCACACTATCAGCTAGATTGGTCACACGAAAAATGGGAAAAATACGTCATTTAGTATTCATTCCAGAAGTTTTGCAAATGTTAATATTTGTGGGTTTCGTTAGATAACGGATAACGGATTATTTAATTTAGATAACCTTTTGGTAAAACTTTGTTAGCTTTGTAATGTAAATAATGAGTATAATTATATGGTTTGCTGGGAAAACAAGAAACTGCGAAAACAAGCTTAGTTAGTACTTAGGGAAGTTTGATATAACAAATACAATAAAAAAAAAATAAGTAAGTACCTATATTAGAAATTTTCGAAAACACTTTCGTGAAATCGTGTTCCCTTAGGTAGCTTTGTCCCACCAAGCAAGCATGGTTGGTAATGTACTTACCTATGAGGAAAGAAAGGGGTGTAGCACCTACGACAAATTGTCTTTGTCCTAGGACGTTTAGGCATCTATAAATTGTGCTATAAAAGTCTAGAACCATCTTTTAGTAGAGTACGTTTTTCGAGTGACTTTTAACTTCATAATTACTATACCGGAGTTCGTTTAACTTGTTCATTTTAACTTACAAGTACGTGAGGTTAATAAAAGCGAAAGTACAATGTATCTGGAGGTCGTTGTGAACTGTTAATTTTGATATTTAATACAACACGTTCGTTGAATGTAGGTACCGTGTTACGAACGAATTGGGTTACCAATTATTACCAAACTTATTCAGTGTTTTATATATTCGTGCTTTTGATACTATAAGTCAACAGACTCTACAGGACTCTGACCCCCGTATCTATAACCAAGTCAAAGTATTTACTTGAGTGAATGTCATTTTTCAAGATACGATTTTTATTATGTAGTTTAATAATTGCTTGAAGTTAGAACTGTAAAAAGATATAATTCTTACCGTTCTTACTTCGTTTAAATTCTTGTCTACTGCATAAAAAAATGCACAAGTAATTACTTTAACCCACGTAATTACTTTAACTTGACTATAGACACGGGTGTAAGTGAATGGGTAGCAAGGGTTTAAGAATCCAGAAGTTCCTTTCTGCCTAGTCGCAAAACTAAACTCTAACTTACCTACTTCGTCATAAGTAGTCATATCCTAAACCGTAGCTGACCGGCGCAACTTCGTCTGCATAACATTTTTTATTAATCCTCCGCTCCTATTGGTCGCAGCGTGATGTTTTATAGCCTATAACCTTTCTCGATAAATGGGCTATCCAACACTAAAATAAATTTTCAATTCGAACCAGTACTTCCTGAGATTAGCGCGTTCAACCAACCAAACAAAAAAACAAACAAATTCTTCAGCTTTATAATATTAGTATACTTAGATAAATAGCCATGTAGAGATCAGTAGAGTCCATTATGCATTTAACAATGAGTGCATAATAAGATTTTGATAAAACGATGCATGTGCGATATAGCTAAGCATTTGTAATTGGACCAAGTACTACTTAGATACGATACAGAAGACTTTCAAATAGGTAAATCAACGAGTCACCGGTTTTCCTATACACTCCTCATCACACAATACACTTATAACAATGGTACTCCACAACTTTACAAAATAAACCAGTACTTGATGTCAGACGTATCTAACCAGTAGTTTTATTACCTTCAACAATAAACACATAATTAGTGGAGCCATGGAGCACGAAGCTCTTCAATACAGCCGGCACCTACCTTTGCGAACGATCCAGGCAAATCTCTTATTGATTGGCTCTGACCTTGGGAAGGGACAAAGGGTTCTTTTGTAAAATACAGGTGATTTATTCAGTATATGCTTGGAGGTCGGAAATTATCTTACGGGAACGTACTACTGGTATATGAAAGATGGTAGGGTTGTGTGAGGTATGATATGAAACAGACAGGAAGAAGGGCAGGAAGATGTGCGTTGTACCGGTATGAAAAGTATCCCATGTCCAAATCCAGATCTTGGTCTATCTGTATACACACCGAAGACTGTTCAGCGGTTAAGCCGGATAGAGTCAACGGACAGTATGGACTAATAATAATAGTCCTCCTGACTCCTGACGCTTTCGGTTACGGCGGCCAATCCCATCGGAGATTAGCCATCGGCACGGGAGATATTGTAGTGCACAAGTGTGTGTACTGGCATAGGTGCACTCTCTCTTCCCTCACAGTCATAGGATGGGCACAGGCAGGTGGTATCATACCGACAACTTCCAAACTCCGGGCTGCTACTGAGAAATTCCTAATGCAAAAACCCAGTATCACTTTTTATGCGCGACCCGGGAATCGAACCCAGGACCCCACGCTCAGCAGTTATGGGTTACTATTTTACGATAGTGAAGTACCAACAGCTAAGACTACTAGGCCTAAGTGGTACTTCAGCATACACTTAAGTATGTTTGTGATTCAATGATCATAAGCAAACATGAAGTGTAATCGATGACTACTGGGAGGTTCCCGCCACAGAACATACAAGGACATGCGCATGCTAAATGCATCTGAAGTGCCCTGAACTATTGTGCTTGGGTTTTAATGTGGTTGATCTTCAAACGCGTTATAAAATGGAAAAAGGTAGCACCAGATCACAATCACTGACGTTTTATATCAGCCTAATACTTCGAGGCAAAACGCGAAGCAAAACTTAGCGGTCAAGATCTCTGTTAAAGTCTAGCCTCTAGCACCTACGTACGTTACAAAATGTGCGATATACTTAAGCTACGTAAAGTAACAGTACCTACCTACATACACAACGGTAAATATCACGTCAATGGCAGTGTAGGCAGTATCGTAGTCAATTATAGTAATTAGAACGTCACAGTTCTATGTGAGTGTGTTTATCCCCGAAGATTTCTCATGAATGCGATAATTAAAACGGTGAAATTTCGCAGACTGGTGCTGATGCTGACAGACAATATTGGTACAGAGAAGGTCTAGAGCAATATAGCCATATAGGTGAATATGTCAGTTAAAAGAACAAAATTGTTCTAATTGATTCGCTCCTAAATATCTAAACATTTCAGGAAAAGTTTAGACGAAATCTTGTGTCCGGGCTCCCATATTTTTGGGTCTATTCGAGCTTTAAACACCTATAGACAAGTTCCCATAAAAAACCTCAGTGGGAAATAGGTAAGCCTTGTTTCATCCCGGATTGACCCAATATATCCCGTCAATGACCCTGGATTAAGTGGCGGCACAGCCCCGGTAAAGCGCAAGGGACTATGGTTGGATAACAAAACACTGCACTGAACACATAAAATTCAAATAACAATATATTATGATAGACAAACTTACACAATCAGTACAAATTAACTTAGACAAACGATTTCTGTTCACAAGAAGTGAACCCAAACGACGAACAGGTGCAACAGACATGAACTTCTAAAGGTTTAACTGACTTAAAAGCATTCTTTATTCTATACACAGGCTTTTGCTTTGTAGACGACATTTTCATGTAACGGATGCAGATACGATTACAGCATAATGTAGATAGCGAAAGTAAATGGAGTTTGTGTTTAGGTTTTAAAAGATAGTCGTAAAAGAATATATCCACATTAAACCGGAGAAAGCTATTGACTTCAAGTTTGTTAGATTCAACTTGAAGATAAGGCTATCAATTTAAAAGTAGCTATTAACAACAGTTTAAGACCTGAACCACTGAACACGGTAAGTGGTAATACGCTGATAAAGTTTTGTTTATTTTGTGTCTACTATAGCATGAAAGTCAACAAAGTATTTAAGATGGTAAAGATGTCCTTTAGAAAATAACTTTAGATAGAAAACACGAAAAACATCTCTCAGCGGTATGACCATGACTTAAATGTTTAAAATGCGACAAGTCATAAAAAAGCGCCAGTGACAAACTGGCTTTATTTGAAACAATATCATAATTCATACATAATGATATAAAGAAAAACGAGTGAACAATAGTGATGACTCACAAGTGAGTGGAAGAACAAAACTTGTTCCGTTAACCTGAAGTGTCTAACCTGGGACCAGGGCAGGAAAATGATGAACGAACGCTACAAACCCTTTCACCTTTTAAATCTTGTCTACCGGAGTACTGCAGCAGTTTTTCCACTTGAAACAGAATGATGACAGCGGTAAAATAATGTCAACGACAACACATCACCAAAAAATATTCATCAAAAGAAAACGAGATCAATCAAGAGAAAACCCAAATGAAGACAAACCGAAGTAACACATCGCAGCTTCAACTAACAAACAAACTCCCATCAATAAAATTACCAGCAATGACGTAGACATAGTACGTGGGCAAATAATAAGAAAAACCAATCAACAGCCTAACACACACAATATAATCAATTTGAGTCATTCGATTAACGAAAGATAGCAACAACACAATAACTTTTATAAGAAAAGCACCATCAAAGTGAGAGCCCGTAAAATCTTCGCGGTAAACAAAGTTTTGGGACACTCATCTGAAATTTTCCCCTCATTCATGGGGCTCATGGCTTATGTCGTTAAGAAAACTCCCTGTGGTAAAATTAATTCGATGGGTACCTTATGATGTTCGACACGGGTGTCGAATTGGCTACGACCTAATTAGGTTGTGACCCAATTACTATTTTAAAGGTCCCGGTACGAGAAATCAGTTGATTCGTTACATTGATGCGTCGTTTTATAGAAATCAATCGTGGTTCCGGCCGTTAAGTATTCTTTGATAATAAAGGTATTGAATTCTATATAATGATAGATAGTATCGTGAAAATAGGAAGGCTGGTGACCCAAGTCCAAACTAGATTATATCAACATATAATCTAGTTTGGACTTGGGTAGTAGGCGAAAAGTTACTGGCCCAAATGATAGTCATTGAACGCACCATCGAACAAGACAAATTCCATAAAAAACATAATATATAAATACATACTACAATTTTAATCAAGTGAAGTTCTCAAATTCTTCGCTCCTACTCATGTAGTCGTCTGTCATTGTCTTTGGAAACAATAAATTTATTGTTCTTCAATACCATTATTATTCGATTGATAAATGTCACGTTAAGGTAGTTAGGATAATCATTTCGGGATGGTACTGTTTTAATATTTCCAGTGACGTGTGTGATCAATGAATACAGTTATGTATCAGAAAACGACAATGGCTTTTCCATTAAGGAATAGAAATTTCAATGAGACATTATATATGAGTGTTGCAATGATAGATTATCTTGGTAACACATTTCCAATTTTCGAAATTCTATAACGTCTCGATAAATCACTTCAAAGCGTGCTGCAATTATCTGCATTGGCAACACCTTTCACATTCGAGGTTGAATCGGACACACATTTATAAATGTTCTCAGTGTAACTCCAAACCGTGTAAAATGTCGAGTTATGCGGAAATAGGAAAAACTATCCTACTTATCATGCTGTTCTAAGATTGTTATAAACAAAGAGATCTATCTATGGGTAATATAAATAACAATAAAAGTAACAAGCGCGATTGCCGAGGCTTAAGTAACTTTTGCCGGATGACGATAAAAAAAAGTGTTTTTTCCAACTTTTATACAAGGGACATAAAATATTCATGAACTGAATTCATGGTCAATGTGTGCGCGTCACTGCCTTATCCTGTATTTTTACGTACCATGAATTGGTTGCGAGCTAATTAGACTGTTTTTTTTTAACCTCGAGACCTTTAGAGAGACCGTTTGCTGTGGAAGGGAACATAGCAACCCTTAGAGAATTGAGACTTGAACAGTGTTATTTTATATGAAAGTTCCACTGCTGTTGAATACACTTCATATAATTCCTTTTTTTTTTCCGGATGGGAAATCATCAAATGACTTCTCCCGCTCTGGGCTGAGCGGGAGGGACTGTCAGACTTTTACTGACTAAAACCCACCCATGTTCTCTCATGTCCTCTCATGTCCTCTTTCGAACAACCCGCAGCACCCGGCAGGCATCGGCCCTTGCGGGCCCCTTCCCTATGCTGACATCTCTTTCCTGAGTAGCCTCAACTCAGCCCACACAGTACTTTTAATTTTAGCGACATCCCTTTTGGGACGAGACGATGAAAGATCCTTTTCAGTGTATAGCCAGGAAGAAAATAGAAGCAAAAACTTACATAGGCAACATCACGTCTGCAATCCCCTAAAGGGTTGGTGTATGCCCACATTTCGCCAGTTACCTTTAAGTCCCAGGTTATAGAAGGCGAGCCTATTGATACAAAACTGTCACAAATCTAGACTACAGAGAAATTCCATACACCCTTAACCCTGTCTTAACAACTTAATTGAAAATTATAAATTGTATAAGTACACAGGTACTTACGATTTGTTCGAGAACAATAAGTACATTCGAGCAGCCCATGTAAACACGAAGGCAAAAGGTTCCGCATTTTTTAAATGGATTCGTCATGGAATAAGTATAACTTACACATGTACCTACTATACTGCGGAGTAAAATAAATATGCGTAACAAAATAAATATCCTTATCAGAACGGCTTAAATCTTTTTTCGAATACGTAGTTTTCAACCTTCTTTCAACGAGACTAAATGCCATGAAAATCATAAAATTGTTATAGAACCTAACGACAAATTACCAAAATCCAAGGAAGAACTTATTTACCGATTCCAAAAATCCTATTGTAATCGAGGACTTTACAAGGTCTCAGTGAAACCAAAATCTTTCCCAGCACTTAAATGATGACGTCAAGAACTCCAGATATAGGTGCCGAAGATTTATAGCGCAACAAAAAGTTCATGCCACCCGCATTAGCGCTGAGTCGATGACGATAAATGAAACACGTTCGCAAAACGCCAATTAATCAGTTCGTCAGGATCAGAATCTTAGCAGCGGACGATGCCGTAAAATGTTGAGCTTTAGCTAAAATAAAAAACGATAGTAATAGAACACTTGAGGCTAGAGCTTATAAAACGATTAAATCCTTTTTTTAGGTTCGAAATAATTGTGGTGGGATCCTGAAGTTTCCAAAAAGACTCTGCTTTCATTGGTATCCCTTTTAAGAGTGTGCAATTTTCCTCCAGAACTAGAATGGTTTTTAAGCAGGTAATGTGGAACCTTCCAGTAAGAATTATGTATTGTTAATTTATGTATTAAAAGAACCGGACTGGTCTAAAGTCTTGTTTTTACACGCTAGCTTGGCTTTAGGAGTGATGTAACGAATTATACATATAAGTTCGTATCACGCCAATAGTTCTCCGAACTCTGACCTCAACAGTCTCGAGTCTGCAGGTTACAGACAAGATCTAAAACAAGTGGTATTTTCGTACAGTCTATTCAGTTCAAATGTGGAGAAACTTTGCTATTTTCGCTATATCACATAAAGAAAATACCCGACTTCAAAAAAAGAAGACGGTTCTCAATTCGGTTGTATTTTTTTTGTGTTTGCTACCCCATATGTTCGTCATTTATGAACCGATTAGAAAAATTCTTCTTTTATCTGAAAGGATATACTTCCCGATTGGTCCCATAGAAATTTCATCAAAATCGGATAAGTAGTTTGGTTTTTAAATCAAAATAGCTGGAAAAAAATTGTCATCCAAGTAAAAGAAATTGCAAAATTGATACTTGACAAAGATTTGTGTGTGATACTGTGCTACGGTTTGAGCACTCCGCTAATCCAGTTTTGTCTGTGGCATAATAATTGTCATCATCGTTCAATAATACTTTCGACGATTTATTTTGATGTTAAAGGGTGAATATAAAAGGGTGGTGGTTCATGGAGTTTCTTTCCCGTTCTTCTCCATAGAGATCTAAGAATGGGAAATTATATTACTTAAGTTTTTGACTGACCGGCTCCCTTACAACTCAAAACTGCCTCTAAATGGTTTCTTTGAAACAACTTAATGATTCTGGTTTGAGTTTAACGAAGCATGAATTCCTATACATAGGTACTCCCTCGTGATTCTTCTGGCCGTTTTCTCTGTATTGATTTTAACGCGAATCCTAAAAAATACATCCCGTCGTCATGATATCGTATCCTAATTCCTCTCCTAAAGATAAAGTCCAGTAGAATTATAGCTGGCTTTGTAACTGCGATAAGCGTTCCGCAGTAAAATGGATCATTTGTTTAGCCTGAGCTACATTTGAACTGGAGTTATTTAGCGTGACGGTTTGGTGGTTGCAGTATGGCATTCGTAGGTACTAGTTGCAAGTGGTTTATCTTATGGTGGCTTTTGAATGCACTGTAGGGTAACTGTAAACCGAAACGTTTTAATTTGTTTTGTCACACTTTTGGCCAACGTTTTGTTGGAATCTGCAGAAAAAACATCTAAGTAGCTATCGATAGTAAAAACATTAAATCGATGAAAAGAAAAACTTTGTAACATACGTCGTGAAAACAGATTTCTATACTAGCCTAGCGTTTGTGACCGTCATGCTTGTTCGAAAGTTTATTGCCCATAAAATCGAACGACAATCTAAATTCGCGAAGGTTTTCTAGCGAAAGAGGTATTGCATTTATGGGCTGTTTCCGCTCCTTAATTTGAATTTGTTTTGGATAGGCCAATCCGCACGAGATACAATCATCTGAGGATGCCGTTACTACTGCCTCGTACACGCTGTGACAAGGTAGCTACCCTTTTGCGCACAATCGCATGGCAGCCGTCCGTTCTTACGTAGGGGTAATTATATTATTATTCTTGTTTGTAACTTCATCATCACAACCTTTCAAGTTGGTTTCTTTCTTACCAAACATGCAGACGGAGAGTCAGACTTTAGTCTGCCAACAACTCAAGACTTTAAGTAAACGAAAATACTAGGTAGCTTGATGAAGTATTAACTTAGGTGCTTTATACTGAGTCGAGTCTCTAAACTTATGCGAACTTTAAAGCAATCGTCATGAATATTCTCTGCTTTATACTAAACTTGATGCAAGATCTTATAAGATAAATGTTATGTCTTCTGACGCTCTAGTTACCAGTATGTAATTGCAAGTGTAACTGCTACTCACGCAACTTATAATTATTTATACTGGTATCGAGAAAATGGGAAGATCACGATGTCTCCTTGACGTCTCGTTAGCGCCATTTGGCAGTTTATTTTATATCCTTATTCGTACGACATGAAAATTCTTAGTTAAACTACCTGTTGTGCGTGAGATAGAAGAAATTGACTATCAGAATATCCTCCTTTGACTTGTCTAGAACTGCAAGGAATTCTCTGCGATATTAGTAAAGTTTTCTTCTAATCTGGGCAAAGGTCCATATTTCCTTCTTGGCATAGCTAAAAGTCACGTCAAATAGACTTACATTCAAGAAAAATCCCGCGAAGCAAACTTTTCATTTTCTTTGGAAAATGTATCAAAGCTCCTTACTCCTACGCATATGATTAGTTCATCGCCTCTCAAAACTTTCAACAAGCCTATTATAGTTCCTGAATAGCACCAATTTCGAAGTTTACGACTAGATCCGAGCCCTTTTCTATAAAAACTAGTAAGCCAAGTTCCAGTTTATAGTGGCCTTGACAGTAATCTTGTTTAACAGTTCCGTGAATACTAAATATGAGCATACATTAATGCAAAAATACATACGGACAAAAAGGTCTCAGCACCTAAAATAGCTTTGTTTATTTTACATGAATTAACTAATGATAAAGATGTTTCTGTGTTTATGTAGAAACACTTAATTCTAAAGAATTCATTAGTTTAAATCGACAGCAGCAGCTTGTGGTAAGCTTAGACATGGTTACAGCATATAATTATATTATTTGACTTCGTAAACAACACATCCAAAACTTGATGAGGTTACCGTTCACCGGCAACGTCCATGAAGCAGTTGATATCCAGGTCTTACCAAAAGTTATAATAGCACCCTTTGACAATTACAATAAACAATTGGCTTGCTGTTGTTACGAATCCCAGAAATAACAATTTGCATGGAAACAAGCTTTCTTCGTTAACTGCTGATAAAATTGAATACACCGAATTTTAATTTCGCAGGCCATTGCACGGGAATGCAGCATTCGCATTCCGTACCAAAATAGCAAAGCGGAAGTCTACTGTGATTGTAACAAAAAGCAACAAAGGCTTAATGAAAAGGAGGAGGTATATGTCCCCCAGGGATTGGAGAGTCCATGTTATCGATTAAAAGGACTGATGGAAAACTAATGGAGCCTATTATGTGGGACGCACGCGATCAACGTTCTTCCTTGGGAACATTTTTAATCCGTCTACTGTAGCTTTAATAACTGGCTATTATATTGCATTACGAAGTCATTACGACATTAGCGAAATATTTCTGGTTTTCCGGCGTTTGTATTGTGTTCATTTTCGCATAACTACTGAGAATTACGTCTTTTATGTACATTTGTTAGTCATTGAGATTGCGGTTATGAAAACTAGTTTGCTTCTTTTATAATTATAATACGTACAAATAATTGGTTATCTTAATTTATTACGTGGGGATGAGTCAAGAAATATATAGGAAATACCAGTGAATTATTTTATACAATTTTTACGTGAACTTTTTCAGCAAATAAATTAATTGAATTAATTAGTTGACTTAAATAAAAACGAGTAATAAAAAACTGATTCTGAATTATGTACCTACAACATCTAATTACACGTAAGAAATTGTAAAAAATAAAATTAAGTAACAACATTTTGGATTGAAAAGATTTTCCCAGCCGAGTAAAAACTAATTTGGCGCGAAAAGCTCACATTTATTTTGCTAGAACTGCCATTTCTGGCTTTAGCGATCCCAAGTATTCGTTTTTTGGAGAATAATAAAGGGATTTGGAGACATATCCACTCATTATTTTCTAAATAGGTAAGGTAAGGTCCAAAATCTTTTAGTCCTAAAATGTGAAGCAGGTTTTTAGAGGAAAATAACTAGAGAACACGTCCTAGGGAAGTTCGGAAGTCCACTTGTTTTGGACGTACCTCTTCTGGCCTATACTGAAAACACAGTAGCTTTAATATAATAGTAATTTTACAGGGACTTGCATATTTAAGTAATAAGCTTAAAAAAAACTTGCCGATTTAAGCCAACTAGGAAATGCGAAGGTCACAGAAACCTGTCCCTATGTGAGAGAAATAAATAATAACGAAGTCCAAAGCGCCAAACACATGTTGAATAAGAAAAACAGGCTAAATGATTCTTGATAGGTTTTTTTTAAGGTGTCTGAGTAACCTATTAATGCAGATGGAATTTTTATTTTTATTAGGCATGTCTGTGGTGTGTGGTGCAAATAAGAAATGAGTATTTAAGAGGAAGTCTGAAAGTGGCGCCGGTGACTGAAAAGTTATGTGGTAATCAGTTGGGTTGGTATCTATGGGCATGTGATGCGGAGAAATGAGGATAATATTAAGAGGAAAGTTTTGAGTATGAATGTAGATGGGTATAAGAGTAGAGGAAGACCAAGAAACGATGGATGGGCTCTGTGAAGGATGATATGTCAAGAAAGGAGGTGTCTGATGAGATGACGAGTAATAATTATGGTCTCCAAATAAATTGGGATAAGATAAGGAGAATGAGAGAAAAGGTTATTTTTCAACGGTGAAAGAATATTTTCGAAGGTTAAAGGTGGCGCAGGTAGCTACGGGGGGAATGGATATGGAACATGAAATACTGACTAGCGAGTGTTTCAAAATTTTTTGCGGAAATACTGATGTAGCGAGAATCTGCCTTATCTAGGTATACAAATAAATTAGATTGAAGAGTCTGTTTGTAATATCAAAATAACAGATTTTTACTGAATGCATATTATGAAAAAAAAAAAAACGCGGACGAAGGTCGCGGGCAACAGTAAACAGTAGGTGGGTACTAGCTTTGATTATATAATGTCTAGATGGAGCGTCAAGTGTGCGCAAACGTGTCAAAAAGTGTCAACCAACTATTGGTTCACAAGTGCTTGCCCGCCAATCAGTGCAGATCGTGTCATACACCTAAAACTTATCTTATTTAATAAGTCTATTTTTTAATGTGATTTATGAGAGAATTGTAGTAGCTGGTATCATTATTTACGCACACAAAGACATAGACGCATAGTGTAAAACGACGCCTGCACGCACACATACTTGAAAATGTTGACTCGTTTTCTTTGATACGATTGTAGGGCGACGCTCTATCTAGACATTATATAATCAAAGGGTACTAGTTATCAAATGAAAATGTTTGACCGAGGTTTATCATAATTATCATACTTACTGTACGGTAGCAGAATATTAAAAAGAACACGACTATTTCACCTGATATTGTTTAATTTATAATATCACCTCGAATGTTTATTAGTAAACAATCTAACATTGCCAAACAAACACAAATTGTATCAGACGCTGTAAGTGACAGGTTGTCGACCTTGATTACCTTTATAAACAGTAAACAGTAACTTGCACCCTTTTGACCTCCAAATGAGTTATTTGTCTTTATGAGATATCTAAACCACTAAGCAGTGATAGCCTAGTGGTGTGACCGTTGGACTGCCAAGTCATAGGTCTCGAGTTCGAACCCAGGACACGCACCTCTGATTTTTCGGAATCATGTGCGTATTGAATAATAATGATCACTTGCTTCGGTGAAGGAAAACATCGTGAGGTAACCAGCATACCTATGTATGTAAATCCAAGTCACAGGCCTATGGGCGGCATAAAAACTCTGACACCAGGTTAGGCACTAACCACACAATAAAGGAAGGAGAACAGATATCTCAACAATGGGGTTGAAATGTTAGATGGGTGCCTCATTCTTGATAGTTTTATGCTCGTTTTCTTAAACACAAGGTGCTGCTTAGTAATAGGGGTTCCTTTAAAACGGGCATTAATGATCTTATTTATGTTAAATATAACTAGGTACTTCTGAAAATTGGAATGGTAAACCAAATGTAGTGTCTTAGGAATTAAAATTAACAACTGATGGTGGCAAAAAAAAATATTCCAGGAAGTTTTATTTTCAACAATAGGTACTTAGATAATTATTATATAACCCTATTTAAATTTGTCAAATCAGGAAACATTTTAATAATAAAAAAATTAACCGTTCACTTCATAAAAACCTTAGTAGGAAATTGTTAATACCTTTACATTTAAATATACAATTAATAAGTACTTATATGCAAAGTAATGTTTGGCCTTCGCATTTCGTTATTATATATTTTTTTATCATTCAGTTAACAGTAGCCAGAGTTCGTGATGGTTTTTTTTTAATATTTTAATAGTCACGATTATGAACAAACAAAACTGCTGATGAACAACAGATACAAGACTTTGTAGCAATAATTGTGTAACTAGTATGTTTTATCTAGCTTTATATTCAAGCTTTCTTCATTAGCCGAGAGCGCTGGATTCCAAAAAAAGTATAGCAGCAAATACAACAAACAGGTAAGTTTGTATTCTGGCTTACTATAAATCAAAATAACTTTTTGTTTTGGATTTTGCCATTTTGGAAGCTAGACTAATCTAGCTTCCAAAATGGCAAAATCCAAAACAAAAAGTTATTTTACACAGAAAAAAAACGTGGTTCTTCTATAAGCTGTTGACTCTAAAGTCAACAGCTTATAGAAGAACCACGTTTTTTTTCTGTTCTCATACAAAAACAACACTCATTTTAAAAATGCCTTTGTGCTATTTCAGACTATAAATCTATCTCTTTGACGCTGTCAGTTAATCTACTAATTTAATGAATTTATCCACTGTTTTCATAGTCATATTAAAATTACTGTACTTAAGTAGTTACAGTAAATAACTCATGGATTCGTACGAGTATTTTTTTTAGTAATGTATATTTTTGGTCAGTTGGTGTCATCTTTACCAGTTTGATACGAATATATCTTTGATACGCGTAAAATCATAAAATGAATACCTAGCTAAAATTAAGTTATGAGAGCACATAATTAATTTCATATCACTGTTAATATTTGCGCCATTGCCTGGAGTATTTTCAAGCTGTATAAACAATGATGTAGGTCCGTAGGATCATTATACGTTATTGACAACAGGTGTAATGATTACTATGACCTCTTAGCTTTGACAGCTCTCATAGGCTGTAACCAGGACTAAGAAAAGTAACAGTTTGATCAAGAGGGTGGTTTCAAGCACTATCCTTATTTTTTACATCATTTGTACCGTTGCATGAGAATAGGGTGACAATAAATGCGGAAGCACGGAACCGGGATAGTTTCCTAATGCTTAATAGACGTACAGTCACGAGCACTGATATACCTACACTTTCTTAAATTTAAAAGCAATTTTTGCGAGAAATAACGATTGTAACTTAGAGATAGGATCTATTTCATAAAAATATGAGTTCCAAAATGCTACGTTCGTAACAACATGAAATTTTAATCACAACAGTAGGAGAAAATCACTTTTAAAAGTTGCTAAGTTGCTAAGTGTTTACATATTGGTGCTCGTGACTGTACAAACCAATAAACTACCACTACAAGAAATCAGCTGCTACAGATCAAAACATTATGTGTTATTATGTAAAACACACGACCACCTGGCGAATTGTTTACCATACCAAACAGAAACAGACGGGCACTCCAATTTATGTTCACAAATGATGTAAGAACGCGTTACGTATCTCTTTGTGGCTAGAACTGTCGTCCGATGCAGTTCCCTACGTTATTATTTACGATAAATGGCAGAATTACGATCAGCGACCATGTCATTCCATGGAATGATGAGAGTGATTAGTGTAAGTATTAGATGTATGTATTTCCTGTTGTTACAAACGAGGTTAACTGTGGAAAGGTATACCTAAACTGGTAGTTATGAATATTAATGATGGAACTGAACAAGTGGCCATTTAAACAAAATCGGTCGTTCTTTTTGGGTGCTATGACGCCACAGACAGACAGAAATTTACACAAGTTAAACTTATAACACCCCACTTTTTGCGTTGGGGTTTAAAAATACTACCCACACATCGAAAATTTTCTCTTGTATTTATTATGTCAAGGTTAAACTTTTCACTACCGTGTCATTACAGCATTTTTCCCGAAAGGTTATGCTTATGACGTAATATTATTCTTCGCGTGCCTCTGAAAATCCATAAAATTAATTTTATTACGCACGGAATCGTGTTCTTGTAAGTCATTGAGCGCTTTATACAAGAAACCTTTCAGGATGTAAATTTTATATCATAAAGTAGCACTACAGTTTTATATCTGAGCGCCAAAAAGTAATCAAAGCTCATACAAATGACTTGCGAATGTAATAATATGATGGAGAATTTTATTAGTGAGGTCATCATTTTAATATCGAGCGTGAAGAGTCGATGACCTAAGCAATGCCAAGAGATCTTAGCAAAAACTTAACTTAGCCATATGATAAAGACAAACGAAATAAGATTCTTCTTTCGAGTTCAAACACCAGAAGACGAAGAAGGAAGGGCGCTTTAACATAACAGAACATCATGCCTATAAGCCCTGAAGGGTCAGGCAGAGGTGTACCCACATTTTGCCAGTTATGTTTAAGTCCCATGTGATAAGTGGCGAACCTATTGCCGTCTAAAGGGCACAAATTCAGGCTCCGTGGCTGCTACTGAGAAATTTCTAATGAAAAAACCCAATAACAATTTGCCCGACCCGGGAATCGAACCCAGGACCTCATGCTCAGCAGTCGCAATTGTGACCACTGGACCAACAAGGCTTTCATGCGCGAAAGTACGATACGATACATTTTTCATGTACGATAGCAAAGTGATCATGAAGTGTATGGCTTCTGGAATATTCCAGTTTCATAATGCATCACTTTACGCCATTCTAATTTGTATAGTTGAACCATGACTTGTGGGACGTGGGATCCATTTCAGCATCTTTTGATGCTATATGTAGACTTCAAAAAAAGGAGGAGGTTCTCAATTAGGTTGTATTTTTTTTGTTTTTGTTACCTATCTTCGTCATTTATGAACCGATTCTTTTATCTGAAAGGATACACTTCACAATTGGTCCCATAGAAATTTCATCAATCGGTTCAGTAGTTTGGTTTTTAAATCAAAGTATGTAGCTGGAAAAAATATGTCATCCAAGTAAAAGAAATTGCGAAATTGATACTTGACAAGGATTTGCGTGTGATACGATAACTAAAAAGGGTAGAATAAAAACTTTTTTGAAAGAAAATAACCGACTTCCAAAAAAAAAGTGGAAAAACACTTTACTTTCGGAAGTCGGTAATTTATTTGTTTATTGTCGTATTGTCGGCGCCACCTTGTATAAGTTATTAAACTATGAATGAATATAATGGAATACATACTGACTACATTTATTTTTTCATTTTTCCTTTCGCAGGCCTGCTGGTAGAAATTCTTTTGAAATAAGCTGTGCCTTCGTACTCAAAGTTATTTTATGATGTTTTCTTATGTTCTCTCTTGTGTGTACATAAATAATAAAAAAATAAACAGAAAAAAAATTAACGTAGCAGGCAACACAATTGAAAACATTTACTGATTGTTTATATAAATAATGAAATATCCAGTACAATAACGAAGTTAGTTAAGCGTACCAGCGGTATGCAGCTACTTGATTACTGCTCTCATGTGAATTTAATTGAAAATTTTCACGAGCCTGTTTGGAGGTAATTGGATGAAGGCAGCTAGGGAATGCTTTGAGGATGACGCCATTTTTAATTTTGTGGCCCACAGCCGTCATAGCACATTACGAATGTGGTGGGAAATAAATTCTCATGCAGGAATTGCATTGTTTGTTTTTCTAGAAGCCTGCTTTTTATAAAAACATTGTTAATTTTTTACCAACGTATTTGCGGGTTTCTATTTATCCTCTCATAGTAAGTATACTTTCTGGTACTATTAATACACTAAAGAAACTGCTCTTTTATCAAGGCTACAAACCACACAGAAAAAATACCAAATTATAAATATTATTAATTTAAATGGTTCCGGTATTAACCAGACGGTCAAAATGTAATTCTAATCTTGGAACCTTATTAAAATTCCGAAAGACTCGCGTGACTGAATAAAATATTGAGACAAAAAAGTTTATTTTACTTTCAGTTCTGGCAACACGGAACTGTCGTTTTGAATCTGTAAGTATGTATAGTATACGATTCTGATTTCAAAACCAGGGCATAAGGAAGTGATTAAATGAAAAGTGTAAATGTCATGTGGTCTATGAATTAATCAGGCAGAATCAAATAACCAAGTCAACACCAGCTGTATTGGTTTCAACTTTCGTGACTATAAAAATGCCATATAAAATTGCTATGGAATGAATGAACTTGGTAGGCTTCTTGACAGACACTCTGGACTAGACAATTATCACTCATAATGAAATCTTCACAAGATACAAATAACACACATTTTCTAGTCACGATAGACCCCTGTGTTTCTTTTAAAAGGTTACTCGTTTAATTGTGACTAGAATACTTCTTTTCTATTTAAAATGCATTTGGATTGACAGCTATCGTGCAGGGTACGTGAAATGCTTTTCCATTGCATTTTATTGCCGTCACTAGTACTCGGATATTGATTAAAAATTGAAATAGAACTTTGAGTTATGTCACTCATTTAAGCTAGCTAATAAAGCAACTTTTGCTTTTATAGCTAGCTTTTAGCTTTGGAACTATTGAGTAAGGTAAGAAAGAAACAATGGATAGACTGTGTGAAAAATGATATGGCTAGAAAGATGGTGACTGTTGAGATGACGTACGGAAAAAACATACTGCGCCGATCTCACATAAATTGGCATAGGTACATAACCGGATTTGGAAGCCGGTAAAAAATAATGATGAAATGTTTTAGGTATGAAGTGAAGCTTGTGCGAGTATACCCCATACTACCGACTCGTGGTAGTTAAGTAAGAAGAACTGTGGAGCTCCAATTGGTGCAAAGATCAACATAATCATTTTCCCTAATGTATAGTTTGCATGAAGATTTTTACAAATCATTAAAAGTCGGTTTTGTCATTTTATTTCCTCTACGACCGTGGCCTTCAATATACCCGTTGGTACATGTGCATTCATAGCGTGTGCAAACGCAATATTCTCCAATTCTTGGACGGAGGATGAATAATCTTTATCACTAAGGGTAACAACTTCGCTTTAAGACAATAATTTTGCTATATTGTTGGATTTTTGAACATTTTGATACATTGTTCACGTAATTGTGACGATACTAAGTAAGCTCAATTATATGTAGTTAGTTGACATTGTACTTGGTTACTTTTTATAGTGATAATCGGCCATCATCATCTCGTGATTGAGATGTTGGCTTTTATTGTCCCACAACTGGGCCGCAGATAATAAGTACGTTATGGGCAGAGAATTTCTCAAGAATTGGTGAGAAGATGCACACACCCGTCACTGGGACACATAACAATGTTTCTTTTCAAGTAATAGACAAAAGCCTTATTAAAATTATCCGCCACATAAACGTTTATTTACGCTATGTATTTACATCCTGTATTTAAATAGTCCGTTACTTATGTAATATTGATAATTAGACTGGAACCACGTTGAAGGCCACTTATCGTTGTTTGTTTGATTAAATAATAAATCATTTCTTTTATAAATATACAACGCTCGTTAGTCTTGGTCTGTGAGTTTAATTTAAAGGTCCAATTTATTGGATTATTAACACTCAACATTATTTTATATTTTGTTTTAGTAGGTACCTGGTTTACGGTTTTATTTTCTGCGGCACAGTCACTATTTTCCACTGCACTTGATGTGTGTATTTTAGTGGCAACAATGTTTAATGTTCTCCTCAGCCGAAAACTGCGAGTGTAAGTGACCCTTTTTACGACTGAATGCTAACATATAGCATGTAACGCATACAAGTTACCAAATCTAATAATAACAAAGCCATTTAAGTAGGTTTGGGGACAAATATCTAATCTAATTATTGAATTAAAGCATTCAGGAAGGCGTAGTGATTCATTGTCTCCTTGACAGACGTTTGTTGACTGTTCGACAATACAATAAGTTGAAGAAGCGTGCCTTAAAAAACTTTGAATGCTTATAGCCTTGACGGTTTTTAAAGATAAATAAACAGAGGAAAATCGCATTTTTAACAAACTCTGACTTCATGACTTTTGTTTCTTGCACGTGTTTTTGTAGGAAAGTAAGTTACTGTATTGCATTCAAATAATGTTTACAAAAATTTGTGAAAATGTTTTATTTTCCACACCATTCAAACGCAAAAATATCCCTGTAATTACTGTAAGTATTGGAAAACCAGATTTTGTGATACCTACGTTTTTCTGAAAAAGGAAGTGTTTTTCAATGTTAAAATAACAAAAATAGGTTATAGTAGTTAACGTTTTCCTTATTCTCGACATTGTATGGTTTATTATCAATTTTAATTCTTTGAAATATTTGTACGCTGGAAACAGCAGAATATTATGGACATCATAATTATTATGTGTAACACCTAAGTAAAAACAAAATTCTAACAAATACATTTTATTATTATTATTAAAAAAACTTTGTTCTGAGAAATAAGTGAGGTTTTTAAAAGTCCAACAGGGTTTTTTAAGTTTGTTTTTTGTTGCTGGCATACTGATCAAGTGATGAAGATGGCTTCCGAGAATTTCCGACCGGATACGCAACTGACCAAAGAGTATAATATATTATAATAAGGGAACAACTGACCTTCGAAAGTAATTTTTTAATCTTTTTTTTTATCGTTCAGGTATAATATCATTCGCCCTATCGTGTACGTGGGTATCTATCGATGAATAGTTTTTCAAGTCATCAAATGATAAGTAACTGCGTTCAAGTTATACATTTATATGTATCGATCGCTGTAAGACCTGTGGTAATAAAACTCTATTACTGCAGAGCTGACCAATTTATTCAATAAGCAACTTCCCCTGAGACTTGCGTGTGTCTAGCAAGATAATATAGACTGATATGGTTAAGGAGGGAAAATATTAAGCAAGCATATTTTTTTCATAAAATAACATCACGCCTTTATTCCTCCAAGAGTTAGGCAGATCAGTATGTATGTATGTTCGTTTAAGTCCCTTGGGGGCGAGCCTATCGCCATCAACCGGGCACAAATCCAGACTCCGTGGTTGCTATTTATAAATTTTTAATGAAAAACCCAATTTAACACTTTGCCCGAACCGCGACTCGAACTCGGGCCCCATACTGACAAGTCGCGCTAGCGACCGCGAGACCAACGGAGCAGTCTAAATATTTAAATAAATACATAATTATTATGTAATTCGTGTACTCAGAGTAGTGTCAGTTCAGCTCGTACGGTTGTTTATTTATACAGTCAATAGAACATCGGTTAATGATCGTATAAGGTGACATTCTTAAGGCGGTGTTAAAAAAAAATACTTCTGTAGTGTAAAATACCTCTCGTCCTTGAGTCGTATCTATAATATGGCGAATCATCGACACGAAGATGAAGAAGGCGAAACCTAGGACCTATGTTCTTGGATCATCGACATTGTTCTCCTGTCATTTACAAAATTTATTTGGAGTAACTGCATTACAGTCATGCATGTGTTTTTCTTTTATTTGACCTAGGTTCTTGTAATCATTAGTTTTACGTTTACAAGTCTATTTCAAAGTCGTATTGTTTGAAATGTTCCGCAGTCTACTATACACACACTGCGTATGAATAAAACTTCTTCTGTACACCGTATGGTGTAGCTAATGGAAAATTCCTTTCGGCTAACGCAATTACAATTATTAAAAGTGAATTTAATTCATCCATTGTTCGTCAGTTTGTTATTGTTACTCTTTGATAAGTACAAGTGCAAAACCAGGCGGATTCAAGCCTATATAGGTTAGTCGGCTGTATGAGCCCCCTAGTACAAGTTCAGCAACATGCCTTTATTTAGGCCAACTAACTTAAGCCTTTCGTATTCCTCCTTCATACTATGATTTTTTGAGCTATCGTGTGCTCCACGAACAATTCCCTAGTATACTTAAATGTTTAGGCCTAGATTTCCCCGTCCTATGGGTCATAATTATTATGATTCATGGAAATTCTGAGGTAGGTATCTGCTCCGCTAACAATAAAAGCGTTTTTTTTTATTTTTATTATTAAGTGAGCCACTTGTTGTTCATTACTAGTATTAGCGATACTCAATTAGTCTAGTCAGCACCAGGCCGTAATTAATAATAGTCACGTATTGCACCGTATATTATGGTCTAATAAGTGGAAGGCACTTTTGAGCTGAGACTCTTCATCTACCACTTGATTTTTTTTTATGAATGGCCACTGGTACCTTGCCAACTCGCTAAGGTTGGTTTACTGCTTAACCGGACTATCCTGTGGTGACCTCTGAATTTAAGGCCCCAAGCCAGGGCTTACAGACTGTTACAAAATTAAATGACCGCTCGCTAAGGGCACCCTGTGGGGCTCGGATCTCGGCTTAGGGCGTCATTGAGAGGAGGGCAGCAAGTGGGGACAGGCTGGTTCATGTTATTATTATTTGGGGAATTTAAAGCTACTTGCTCAGCGGCGCGAGCTGGCTCGTTGGGCACGGGTCGGGCATCTACCACTTAGTTAACTCTATTGGTTATATACTCCTTTGGTGGCCAGCCATGTGTAAAATAATTTTCTTCGTATGTCTCAGATATGAAGAAAATGATATTCTAAACACTTTCTTACAGTCACGGATAAAGATGACTGAACACAGATGTGAGATGCAAATATTGATGATGATGCCTTGTGCTTAGTTATCAAGAGTCATTTCCACTTGAGGTTTGCGCAGTATGCTAATGTCGTAATATAAGTATCATGATATACCAGATCGGGACCAATGCTGGTTGTAGGTATAGAACATTGTTAATGGGTCGCACCCACATCGTTTAACCACATATGAATGGCAACAATAAATAACAATCAGGCAACTAAAACTAATTTCTCGTAGTTTTTAGTAGAATAATTTATGTTTGTCGCATAATCCTGCCTTACAGATATATTTATGTCGATTGTTATGGCAGAAAAAAGCAATAAGAGCTAGTAAAATTAAAGCGCTGCTGGAAGAGGGGTGTAGCCAATGTTACGTCTCAAAGCGGTTAAATGTGAGTCGTTCAACCATCCAAAGAACCTGGACTCGATACCAAGAGACAGGTTCCGTTCAGAGAATGCAAGGTTCTGGGGGAAAACGTTGCACACAACCACGGGACGACCGCTTTTTAGTGACTCAGGCGCTGAGGAACCGGAAATGCGTTATATAGACCTCAAAATAAACCTTGAAGAGGTACGAGGAGCACAAGTTAGTCTATGGACAGTGAGGAGGAGTCTTTTAGCGGCTGATATACGCAGTCGACGACCAGCGCGGGCCCCCAAGTTACCTACTCCGTGAGCACTGGATTGCTCGATTGAGGTTCGCTAGAAATTGCCTATCTTGGACACTAGGTAACTGGAGTAGCATATTCTTTCCGATGAGGCTCGAATTTGTCTGAATGGTGAGGACCGATGTCGGCGAGTGTTACGAAGACCAGGGGAACGCTATGCCGGACGTGTGTTTTAATGAAATCACCCCTTATGTTGGAGGGTCCGTTATGTTTTAGGCGGGCGTAACTTCCAGCTTTCGTATCGAGATACTATTCATTGAAAATGGATCACTAAATGCGCAAAGGTACATAACAGAAATCCTTTGTCCATATGCACAACCCGCACTGACTGTAATTGGTGAAGATGCCATTTACATGGACGAAAATGCTCGGGCCCACCGTTCTGACGTAGATGCTTATATGCAAGAGGTCGGTATTCCTCGTTTGGATTGGCCAGCGTGGAGCCCCGACCTTAACCGTATTGAGCACGTCTGGGACCTCCTAAAAAAGCGAGTACGATCTGTCCAACCACTTCCACAAAACATCAGGGAGCTTAAAACGTGTGATCTCGGCTGAGTGGGAACACATTCCACAGGACACAATCAAAAGCCTGGTGGAAAGCATGCCAAGACGATTACATGCCGTAATCGCTGCAATCGTTATTAATTTTTATTTTTCATGTCTTTTTTTATTAAAATACCATAAAAATACTCGTAGTCTTAATTTCATTCTACCCATAAAAAAACCATTTTAACACAGCTCTCTGTTTACATTGACTAAAACACCGATTCCAGGACAAAAGTGTTAAAAACTATATTCTCATTGATAATAAGAAATTTCTAGTCATTTATGCTAATGACATAGGTACTAAAAATATTAATATTATCCAAAGAAAAGTCAATGACTGTAAGTTGCCCGTCTTTTTTGCAAAGGAGTGTATAGTGGCTGTGTGGCTTTGTATAATTATGGTAAAATGCGGAAAAAGGTTTTCATGGTCGGAATCCATGATGTATGTGTTTTTGTTTTCCAGGTAGGTACCTAGGTACCTAGGTACCTAATAAGTTAACCAGTTCCATATGTCAACAATGGCGATGATAAGGTGACAAATAAACTTTATTACATTTATAACTAAAGTTAAGTTACTAAAACAGTAATATGTGAATAAAAATACTGTCCATCTATAATGCCAGTCAGGTTTTTTCTTTCTTTTTTAATCTAGGAACGTGTATCAGTCCCCTCAATGTTTTGAATTAAAATCTATCTAGATGTTCTTAAAATAACCCTCAATTAAGTTAATTACAGTTGGAACGGCCATTCAAAAAGTTAATGATATGGAACTATCGATCATCTGAATTGGCAAACGTACCGGAACATTTTTTCACGACACGTATAATGCAGGCATATGCCGCACCAGTATTTCTAACACCAAACCGCACAACAAACGAAAACAAACCTTATGTAAACGGAATAAGGCAATAAAAAAAACATCAAATGTAAGTAACACTCGCGACATCCGTTGGTAGTTTCAAACAATTGCCATGTTTTCGCAATAAACATTATAAACTAACCTTTGTGTACTGTTATAGAACATTGCAGCTTGCCTTTTCAGATCATCAGAAACGGTATTGTCTTCATTCATTTTCACAACACTGAATTCACTGGTTTTCGGCAACGGGGTCACTACACCATAAAACCGGGAAACTGGGATTTAAAAAAAGACTTTAAGCAAAACAGTTTAAGGTTGAGTTTCGTTTGAGTGAAGGTTCAAAGGTGATTGTCGGTTGGTATTTGGAGGCCGGCAAGTCAGCGTTCGACGCCCGCGCCTCTCACTGTGAACTGACACGACAATCGACTTAGATCGCCCACTCACGCGGCCTGCACCCCCCACTTATGGAGCCAGTCCATTGTTTCGGACGATACGGCACGGCAATCAATTACTTTAAGTAATTTCAGAACAATAACTATGTTGTTAGAAGTAGCCTTATTTAAGTAAACGAGGGAAGTTCAACACCTACCCATTTTTTTAATAAATATCAACGAGGTGTCCATGACACATACGTTTTAATCAGTCTACTAGTAGTACTACCCTGTTCTCAATTTTATAGACTGCCGTATTAACTAAATTCAAGACTTAGACGCAAGAGTACAGGAGACAAGGAAGAATCTTTAATTAGCTTAGGAATTCCTACTAACATTAACTTTGTTATTCCACCGCAAATTAAACCAATGCATTGCTTCAATCTCTCACAGTGAGTTGCTGATATTGATTTAAGCAAAATTGCAGGTTTATGTTTTTTTTTTTAAGTGTAATATACAACTAAAAAAAAGCAAGAATTAGTTCTTTGCCCTAATCATTAATTAATTCTGTCGCCCTGTGCCGTTAAATATTAATTTGAAAAAATAAATAATTGGAAATATTCAAAACAGTGGAAACAAACTTTAATCAGATAGCTGAGAGCAGGTAGTTATGTTAGCCATACAGTAATAAGTTTAACCACTGCTACACTATCACTGCAAGAATTTGTTTGTAAAATGATTGTATGACACATTGTTTAATTTAAGAATGGTGTTGGTTTTAAAATATGGTAAACTAGAAAACTTGTAGGAATGGTGTAGTTTTTTTTTTGCAATTGAATATATTGCAAAAAAAAACTACACCACTATTGTAAAATATTGTTTTAATTGTTAGTATTAACTTGTTACTTGGGACTTAAAATAATTGGCAAAATGTAATCGTTTAAAGGCAGTACAGACACACCTTCCATCCTTCAGGCTTTACAGGCCTGATGTTATTCTATAAATAACTTGCTGCTCTTATGTTATTGATTGAATTGCAAAGGAAACATTATTGTAATCATTCAATTAGAAGAATTTGTTTGCCTTTCTTTCCTTGTTTTTACAAAATGTGGTTGAAAACTATTACTTTTGTAAACTCATGTAAAGACCATAAACATTCAAAACTATGGAAAACAATTATTAATTACCTATCCAATATTGACTTAAAGATTTATCAGACAGAATAAATAAATGTGCTTGAAAAAATGTACATTAGGTAATCAAATATTTATTAAATATGACAAAAATAATTTGAGCCAAGGGGAAAATACCTACACATTTAGGTAAATAATGAGCTATAAAAATTTCCTGCCTGTTGCTTGGTAAATAGAGTGAACAATTAATCATACAGTTGCATGTCAAATAAAAACACAGTTGTATGAGCGTAAGAATATTTTAAATATTGCTTTTAGCTGCGGCTTCAACCGTGAGTAGATTAGAAACTATGCCATGGGAATGTGTTATGGGATAGAAGTATCTTAGGTTAGGACTTGAGAGACCTGCACCAGATTTAATTGATATCCATTTAGCCGCTAAAGCATGAAAAGGTAATGTAAAGACAGACGGAGCTATTTTGCATTTATAATATAGTGTTGATGTTACATTTGTTTACAGTGGATGATACAGTCCACACCAGTCTTACCAAGACGTATTGTATTCCCCAATACAATACCTGTACTGACATACAAAGCCATGTAAAATACTGACATCCAGTTAGACTCGAAGTCAACCCCAACATAGTTGGAAAAAGGCTAGGCGACAGTGGATGACACAGAGTTTGCTGCTTTAATGTCTAAGGATATATAAGCACATGATGCTTAACATACCTACATGCATAAGCGAGCCACATCTTTTCCACTAAATATAGAAAATGAGATATTTTTTCCAGCATACCTAAAGCGCCAAATCTGGACAAAGGTTTGTCTAATAGCTTTCTAACAAGCAAACTACAAAGTGGTACATTAAAGTTGTATCTTAAGAACTTTACACTTCACTAAGAATTATTTTAAAATCTACATATTAATAAAAATCTCAACTTCACTGACAGATAACGCTAGCCCTAAACCACTTGGTCTAGAAATATGAAATTTGTGTTTCTTACAATGATGGTTCGCACTGAGGTTTCTGAAAATTCATCCCTTAGAGAAGTTAAATAGGGGATGGTATTTCGTATTGAATTTTGTAAATTTTCTGATGGGATTTTCCATAGGGCACACGAATTGTTAGAAATAAGTGCCTAGTACTTCAACAGGATTTCAGTTATCAAGGTATCTGGCCTTGATAGGTGAAATCATAAATAATAACAACAATTATTTAACCATGAACATAATATGCTAAGTAGAAACAACAACAGAACAAATAAACCCAATGAAATACGTAACTAAGTCGCTTTGCATAGATATCCGGTTGGCAGTATAGGTTTTTATTTTTATTAGTTTTTTAAAGAATATCGCAAAAGTATCTTATGATTTTAAATCAACAATTCAACTAGAATTTCTACTCACTCATTTCCTTCCCATAATGGGGAGTACGTGTAATTGTATTCTTGTTTATTCGCCATTTCTCACACAACTTCACACTCTTCTACTTCTCATAGACTTGTTAATGACTAAACACCGAGAAATCAGGTGAATTTGCAAATATTTACATCAACAAACAATAATTCAAAACTGGATCTTTGACATTTTGACACAGAGTACTGCTGTGTTGCCAGTAGTAATATTTTTTTTTTGACAACGTTCCTTTTATAGTATTCATCACATTAATGTTACTAAGTTACAAGGCAAGCTTTATAATTATGTTTTTATTGATTTAAATTAATAATTTGAATAATGTGCATAAGTGCAATATAATTAAATACAGCGGCAGCGCTTGAGTAAGAATAAAATATCTTGTGCGCCTGTAAGAGTAAAACATCTTGTACAAAATTCATTTTGCTAAGTTGTACTCATATGATTTCAGTAGGCACTTAAAATCTTAAATCAATAATGCAGTTTGTTTGACGATAATTTTGATGCTTTTCAGCGAAAAATTTTCAAGCTAAAAGTTTAAAGGGCAGGTACATGCAAAGTCTGTCTAAAAACTCTAATCTAAAAGCTTGTAAAAGGATGATTATAGCTCTTCATTTTTACACAGACGAAGAAACGAAATAGAATTTTCCAATTTATTTTCATAAGCTCTATCTAAGTCTAATATTATAATAATAGTATAGGGGAACCTGTTGTACCTTGGACAGAGTTGATTAAAAATTTAAAAAAATATGATTGTTCTAGGTTTGTACCTAGAACAATCATATTTTTTCAAAAATCCCGCGCTCTATAGAACCGTTTTCTATGGTATTTGAAAGGTCATTTATCAACATTAACGTGAAGTCCGTAGGAATTCGATGGCGCCGCGCCGTGTGTAAATTGCAAATGCTAATATGATTAATTAATATGATTTCAACAAAAAAAATAAAATAGCTAATAAAAGTGTTTATCTCGATTTGAACCTGCTCTGTCCTAGGTGCAACGGTCACGGTCCAAGGTACATCTGGTTTGTTGTACCTGGTACCGTTTTCTCTTTTTTTTTTCAAATGGCTAGTATCCCAGGTTTTTGAAAATATACCCCGTTTTATTAATGAATTATGTTATTAATTAAATGATCTTTATATACATGCACACTGGACAGGTGTAGCTAACACCATTATTTTTATAAAAATCAAAATTCAAAAAACTGCCCTAGGTACAACAGGTTCCCCTACCTAGTATTTATTTCAGTCTTGTATCCTCAAATTATAGAAGAAAGCAGAAACTATTTACCTCGTCGTCTTCAAAGGTAGTTACTACCCCAAAATTGATGAAAAACCGAGTGACTTCCTCATTGGATATCCCAAAGCCCATCGGAGTAGAAAGATTTTTGGCGGAAAAAATGGCAAAATCAACAATATGTCCCATACGTGGCCGGCCTGTATATGGGTGACCTAATTTTTTCACAAGTTATTACCCAACTTATTATGGGAAGTCATGGCGATGCATTCTACAGGGATTTGGTTAAGCTGAGTGAGTTTGGGCAAGCACTTTTTGTTGAAGAAGCGAATCAATTCACTTGTTCGAGGGACATTGATATTCGGATGCCACATAAAATATTTTATGGTCGATTTTATTGTTTTCTGGGGTAAAATTATATGGAGTAGGGTTTTTTTTGCTATGTAAGAATAGACAGACACATAATATGCCCTTTTCAGTAAGACCAAGCGACACCTAATGCCTATTTGAATGCACTGTTGGAATTTCAATTACGACGCAGAGCGGATTGATGAAAATCGAACTGCTAGTTTTTATTTAAGCATTAAAGTTCACCTCGTGGTACCAAAAATGGGCAATACTCGTGACAATGTAAGGAAAGTACAAAACTTACTGTAGTTTGTTTATGGTTACAACAGATCAGAGAAGAACTCAAAACTGAAATTGTCCTTTGATCGCACTTCAAGTACAACGCTCTATAACGTAAAACGATGTTCATGATGGTTCACTAGCCACTTTGAACTCACAGGATAGTGCTACTAACAACCTTATTGGGCAATTTCCAATCCGTCTGTCGAAAATGATGGATTGATGAAAGTGTCCCCAATGATAGTCCGTCAAAGGAATGGCTGGGGCCCAATTACGTGGCAGTTATCCACTTATGTACGGTGGTCAGTGGGTTTGAATAACAAGCAGAATATCGCTGTGGACACACTGTAACCAGCCAGTTGTATCCCCACAGCTGGGACACAGGCCTCATCTATATTCTTGGAAGTGGGCAGCTATCATCCATCGCGCGTGTATAGTGAGGGATTATTATTTGTGCGCATAATTAAGTCTAGGAGATGCTGTGCCCTCACCATTTTGAGAGCATGTGCGATGAACTAGTTTACACAAAGTTAAGCGACTAAACCTTGACGTTCCTGGCATAGGAATGTAGAGATTGGCACAATAAAAGAGCGACCATTACCCACCAGTGCGTGGATTTTGGCAGTGGATGATGATGAAGATGAAAATGTCTGTTAAGGTTCAAATCCATCATCATCTGCCTAGCCTTTTCTAAACTATGTCGGGTCCACTATTGATTCTGGCTTTCAGGGGTTGCAGTGGTTTGGGAATAAGGTGGCAGGCTTGAAGCAAAAAAAAAATGTCGGCGTCGGCTTCCAGTCTAACGGGATGCAGCTGAACTGTATGTATTTTACATGTAGCTACTGTTTATCTGACCTCCATAACTCAGTTAGTGCTGGGTTATACGATACCCATATATTATAAGACTAGTTGTCAGACTTTTGGGCCACTGACTACCTGTAACGACAATCAAACATCTACAAATGACAACTGGGGGCCGGGACCTGTGATTTCCAAGGCATGGAGGAAACACGGTGGTCAGTCATCCACAGACCAGCCTAAGCAAGCTCGCCTTAACCTGAGGATCAACCAAAGCGGCTGTTATTATTTAGTAACGAGCTTCTCTTATACGAGCTCAAGTTCGAACCGAAGACCCACAAATCGTAGGTCAGCCGTTACTGCTTGGTCACCACTGCACTTGTAATTTGTTCAGTACAATATAATCTTAATTACCTACTAGCATGTTACATAAATTAAAACTACAGTCTGTCCGTAACCATTTAACAGAACAGAGACTTTTATTATAAACGAAAAGTTTAGCCTAAATTAATTATCCTCTGTTTAACTTTCGACATTGTACGGTCTCTCACTGCACCGAAACAAGGGTCACAAGTCCACAGATACAATATACTCGTACATAGCAATAATTTGTACGGTGTCAGTTTAGTATTGAATTAATATAGTCTGACTGTGTCTACTTGGATAAAACTGTGAAGTTCACATGAAAGTAAAATGTTTGTTAACGTTTTATTCGGAAATTTTGATAATATCTTCGACTGCGCTGTACGTGTGTTTGAAAATGTGTTGCAGAATCTTTTATACACATTATTTGCCTTTTAAAGTCACCTGGTATCTCGCTCGTAATCTGTCGTGGTCACAATCAAAATCACATGGCACACATGGACACTAAAACGTAAAAGATAAGTGTACGGTTCGCATCGGTCATTTATATGGAAAAGAACAGACAAGAAACTCCATGGTTACTCTTTTAAAAATCATCGCCTCGCAAGCTATGAAGTCTGTCTTTTCCTGTTTAATATCCAAATTAAAAAACTGGCAAATATTTTCTAGCGGAAAATTCTAAGTAAAATATTGTGCCTCCATTTCGTCCATTATCTACCTGAACCTCACAACATCTCGTTATCTCCGCCATTTATTCATTTATTCAGTATCGGATTACTGTCCATCATAATAAATTGTGAGGTCATTCATCTTACAACCATCCAACAGTGCGTGTTGGTGTCACATGTCTATTTACTTTGGTGACCATCAATCTCTTGTTATTTCTTGTTAACTTTTGGTCGCTGCTTCGGTCCCGTGTAGAGGTCGGAAATAATCCAACGGTAACGTACCACCGGGATAAAAAGTATCCTATGTCCTATCACGGTTAATCTATATTGAATTTCATCGAAATGCGTTTAGACATTTGTGGCATGAAGCCATGACAAACAAACAACTTAAAGATAATACATTCTAATATTTGGAAAAGCTTAACTCGACAAGCTTTCATGACTGTTTAGATACGAAAGAGTTTTGGTTTTTAATACTATAAACTGAACACGGTAGGCCCAGTATGAAAGCAGGACAAAGTCGACTCTATTCTTAAAATAATATTGACGGAGGCCTTTGGCCTGTAGTTGGACACAAATGGCTGCTAATAATATTAGACCGAACTACACAGGTTTGTTCGAAGTCACCTATCTACGGATATTTTCAAAGACGTTAGCAAACTTTTGGGCTACCTATTTCCAAACATTTTCCAGTTGAAGGTTAGACAAAAACGGAAAAGGTTTATCTTCCATGTAATGCGTTTTTCTTCTAGTGCCTTAAGCTTAAAACCACTTCACAAATCCTAAGGTAAGTATGTTTTTCCTGTATCTACTGAACTAGGGAAGGTTTATCTCATCGAAATCACGTTAGCAATAGGTATTTGAACCAAAATAATTTATAACAGGAAATTCATGCTCCCCTATGATTTATACACCCATTGAACAAAGCAGGCTTCACAAAGACGAATATTTCCAAAGATAAAGCTCAAATCACGCGGAAAATGTTCATTTATCAACATAAATTCGATGCAATTTGTTATCGTGACTTGCGAATACCTTATTGATTCACCGCGTATGAAAATTCCGGATTCATAGAACACATTACCGGGTTACGCGGTTTAGGCGTTATTTTCGTACCTGAGGAAGTTTACGTAAATATTTTCCATAAATAGCAGCATAATGGGCAATCTGATCATATTTTTTACGTCAAAATGTGAAATTTTAACCGAGGGCGTTATTTTGGTAAAATGTGAAAATAATTTAGGTGTTTAGATAAAGTATCTAATATAACCTAATTATCAGGATCATTTAACTAAACACAATGACCTTTAAATTATTTTTAAAATGAAAATAAACCGCTTTTAGGGTATTTTTGTAAAACTGGCAGTTTACAAAAATACTCATCAGTTTAATTCTCATTTTCATATCATCATCAAGTTTTAATAAATAAATGAAAACCTACTTATTTTCTTTCTTTTTCTGAATTAAGTAGGTGCCTATATTTTATATGTAATCCAAAGAATACGGCTTTCGTTATTTAAAATAAAAAACAAAGCACGCAAACAGAAAACTATAATAGAAAACAAGTCAAGAAAATCCGTAAATGATGGAAAGTTCTAAACATAAAATGTCAGATAAAAGCATTTAGTCATTCGGAAACCAAAGCAATAAACCTAAATACTGCCTTGACCACTTTGCCATGCAAGGAGTCTAGGCAAGAAAATGGCTACTCAAATACTACGTGAAACAATTTCCTCTAGTAGTGTTTATTACCCAATATTAAATCTTGGCGCCAAAGTTTACCTTCTAAGCTTCAGCCAAGTGCCTCTTCATTTAATTATGTTAAAAGCTTTACTGTACTGACGGTAATTAATTCGGTACTTAAAGTACACAAATGCGTTTATAAACACTGTTATTGACAAAACTTTACTTGACTTAACTTTATTTGGTGTTGACCAAATTTATTTATGTACCTACTTAAAATTCTTCTATGTACAATATTTACAAACTAATATTAGATCTAAAATAGAATAACATATTTATGTACAAGTATCAAAAAAAGAATTACAGCGCGTCAAAAAATTCGTCCACATCGCTGCCAATAGGAAAAGTGCCCAGAAGGCTAGCAGCATTGCCACGTTGAATCTTTGCTAATGCTAGTCCTCTAGTGAAGAGTCGACCAACCGCTTGGCGATATCTAGAAATAATAGGTGGGCACTCGGATCTCATGGCCCTAGCGTTTCAACCCCAAACGACTCAAACACATTATTACCAATTAGGTTGTTGTATTTGCGCCGTTTGAGGTTGTCAGCACCTGCAGCAGCCGCCCCAGCGCAGCCCACCGTGCTAGGAAGATGGGATGGTGCAAGGGTGTCATCCCACACCAAAGACCTACACAACTTACATGGCATTATGGTCATACTATCTGGTCTCTTCCCATCAACGCGTGCCAAAGAGGAGAAGAACAGAGAAGATACATAAAATTTGGATCAAAACAGCAATATCTGATAAGGATGAATGCAGAATGTAAATTAATTTGGAGAGTCTATCCGAAATATCATTAAAATGTTTGATTTTGTCTTCGACGAAAGATGAAAAACTTTCTTTTTGTTTTCTAAGAATTTCAAATAATAAAATCGAATCATAATAATAAAATTGATTGTCTGTCGGTAACTTTAGAGAGGTTAATTTCGCACTGTGAGGGGTTAAGTTCCAGGTCAATAGATGTAAATTTCTGATTGAGGACTTTCAGGTCAATCAAAACGGTGTCAACATCACCTCCAAGCGTTCCATCATCAAAATACCACATATTAAATTTAGAATTTAGTTGGTGGATCATGGGATGAATAGCCAAAATGAAAATGACAGGCCCGAGAGGGTCACCTTGTTGACAACGAACTGCACATTCCAAAATGTTGTCCTTGTACAATAATTTTGATGGATGCCTATATAATTGCCACATAAAACCATAAATGTGTCCCTGTTCACGGAGTTGAATGCGTTTTTCACGTCAAACTTAAGGATGACCTCACCTTTCTTTGAGTTAAGAAACGAGGATAAAGCATGTAGGTACAGCAGCCTCACAGCCCCCTCTGGAACCAAAACAAGTTGAAGGGGCTGGAACTTAGTTGAAAGCGATTCGATATACACCTTGCAACATATTTTGGCTGCCATACGCCTGTAGGTGAAACCGACAGCAATGGGACGAATGCCGCCGTCTTTCTTGCGCAGGGAACACAGGTTAGCCTCATACAGGCATCGTTCACGCCGCCGGAGAGCATTATGTTTATCAGAACCGCATGCTCCTTCAAGAGCGACAACACCACCTTCCCCGGCGCCTGAACTCAACAAATCTTTCAAATGCTGTGGAGTCAGGCCGTCGAGACCTTCCGCAGAACCTCTCCGGAAAGAGCTCACGGCTGCGATCAACTGCGGGGTTGTAATTTTGAAAATAGATGAATCCTGAACTAGTTGGTCGGGGTGGACGGGTGGGTGGGGAAGGTGAGACCATACGCAGGCGCTGGGTGTTTACTCTCCAGGGCTGCAAGAGTCTCCGGGAAGTAAGGCGCCACCGCATTATAATTATTCCGGCGTCGCTACAGCCGGCGCCGAACATTAAATAAAAAAGCGTAGGTACTTATACACTTACCAACTATCACAAATGTATAAACACTAACTATAAACATAGTTTCTTGTAAGTTTACTTTTCTTGGGCTCATAAAAGTAAAAAAAAGTCAAAATAAAAATTCATAATCGGCAGATATCAAATGAGAAGGTAGGGTCGAAACATATCGACATTTAAATATAATTAAATCTGTTGGAAAAATGAATTTCATAGTTAGTAAATTACATGTCGTGCTCTGCTTGATCATTTGAATTTGCAGAGTAGGAACCGGCAGCGAAATCAATCATCAATGAGACTGAGGAATAATTGGGATAAAATCACGTCACTCCTCTTCTTATTTTGTTCAACAACAGTTTTTTCGTTCGAAGAAGAGTTTGACCGACTGACCTCTGAAGCCCTTAGGGGAAACAGGTTTTATCGTAAGTGTTGGATTTTGCCGTAGGTCAATTAATTGCGTACCTACCTAACAATTTAAAGAGTAAGTGAGTCAAGCACGTTATCTACTATTTTTAACTTGTGTCAAGTTTTGTTACAAACAGCATGCAATCACGCAAATACCATCTACCTAAAAACTTTATTTAAAAAGAAATACTCGTAAAGCAGTAACACAGTTCCAGTATCTGATAAATCTGACATCTTCACAGTTTTCCAAAACTTCACAAAAATATTGTGGAAACAGGCCAAAAATTCGATACAAGCTCATATCAAAAGTAATATCAGATCAGAACTTACATAGTTGGGTTGTTGCTAGCCAGAGATAAGACCCAGCCTTTGTACGAGAGGAAAAATAATCGGACGAAATCGGATATATTTTCATGTAACAGTAAGTATTGTATTTTCAGTTAAGGATTAAGTTTTCTCGTGAGAGGATTAAGGTGTTTTTCGTCAAGGAAACTTTCGATGTTTTGCCTTTGAAAGCTGCTAAGAAGTGTCCAATCCTTATTAAGTTTCTCGGAAGCCATCAAATACCAAAATAGGGCGACAGCTGACAGTTTCCCATGTTATGGGGAATATTACAGCTGTAGGTATGGAAAGCATTAGGACAAAATAATGTTATGTCTTTTAGTTACGACGGAAAAAGTCCGTAAGTTATAGTGGTGATGATTATTATGAATTTGGTATTCGATAAGGGTGTTTTATTAGGGAAGTTATTTTCTAGGTGGGAATGAGGACAATATATGTATGTATAATATTGTTAAAATGAGTACTTACCTTACCTTCGTACTTTTCACGTTACAGTGTTGTACACAATGATTTAAAGAAAATAAGGTGGGTAAAATGGGCTCGTCCCCTAATTAAATGGAATTAAAATTTTACTGGCAAATGTGCATGTACTATAAGATACATCTCTGCCTAACCCTTTGCGTATTACAGGCGTGATGTTATATTAGGTTTGTAAAAACCATATTTATTTATCTGCGAACCTATTAAAAATTCCCTGTATCAGTTTTATCCACTCTGGGAATTCTTATGATACGGATGAAAATGCATTAGCAAGTACTGACCTCGCTGTTCAATTAATTAAGGATGTATGCTAAACCGGTTAAACTGATTTCTCTCGAGGAAACGACTGACCGTTCCTTGGAGATGTGTGGGTCAGCGCTTTCCTTTGCTATTTTGTTGATACCCTATGCATAAACTTGCATAATTTCTTTTCGAACAAGATTTTCTATAATACTTCCGGGTAGTTGAGACCTTCGTATATCAACTATAATGCCAGTTTTCACAAACTAATATATGCTTAAGTAAAAGTGTTATGTGTGTGAATAAATATGGTCACAAGACGCTCACTGTACTTAGAAAACGCTCCTGATTATGGTGGGCCGTATACCTGCACGTGTTAAAGTTTTCAAAAGTTTACTCTTACCATATGAACCCAAGTAAGTAAGTATGTCAATTACGTCACGTGTTCAAGATAAAAGCCTGCGTCTAAGTATAGCAACTTGCAATATGAACAATATGAGTAACTTAGCGAGCCCTCTACTCGTACAGTTTCATATGAGCCTTGGAGTTGCATTCCGGTATGAAAAGTAACCTTATGATTTTTTCACTATAGTAAAAGCATATTATTCTGGAACTATGTAATACTTATATTAGATTTCGAATCCATATTAATTAATATTACACCTCCTTTCTAAACCATCTTGCACAGCCACCTGCATCTTCCATTTAAACGAAGCCAACGAAAGAGCTATGCAGTTGGCTAAATACTGGTCGGGTATCTTTTCAGACGCATGAAACACTGAACTGATGTTTTTGAGATTTGTTTATCCTACCATTACTACTATTAGTTTGTGTTTGACCTGGCGTAGGACATAAGTTACCTTATATCCTGGTAGTACAGTCTGTGGGTTAATTTCCGACCTCCATGCAGGCTAAGCCCGCGAAAAAGCTAGTATCATTTAGGATAATCACAAAAAATATACCAATAACAAAAGAAACGACACTAAACCGTTCGTCACGTTTTACTTTTAATTCTTAGCCAAGCAACGCTCACGTTTAGTCTAGTCCATTTTGTTTATCTACGTGACCTGCGCCTGGAGGCATAGGGTATTTAATTATTTAGGCACGTAAATTTAATGTATTATGTTCAGGGATTTTTATATATGTACATGCGTCTGCCTTTTTGTCTAGATTAATAGCAGCCCTTAGGTCACACATGTGTTAGGCAGATGTTATTACGATAGGAGTTGGTTATGACTGACTCAGTAAATCATACTGTTTTGTCCTCTAGAAGAAATCTCAGATTTGTTTCGGTCCTTCATGAGAGTATAATGGATGTATGGACGGGAGTCGTGACTCCGGTGTATACTCTTCAGCTTCTCAAACTAAAATTCTCCTTTCATTTTTGATATTTTACGTTGTAATGAGCACGTTAATTGATAGGTAATGGGTACACTGAGAAAAAAAAATTCTGAGTGACCCATTCAGTCAATAGTTCGTTTGTTAGTGTCGAAACATGAAAATTTTCTAATTATATCGCATTTTACGTACCTATTTTGGAAAATGTGTCAATATGGGTTAGAGGTTCGTGCAAATTATAGATTCGGGTAAATTATAAATAATTAATTTAAAATGCTAATGCTGTCGAATATCTGTAAAAAAGATTTTATTTTGTTTTAAGAAAGCATCGACAGGAACATCATGAGTGTAAAGTAAAGGAAGAATCGTTCACGTTCTTGTTCGGTAATACAATGATGGGGTTCCCTGCGTGTCTACCATAGCAAACACCATTGAATGACCCATCGAATTCACCTTTAGTTTATTAGTTTATGTGCTGGTATCCTTCGGGACTTGACTCCTTAAGTGCTCCTTTAGATGGCGTGTTCGCAACTTTTATGAAGCGACCTTTCGCTCTCAATGCGTTTTAAAGTTAAACGTAAGTTTTTAGAACATCGTTCTGTTTCTATCAAAGGTTTGAAAATTACTGTGATAGTATGATGAGGATGGAATGTGTCTTAGAGACATTCGTCCATTTAAAGTTATATAAATATTTGAATTAGATAGAAGCACTCTCTTCGTAAACTGTGTTTCAGAGCCAGAGTGACAAGACAACTGGTAATCAAGAAACTAACATAGCCTTTGGGTGTGCGTTGGTTGGTTAATCCAAAAACGCTCCCAATGGACCGAAAACCTTTGACACTGATGTTCAATGCGGTTAAAAATAAGTAGGAAAATTAAGTAGGAAATAAAATGGCAACCACCTAAACAAATCCTGTCCAAATTAACAACTAGGTAATGATAACCAAATCCAGCCCTATAAAACCAAATAGAATAGTAGTCCTAAGTTACATTTCTATTACGCTGCATTAAAAATAATTCTGGGAGTGGAGGCCAATTAGCAGCAAGTTAGTAGCCCCATAAAATTGAATAGCTACCCTGTACCTTACGGGGAATACATTAACAACCTTTATCGATATGTTAATTCGGCTAACGTTTTTCCTGATTGCAAATCGGGATTACAGAGAATTAATGAGCAAGAAAAGCCTCATGGTGAAGAATAATCTATTCTTATAATACGTACAATCAGCTGAGAACAACCTGTTTTCTGAAGTATTTTTGTAAAGTCACGAACGAAGACTGCGACCAGTCTTACCAAGGGGTATCGTACGATCCTGAACTAACCGGGTTGTGGGGGTCAGATAGGCAGTCGCTCCATGTAAAATATTGGTATTCAGATGCATCCGGTTAGACTGGAAGCCGATCCCAACATGGTTTGGGAAAGACTAGGCAGATGATGACGGGAGAAGATTGCAATGTTTTCCTTTACATGGGTAGGCACATAAGGGCCTACACATGTGACATTCTAACAGCGATAACGAAGAACATAAGCTACCGAAAAGTTAACTCAAACCTGTTGGAAGTTTTTGTAAAAAGAAAAACTTTGAAAGTAGGTCACTTGTACAGGCCCTTTGAATTTGCGTTTCATCGTTTGCGCAACAGGATTAGATTAATATGGACGATTACGTGACAAACTTATTGTTTTGGGTAGGTTACCAGAATAGCTCGCTCTAAAGCAGTCAAAGACAGATTGAAAATTAGCTCGAAAGCTGCTACTTATACAAATACATTTCTACCACCAAAAAACTACATACATAATTATTATGTTATCCACCCAAATGTAACCTTTGCACTTACAAGTTACAACCCGCTTACCGTAATATGAGACCATAAGCCCCATTATGATTGTTCATTTTCCATGTATCGCCTACTTTGTATCGAGGTCGAACACATTTCGACCTCCATTAGGTTTGAGAACGATTTCAGTTGGCCGTCGATGGCTTTGGACGATCATGGCGAAAAAAACTTCTTCGGTTCCGATATTAGTTATTGGGGGAGAGAGACGGGAGATGTAGGAGAGAGAAAAGAACAAAGGAGTTGATTCAATAATTTTGACGTCAAATGACGGGAGATTTATTTCTAGTGTAAAAGTGATGGAAAAGTCAAAGACGTGCCTATTAAATTGATATTAAATATAAAACAATAAGCTTATGTCAGCCCTGCCAACCACGGAATGCCTTGAAAACGCTAGCAATGGCAGTCACGTTCACGAGCCATCATCATCTCATCATTTTCCGGCGCAACACGTTTTTTTCTTCCATACTCGCCATTCACCTTTAAGAATTAAATTCGGGTGGTAACAACCAATCCAAATAATAAAACCTTTTAATATTTTGCTTAGTAACATAAAGCACTTTGTATAACACTATTAGATAATTATTCCTTACAAAGTTTAAGTGTCCGTTGACATAATAAAATTACTTTAAAAGACACACCTCCAAGCTTCCAATATATAATAATTCTATTGAACATCCACAAAAACATTTAAAAGTACACGAAAACTCAATTCACCCACAATCAACTTATACTAAAGAGAAAATCGTGTTTTAATTTACCTTTGCTCCCTCTTTTATACCAGCTGTTGCTACGTGACAACGTCTTTTAACATAGAATTAAAAGATGTACAGAAGCGAAACCGCTGGATGTGTGTATGTGTGTGTGAGAAAGAGGCAGATTTTGAGTGTATATATGCACATGTGTGTCTATATAAGCGAAAAACATTACTCTATATTATTTATTATTAAGTCACACGTTGCAAAAGTAACTCTGTATCATCATAATTTAAATTGTGTAGCCATATTATTAAGTTTTTTTTTTGCATTCATATTTTGTTGTTGTAAATATATACCATATTAGTTGATTAGCTGTAACTCGATTCTCGGCTACTCTCATCCAGCAGCTGCTAACCACCCTTCGTTTCTTCGCGTTGGCATGAAACTGTAGGCATTGAACAGCCTTTCAAACGAGGGTATCGATTCTATTTCCTTCTACTCTGTGGCTGTAACAAAGGGTAAGTATATTTTTATGTACTTCCTCCATAGATGTGTGGGTTAAGGGTTTTTATGGACGTCTCCCGTGACGGCATGAGTTTGAGCGGACTTGGTAATGAAATAAATTCTGCTGAGGATATAAAGGAGAGCATGTTTTCAGTACATAATGAACAATGGTGGCCATTTTGAACTGATCTTATTTTTTCTATATTGTGGGTTGGCTTGTGTGAGTCGTTGGTCTTTTTTAGTTTGTGTACATTAGTTATAGAGTCAATATCTACAGAAGTAATACGAATATTTGAGTGCTACACACTTCAGGATTATTTAATTTTTGTTCCAAGTAAGCGGGATGATAGGCAGACTTTGTCCTATCTGTTTAGCATGGTTATTTGGACGATAAATTTTGACTTCGGAGATTTATATTATAGAGTTAAAAAGAAATCCTAGAACAAAATTCTGGAATATCTACCCTCAATATTGCACCATGGAGCTAATACAATCTCAGCTCTTTAAATAAGGAAGGGAATGAAAGCCCCTTGAAGATTAGTAAGTGGCCTAATCAAATATGGCGGGATCGCGCAAATGATCCCACATTTACATATTCACTTAACTTTTTACTAGGGAGCAAGGACAGAACCTTGGTTGAAAAAAAAAACTCTGGCTGCTAATTATAATCTTCGAATCATTCTCCGTGTCGAGAATAATTACTGTTGATGGGAGTTTACGAAGAAATGGAGGGTTGATCTTAAATAATCCCTTTTAGTCATTACAATTGTTCGCAATACAAATTTGAAGCAGTAAGGATTGATGTCGGTGTTCATCTTATTACCAAGCAAATAATTTGTGGAAGTTAATATGACGTTTACTACTCAATATTGCCGATTCAGATTCATCATTGGATATTCCAGTATTTGGACAAGTATCTCGTGATAATGCAGAGTATTATAGAATAGAATAGAATATACTTTATTGTACACCAAAATTGATACAGAACGGTTTTACAAAAATTGATAATTTTATGGTTACAATGGCGGTCTTATCGCTGATAGCGATCTCTTCCAGACAACCTTTGGATGGACTGTAGGAACATGAAATAGAAAAGGGGGGGGGGGGGTAGTCAGTGGTGTACTGCAATTAATATACAAAATTACAAATTACAAAATTACAAAGTATTATCTAAATCTTCGGCTTCTCCTGTGTCAGAGCAGCACGTATTACGTAATTGAAATTATGAACACTTCTAATATAATCGAATTACGTTGCAGGCATAACGTATACAATTAAAAAACGCGAAAAATAACAATATTGTAAAACCGTTCTGTTTCAATTTAGGTGTACAATAAAGTATATTCTATTCTATACCTAATGTATTTGTTCATAGGACAGGAAAAGGGTTAACTTACTGTCAGTAAGATTGGTAGCTGGACCAAGTTTCCAGGGTGTTGTATAGTGGTTGTATAAAAACTACTTAACGAAGCCGAAAGCCACCTGTTCTTCTCATCATTGTGATATTTTTTTGAGCTGGACCATCCTTTTTTTTTCAAGATGGGTTTACTCTTGACTCTAGTCTAGGTCAGAGGTGACAGAAACAGAGTCGACGATGGAGCGAGCTTACCCAGAAAACTTAACGTATCCAACTTTATTCTCCAACTCCAACTTTATTTTTGTCTATGGACTCTGTTCTATTCAAGGCACAATGTTTTGAGTGCGTTGCATAGAGGCCTACTGTAAATCGCGATTTTTCACCCCAATAAAAAAGTCGTTTCACAGTAACATTAATTTCGCGTAGTTTTACTTGTATGTACAGAATGCGTAGTTTACAGCTTCGTGAAAGGTTCGTTTTCACCTTGTATGCTTATCTACCACTATTACAAACGAACAAGGACAATAAAAGTCTATTGGTTAATTTAAATAATAATTATGCGGTCAACAGTATTTTTAATTAGCAGCAGAATGTGTGTTGGTCATAAATGTGAAGACATTCGATATTGACTGTTTATGTCTCGCGTATTTCCAATTTTCCATACAAAGTTCATAGGTATTTATGTAGGTTACATGCTGGTTAACTTCTGCTACAGTGTCTCTGTTTTCATTATTTTACTAGGATTCTGTTTTTCTCGAGCTCAATTTCAAATAAAATATAATAAAAATAGCCTACTTAATCTATTAAGGGGTCATCCATTTCTGAATCCATCCATCTGTTTCCATCTAAATCTATTCTGGGCCGTTCTGTCTGGGTGTTGTAGTCCATTCTGTTCCGGCCAAGGCTACGATATCATCTCGCCATCGTTGCAATTATATCTATGGTTGTAATGGTCTGCCGCGGTGTCTGTTTCTGTTTCGTGGATACCAGTGCAGGACGCGCTCGCTTCACCTGTTGTCTGCGGTTCTTGCAATGTGGCCTACCCAGTTCCACTTCATTTTTTTGGCCATATACAGAGCATCAGTGACTTTGGTCTTTGCCTTAATGTGGCTGCTTTTTATGCGGTCGCTTTCGGTTCGCTTAAGCTCAATTTTAGACGACTATAAATATTTGTTTGACTAAGTTGTTTTTTTTTCATAGGTTGTTAAACTTAAGCCTAACGTCCGAGAAATAAAACAATTACACTTTTATTGTACTGAAATACAAAATACATAAAATTGAGAAATCAAATAAAACTAACATTTTCTAAGTGGAAAGCAAAATGGCAAATCAAATTCTCACGCAACAATAAATCAAAGAAGAAAAGAGTTATTATCAACTAAAGAAATTCAAACCAAATTGACGAAAACCTCCTTTGACTTATCGCCGTTTTGCAATAATACAGACTTCAAAGCCACCTGTAAATGTCCTCTCTTGAACCGTATTCTAAGACGAACGATCTTGAAGGGTTATTGCACCAAACTCCTGGCAGATGTAGAAGGCATTAATGTTGAGATTAGCCAAGTAAACTTTGAATAAACATACAATATTTATCTTTTCATAATTTTACATAGGTGCCTAACCTTTTGAAGCTATCATTTTGAGATCTTCAAAAGATCCAATAAATTAAATAGTAACTTCATAATCACCCTTTAATTTCAATAAACAATTTTCCCACAATAAAGGTCAATCACACACAATAAAAACTTTTTTGCAAAAAAAAACTGACTTCCAAAAAAAACACAAAAAAAAAGTGGAAAATAACATTACTTTCGGAAGTCGGTGACTATGGTTTGTTTCATTGACTTTTTTGGCACCGACTTCCGAAAGTAATGTTATTTTCCACTTTTTTTAGTGTTTTTTTTGGAAGTCGGTTTTTTTTTGCAAAAAAGTTTTTTACCCTTTTTAGTTATAGTATCACACACAAATCCTTGTCAAGTATCAATTTCTCAATTTCTTTTACTTGGATGACATTTTTTCCAGCTATTTTGATTTCAAAACCAAACTGCAGAACCGATTTTGATGAAATTCAATGGGACCAATCGGGAAGTAGATCCATTCAGATAAAAGATTTTTTTTTTAAATCGGTTCATAAATGACGGAGATATGAGGTAACAAACCCAAAAAAAATACATACAACCGAATTGAGAACCTCCTCCTTTTTTTGAAGTCGGTTAAAAATCAGTCACAGACTTTATTGTGAGAAAAATATTTTTTAGTCTTTATGTAAACAAAATATTCACCACAACGACGTAAACGTATTTGATATTTCATTTTTTATTTTGTGTTTTGACATTCAAAAGTGCCTGTAATGGTCAAATTGAAATAAATGCTTTGAGTTTGAGTTTATCATACGTATAACATTAGGAAAACTTTTCCCAGACAGAAACACTATCCACTATTGTATCGATAACAACATGCATTAAGAGAGCATCTGTGGTATCTTTCCGCAATTCGATACAAGACAAATCCGTTGAAGATTTCACACTGAAATATAAAGCGCCAAATGACGTCATTCGACATACAATTTTACCACAATCTTCACATATTTTCCGGTTGTTTTTCAAAACAGATGCTCGTAAAGCTTTTGTGAGTGTTTATGTTTTATGTTGTGTAATGTATTGAAAATAGATATTTCAGGAAACGTGGGCGTAGTACTTATGAGTATCGTGCATAAATAAATCTTCAGAATCGTGAAGTTTTATTTATGTGTCCGTTGTCTTGCATGGGCGTGAGTAGACTCATAGACTGCAATGAACGGATATAGTTTTTAATTACTACACTAGGTAAGTGGATTGATTTCCATACTTGAGGCAACATATTGTCTACGTGCATCCTAGATACAAAGATTCCCCGTGTCTGTAGTTCAGTACACAGCAAACGCTACAAGAAGCTATGTGCTACCGGAAGAGGAGTTATTTTGCAACGAGAAGAGTTTGTTTCAACTATTACGTTAGGGTTAGCTTACAGTCTAACTGGGTGCAGATGGATACCAGTATTCATAGGGAACAACTGCCTATCCGACCAAATACAGTAACTGGACAACACGATACCCCGCAATTCATCAATCCCGTCATTCGATTGATGTGTATCGAGAAATAACAAGATACTAAAACGTTTATTATGGACACGTGCGACTGCAACGTGCTTATAATTCCACGGGTAGCAGCTCTAGTATCTACTTGAGATCCTAAAATAAAGTCAGTGTATTAACTGATAGAAAAGGAATGTTGCGAATAATCGACTGTTTCTTTCAGACGTCATAGTATTTTATGGTATATCAGGCTGTTGTCTGCAAAACCGCTACACACATTTTTTCATGGGGTTAGGTAGAAATATACAAAACGTCCCTTGTTAGGACATCTTCTTAGCGTGTCGATGGCAATCTAAATTGTGTCGGCCCAGAACTGAGCCACTAGTTTGGCGCCTTCAAGTAGGAGAAAATGGGTGGTGAACTTAGCAGAGGATCGAATTTTGACGTAGATATATTATGTAGTTAGGCAGAGAGTCTGCTTGGAAGGGAAAATTAATGAAAAAATCAACAGCAAAAGTGTTATGCAGGCACCAGTCTGGCTAAAAAGCGCCTGTTTAAAACTGGAATCCCACTAAACCCAATGTAACAACCACTATTAACAAACCAAATTCACAAGCATTAAATAATGATGTATTTGGACAAGTTTTGTAGAACTATTTCTACAACATCTTACAAAGATAAAACAGCTAAAGTAGCCGTAATAGACCTTCATAGACCGTAGTACGTCGTAACTAATTTGTCTATAGCAACACTGTGTAGACGTAGAGGGGCACGAAATTCCTTTACAACTTTCGGGACTGGATTAAACATGTCTTGTTTCTTATTAGTTTTTCTAAGGCCGTTGGCAATGTTGGGTAACCCGTAGAGTGTTGTTTATCAGTGAACTCGGTCATGTAATCAACCGTTTTCGGCCGAAATTCAGAATACAAGATAATATTGTTAATATAGGGGTACTTTTTATAGGTTTCATTTAAAGATATGAGGCTTTAAATCATAATTTAGAGTCTTTTTACTCTGAATATAATAGAATTTTAATACTATATTCAAGATGACATGCCTGAATATTTTTTGATAAAAGTCTATCATTTTTCTGAAACCTAATTATGTCTACCAAGACTGAAAAAATCTCTGGTGAAGTAGGTTAGAAAATTGTAGCCGACAGGGCAAACTCAGCAAAAAAAAACATAGAATGATAAAACTAAAGAATTCGAAATAACTTTCTAAGAACCTTCATAGTTTTCTTAGAGAATATTCTCAAAAATAACAGATAAGTATAATCTTAAAAGCTCTCAGCACATAAAAAAATATAGCACACCCTTTGGAAGTCAAGAAGCGTCTTACTTTCTATATTTTAGTTCCATATTTCCACACTAGATGTCGTCATTTGAACACAAAAGTTCTGACTCAGTGAGTCTGAATGAACGAAGAATCTTCAAAGTATTTGAGTTATGTGCAAGATTTCAGTATTTCATCATGAGCTATTATGTGGTTAAAGGAATCGTGTACGAAATGTATGACTTTTTGTATGTGTTCATATTTTCCTTTGCTTATGTTTAAAACTCAATTTTATTGGTTTGGAAAGATTGATCGGGCATTTATCTTTCAGGAGGTATTTTTAAGTTTTAGTGTAGGTAGGTATTAGGGAGAACGTAGCAGTGATAGTCTAATGGTGTGACCGTTGGACTGCCAAGTCATAGGTCTCGAGTTCGAACCCAAGACACGCACCTCTAATTTTTCAGAATTATGTGCGTATTGTACCTGTATTTATCACTTGCTTCGGTGAAGGAAAACATCGTGAGGAAACCATGCCTGAGAAATATTTCTCGACTGCATGTAAAAGCCAAGTCAGAGGCCCGTGGGCGGCATAACTCTGATTTAGGATCTGATTAGGTTAGGCACTAACCACACGATAAAGAAGGGAGAACGTAAGTTTCCAAAAGCTGTCACAGTTAATCTTGAACAATCAAAGTTTAAAATAAACACTAAACTATTGTTTACTAGTATACATATATAGGTAATAAAATATTGTATTACACTGATTTTTTAAATTTATAACACATCACAATAAGATAGATATTCATTAATGTTCATTGGAAGTCTGGAACAGCCGACTCATTTTCTATTACTCATGCAGGAAAACAAAACAAAAAAATAACGAACATAAACCATGTACCTACATACCTATTTAAACTTATTTCCCGGAAGACATATACACTAAACAAGCACATTTATGTAAAAAAAATCTAATAAATTGGATTAAACCATTTCTTTATGAAGACACTGAGGCACTATTAAAATAATTTGACTCTCTCGCTGCTCTCAACACACGCATACACACATCCACACACACACACACACACACACACACACACACACACACATATGGGTTATTTTGTATTCTTTATTTTTACTATTTTTATATTTGTTTCTACTTGCTATGAAAGAGCGGAGTCTCCTAATACAGGCATTTTTTGCTTACAAGGAGGCTCCAATCACTAACGTGTTTTTTTAAATTATGATAACGAAATAAACAATTTTTAATTTTTTAAGACATAAGTTGTACTGACTTTCATGAAACAACTTTTTATCAAGGTGAAAAACATCGTAGGATACCGTCACGTCTTAAAACAAAATCATTCACATTGACACATGCTTGCATGATGAATTGTCGTTTCGTTTTATTCGATAACGTCCGATAACTAGGTGTTTAAATTTTATGCAAAATTATTTGTCAATTCTGCTATCAGAGCCGGGCTTGGATGCAGCATGCTGTATGCAGCACCACTCCCTCCGCAAAACTATTTTTCCATACAATTTAATTTCATGGATTTCGATGAACATAAGTTATTGAAACTTATGATTGGTTCGATCGGTTGAGTTCGACCGACGACGGGCGAACCGAGTTCAGCCGATGAAGGATTGAGTGTACGTTTTGTGCATGTCCCAGGCTCTCTGCGTCCGAGGTTTCCTTCCAAACAACAAAAAACATATGATTACATTTTGGAGGTAGCGCGACATATAATAATAATATAGTTGAACCACGTACCCGCATAGTAAGACTGACATATTACTTAGATTACCGTAAAAATGATGCTCACATATTTTCATTTTTCTCTTTCTTTAGACATTATGTATTACGTACTTGCTTTGTTAGGAATGCAGGCCATATTTGGGCAGATATATATATTTTAATGAATACCTACTTTAATCATTTATAATTTTTAATATAGTATGGTAAAACTAAATATTTGAATAAAGTAGGTTTATTAGGGCGTTTTCAGGTACAAATTGCCCGCAATAAAAATAAAAATAACATATAATCAGCTTTCATCCCCTTTTGTAACGCCTAGTCTAACCCTGTACAAGTGGACCCTTGTTTTACGACTTCATCACAATATTTTTTATATTTTTAACTAAGGGAAATTTGTGTCTTGCCGTTTTTGCTACATCAGAGGACGTTTTCTTGCCCTCATAAATAGAAACAATTTCAAACACAATCTATCTTACTTTCAACGCAGTAAGTATTACATAACTACTCTGACATTTTTGAGTATAAAATAACGCCATTACCGGTATATTTTACGCTTCTGTTAAAGACACCCAACATCAATAATTTTCAAATATGACTTATCCTGTTTACTCCATGCAAAACTAATATATCTGCCATTTACTTTCTAAATGCAACCGATGTTAAACCGATTTCCAAAATCCATCAGAAACATTCCCACGATACATCACAAGGTACTTGATTCATATATTCTTTTAAACAATAAAATACCCGGTTCTTTGTTTGTTTATATCAAAAATTCTACATCAGTAGATACTGGTACTGAATCATACTGAACCGTTTTTGATTTACGGGTTCGTTTCAGTACTTCAGTGGCTCAGTTATTTATTGCCTGCTTCATGAAAATAGCTCTTTCGGATAAGTGTGCCTGCAATGCTGAGTCAGCTGTCGTGTTCGATGCAGTTTGGCGCATAATTGAACCTCCTTTGTGAATACGATTTGTTTGTTGAGAATAGAGTTGTGATGGCATTTTGTTTTGTGTGTTTATTTTAGAATCTTTGGTAAAGAAACCGGCCGGTATTTTAGATTTATTGTTTGTTTTTCTTTGGAATTCTGGTAATCTTACATTGCCATAATACCAATGTCTGCCACTAAATACGCTTTGCAGGATTCTCACACAATTATTGGAATAATTTAAAAAGTTTAAAGTGTCTACTACAATTCAGTCCATAACTAGAGCTACAGCAGTAGTAGCATGCAAGTTTAACTTATAACAAAAAAAAAAAAAAAATACCAGCCTATCGCTGCCCCACTGGGCAAAGGCCTCTTCTCATACAGAGCTAGTACCGGCATTGATCACCACGCGTGCTCACTGGTTGGAGATTTCTAACTTATATTTATTATACATCCAGGTTACCTCATGATGTTTTCCTTTACCGATGTCAGTGTGGTCCGAGAAAGTACATACGAATTGAAAAAGTCACATTGATACTCGCCCTTATTTGAACCCACAACGTCGTGCATGAGAGCTAAGGCCGTAATTAACTGCTGAGCCATTACGACGACCCAAAATTAAAAAAAAATATATACTCGTGCCAACTCCGCAGAGTGTAAAAACCTCGGAAGTACATACGAGTATGTAGAAAGTTTGAATTGGAAAATCGATCTTGTTCTATGACAGATTTTATTTGATTATACAGAATCCACAAGCGAATGGAAACTAACTTTATAAAGTCTGACAGCATGTCTTGACGTTGTGAATCGAAACCCTTACGTGTTTGTGCGAGGAGTTTTTTTAATAACTTTGTAGACTGCAAGAATCTAGAAAAAGTGACAATCGCTTTCAGAATGTTTCATATTTGTACTGGCAGGACCAACCTGGCAGAGATCACTGTAAATTAGACAGTACAATTACAAACACTGTTTTAAGCTTCCACGGTTTATAACTAAACTTTCACTATCACTTACGGCATATCTTCCTCGATTAATGTTTATATTGAGCTCCCGATATTTCGACGCTGTTGCAAGCGCCATGGCCACGAGAATTAATTAATCATTATCATCATTAATCGCGGAAGGTATCCCGTAAGTGATAGTGAAAGTACAATTACAGTTTCCAAAGTACAGGTAAAATGACTGTGAATGAACTAAACATCATCTGCCTAGCCTTTTACTAACTAGGTTGGGTTCGGCTTCCATTCTAACCGGATGCAGCTGAATACCAGTATTTTACATGGAGCGACTGCCTATCTGACCTCCACAATCAGTCAGTACTGGGTAATACGATACCTCTTGGTAAGACTGTGAACGGACTGTACAACGACTTCCAAGTCATAACATTTTAACTTTTCCATCATTCACTGTTTTAGCTTTCACGGTTTATAACTAAACTTACACTGTCACTTACTGGATATCTTTCGTGGTTTTCAAATATTGCAAGCATCGATTATTTCGAAGCTGTTGCAAGTGCTCGATCGCGGGATATCATCCCACGATCATGGCGCTTACTCTCTCTCTCTCTGCCTGCAATTATTTTTTCCTATAAAATTCGTAAAGTTTATAATATTCTACGAGTACATATAATTTAGGTGTTTGTCTAGGACTCTAGGCCTTCTGGTAAACTGGAGAGTTAAAATAAACAATCAATCAATCAAATCAACAAAAATGGCTACTATATTATTTAGTGATTAAAAAAATATTCAAACATACTGTCGTACATGCGAATGTAAAATCATTATTTAAAAAACAAACTTTCACATGGTTGTTTTTATGAACTCATCATAATAACCTTCTCAAATCTCCTGGCATAATAAGGGGCAGGTTCACTTAATTTTCATTGCAACTAAATATGAAATTCTATTCTTATGTGTTAGGTATGTGCATGTACATAATATATTCTCATGACGTAACTAGGAGGATAATCTCCGGAATGGTTATTCAAAAGCAAGATAAGAACAGAAGGTCAACTTCTTACAAAACCTGAACAATTATGTAAAGTATTAATATTATCAGATTGAAGAAATAAGGAACATGGTTAAGTAACATAACATGACAGCTGTGATCCACGAAGTGTTTGGCCGAGGCGTAATTGATAGTACACCCATATTTCACCAGTTATTTTAAGTCCCATGTAAGCATGACATGTGCATGACGGCGAGCTTATAACCATAAACCGGGAAATAATCCGGACTCCTGAAATCCAGATGAAACAACCGAATAATACTTTCTTAATACCAAAGAAAACCCACACCACGTTATTATTGAACAGTGAGTTGAAATGCCAAACCTTCTGCACTTCGTTATCTTGTTATTCTATCCGAGCAAGCCGAGGCGCCATGCATGCACGTGTAGGAAATCATACCAAAGACTAGTCTGTTCCAGCCCTAGCAGCGTAAAATTACTAGATGTCGGTGAGTCACTAGCTTGAGATACATCTTGGATTTAGATGCATCAGTGTGAGAATCGCGGGCGTGGATAATTTTAAATGCATATTTCGTAGAGACATTTATGAACCAATCAGATGTCTCATTAAAACAATGCACTTCACCAATCACTAGTAGCTTCGGAAAGACGTGCTATGAAATCTTATATGGAGCAGTTACAATCACGATAGTACTTTCTATATTGTATTAACCATGATTTTAAAGTAAGTAAAGAAAAAGTTTTAAAAACTTTTGAGTGACGTATGTGACGACACAGCGTGACCAGAGTAGGAAAACTTTATACAAACGTGCCATGACAGGTGCATTACGACAAAATGCGGCATGACGTGGAAGTACAAAACTTAGCCGCTGCTGGTGCAACGTTTGTACTGAAAAACGAAGATTATCGAAGCCAACCTTATGAACTTCTGTATGTCTTATTACAATAGTTTTTGATCCACATTTACCGACATTTTAAAAAGAAAGTGAGATAGATCGTCTACAGTATTTTGTTCTATAGTGGCACGAACGGGACCCGAAAACCGCATGTCTTGAAAACCCAGTCAAAGCAGGTCAGGTCAAGACATAATTAAGTATCGTAAATTGTCAAGGGCCTCCACGATTTACGCATTTAATTATGTGGCCCAAGTGCCTGTAATGTCCAAGAGTCAATACATTCCCTGGACATGTAAGTTGGTTGTTGGTTCTACCAAAAGAAATTTGGATGTACTTACGAAATTTGCGCGTTAGTGCCAACTGCTATCAAAATTGCTCGTCAAATTCTAATGTAACGTGTCAAAATTGGAAAATAGGTAATTTTCCTTCAGTGTGTCGTCACTGAGACCAAGAGATCACATTTTTCTGACATTTCGTCTGATACCCTCCCTCTGTAGTATTTTAAATGTCTCGTAATGTTTCACGTTTGCACCCCTGTAGGTGCACAAAACGATATTGTTTATTTGTTTGAGAAATAATTGCGTCGATGTTGTCAAACAAACTGATGTAGTTTTACAAGCAAAGCAGAAAATTAGACAAACATTGTACCTACGTTATTTATTTTTATTTGTGCAACGTATGGAAAATGAACTCCATCACATGAAACATTTTTCATGTACCTACCTTTTCAGTTATTTCAATTTTATTTATTATACCAAGGATAGGTATTTTTTCAGTTATTTCAATTTCACCTTGCATAAACGACGTGTTTCTTACTTTTCTTAGCCTTGTGTTTCAAGGCCTGCCATCGAAGAAAGACGTTTAAAAGCCAACAAGAAAGTCCTATAATGCATCGCATTGTTTTATTTATATAAAGGAGCGAAACAATAGTCCGGGAAAAAAGCACTTTGAGTTTCAAAGTACTTTCATTTTCTTGTAAAGGGGGAACTTCCCACGCATTGCTCCATGAGGGTTAAGTATTATGGTGTCCTTTAGTTACGGCCTTGGGTCCCATTATCGCCCACTCATTTTAATATTAGGACTATTGTACTACATTTGGGGTCCAGTTAATGCGATAGGTATTAGGATCGTAGGCTTGATGTCGCCGGGTTGTGGTTTTAAGACACTTATGGTAATTTTGCCAGAGAAGATTGAAGATTGTTCTAAGAAATAGAAGTTTTATAATCGTTTCTTGACCGTCTCATGTTTAGTAGTGGACTTTACGGCCTTGTAATAAAGTATATTATTACAAATCGCTGCAACTGGGCTGATTATGACATTTCCTTAGTCGAGATGAATGATGTGAAGGTACAGTTAGCTCTTTGTAACACAGAGCCTGACAATCAGCACTTTGAAACCGAGTTCTAGAGCTGTCAGTGTCAAACTTGCTATGGAATGTTAACACTGACAGCATTTGAACTCCGTCCAGGGGCACAGAGAGAGAGGGGGGGGGGTCAGAGGGGCTGATCGCGATCAGTTTGATTAAAAAATCCGTTCAAATCCTTTTTCACCACGATGACTCAAACTAAACATAATATTTAGATGCATTTTAAATGTTTTATGAAATGATAATTTTAAGGTTCTTATTTTGCATGATAACTTAATTTAATTTTATTCGTAATCAAATTATTTATATTCACGAACAAAATATTCAAACTAAAAGTACAATGCGTTATTTACAAAGCTCAACTGATTTAATCAAACATAATACAAATTATAACTTTATTAACAAACCGGTACATCAACAACAGTAATTTTAGTACATAAGTAAATCATTCCTTGAGTAATTATTATCTCTTTGGCAATGCAATGCAAGCAAATAATTTATTGAGCTAGATAATAAGTATAATGGATCACTCCATCACTCCATCACTTTCAAAATGAATAAAAGCTTGGTTTAACATTACAAAGTCTACAAAGCTGTCCCGGTCTTACAATTTCTTATACAAGCAGGTTGTCTTTTTGTTTCGTGTGACTTCTTTGGTTTAAAGTTTGTTGCTGCCAAGATATCGCAATGTTTAAAGAATTACGGTACCTATTATGTTGTAGTATGACGTGCAGAGAGTTACGAAAGCTAAAAAGGCTATAAAAGTCTTCGGCGATTATCTAATTGTTACTCACAATTTAAAAAAACGCAAAGTCCCAGCGGGACTCACGCGGTATCTAAGGGTTCAACACAATCAAAACTAAACACATTCTTCTCATTATTATTTCTTATACTAGAGGCCCTGACAAAGCGTATTCGTTACAGCGCCGTGATAGATAGACCGTTGGGAACTCTGTATGGACCCTGAAAGTTACTAGAACGGAACCTTTACTCCTTTCTCCAGGGTACACAATCGACACATAACCGTATTTCACAAAATGTTAAACTACTATTGTAGAATTATTGCGTAAAATGCTTTTAGTCTGCGCTGTAATCCACTCGAAGCATGTATGAAAATTTCACCGGAACTATTTCCTTATCTTTATTAACACTGCAGTGCGATGCATCCAATTTGTGAGATATTATTAGAATGCAGAACCAACGAAGAGCACATCATGGCGAAACAGGATAGGGAGAAGTGCAGGTGTAAACAAGTTGTGAATGGAAGTTATTCAGGGATAATCCATACTAATATTGAAAATGCGAATAAAACTTTGTCGGTGGTTCTGTTAAGTTCTGTTCACATGAGGACGATTCGTTTTTTTTGACGTATCGTCTTTTTTCACGATCCGTCAATTTTTTTGACAGCGGCTGTGCTTTTTAAATGCCCGTGTTCACTCGCCTTCACATATCGTCTTTTAAAAATCATGTACGTCAAAAAACACGAATCGTGAAGTTTTTGTGACGGATTCGCTGATGCGCTCGCTCTCGAAAAATCACGAAACTAAAGTGAACATCAATTTGTTTTTTTTTTTGCCGGATCGTGATAAAACACTATTCTGTATGCAATGTGAACGTCCATCCGTCATGACGTATCCTCAATGACGGAAGCGGTGTGAGTGAGAACTTACCTTTTCACGCATTAAGGGCGGATTTCAATTGTAGTGATAGCCTAGTGGTATGATCGTCGGACTGCCAAGTCATTGGTCTCAAGTTCGAACCCAAGATTCGCACCTCTGATTTTCGGATCTATGAGCGTATTGTATAATTGCCACTTGCTTCGGTGAAGGAAAACATTGTGAGGAAACCAGCATGCGTTAGAGATATTTCTCGACGGCATGTAAAGCCAAGTCAGAGGCCCATGGCCGGCATAAAAACTCTGATACCAGGTTAGCCACATACCACATGATAAAGAAAGAATAGCAACACAAGTAGACCATGACGATTCGCGACCTCAGACGATGCGTCAAGCGATACGCGTGCCTCACTTGTTTTCTTTGCATGAGTACCACCGCCTCGCAAGTCCCACCGTGGTGACTTGTGGCCTGCTCTTAGCAATTTCTCATTGTCGTAATACGCGTGACAGACGGTTAGGATAGAGTTTTTATCAAAGTAGTTTTTATCCCGGGCGGAGTCGCGTGTTAAAACTAGTTAGTAAGTTATAATTATACGATGCGGTTTATTTAGTAACTGCTTTTGTTTCAGATTGGAGAATGTTTATCTTATGGCTATTAGGAAGCGAAATTCTCAATGGTGAAGGTTAATTTTCAAGGTCTTCCTTTGTACGTGAGTCAGAAGTGAGATTATAACTTCCGAAATTTATACATACTTTATGCGTAAGTATAATACGTAGCTGCCTCATTATTGAAGAAAGGAGAATTGATCACATTTTTTCTGTCCCTGTTCATATATTGGTATTTAGCAGCATCCGGTTAGACTGGAAGCCGCATGACCCAAACATAGTATCGGCATGGTTAGCGATTGGCTGCTGCGCTGCGTGTCGCGGGTTTGATTGCCGCAAGGTACATTAAATATATGGTACCCTTGGTAAGACTAATTGTCAGACTTTCAGGCCACTGACTGCCTGTAACGACTATCAAAGATCAACAATTGACAGCCGGGACCAACGGCTCAACGTGCTTTCTGAGGCACAGGGGAAGCACGCTTTATTTATTTATTTAAGACTTCTGCATTCCCTACACAGCGACATTGATGTGGCAGCTAAAAGTGCTTTATGATTGATGCAAATATTGCCTTCAAATTTCCAGCGAACGTACTATACAAACGTTGAACACTCAATTCTGAAAACTAGGTTTATTTGTACCAGTGATAGACTGGCTATTGTTTGATGTTTTTAATGGAAGCAATATTTTGATAGTTTGAAAACTAGACTGAACTTCGTTCTACGAAAACGAAAATTGGTTTGAATACGATTTGATGTTTATATTTTGAGTTTTGGGACTTTTTCCTAAAATGGCAGTAGTAACATTGTTTTTCGTTAACATATTAAGAAAAACAAACGGTACAATGGAATTTCAACTCTCAATGCCGAGCCGAACCTTGGAAATCCAACAGAGTGATTTAGTTGTGTCTTTTTTTGCTTAGTGTTAAAAATAGCACTTGCTGAGAATGTCATTACCAAATAACAAAATTACAACTGAGCTACGAATTCTCGATTTATAAATAACAGATGATGTCATGTCAGTACCTTATTCACCAAAATCTGAGGGAGTTCCTTAGAAAGGCACTGTCATTTCTAAGCTTTTATAATGCCTGAATAATGAAGCTTTATTCTGAGTAAACTATAGCATTAAACAAAGTGGTCTCTTTGAGTCTAAAAATATCAAATAAAGACCAAAGTGAGTTTATGTTTGCTAAAATGAAATGGACTTTGTGAACATAAAAACAGGAGGAGCGGAAATCGGAAGCGGAAAGCGAAGTCTCAGTGAAAACTACTGTCAGAATCGTTGCATTGTTCGCGAGTTTACAGGTATTTTGTTCATGGACAAAGGAAATGGAAATTCTGAATAAAAACAGGCTTTCGGCTTTGATGAATTGACTTTAACAGCAGAAATTATTAATTGAGAGTGAACAAGGATTTCTGAACTTGCCATTAAAAGTTCAATTAAATTGAAAACTGAAATCTCTGCAAGGGTGGCCTGGTGGTACCGGCGGTGGTTTACGAATTGTAGTTTGAGGGTTCATACACCGACAGACCCTTTACTTTGTATTAATTTATCCACCAATGCTGTCAAAACGGTAAAGGAAAACTTTGAGTATCGGCCATGCCCTGGAACCGAAAACTCGAAGACATGTGTCATCTACCACCCCGCTCTGGCATGGCCGGCTTTAAATTGGAACCAATTAAGTGTAAACATTAGTATATCTTGAGTGTTTTCAGCCATTCGCATACTTTCAGCCCTTAATGGAGGTTCTAGTAATAAGTCATGTACAGGATTGCCTCCCTCAGCAAACGAAATACTCCTAGGTTGACCTATCACCTGACCTATTTAAACACACCATGCTCTTAATCCGCTTTTCTTTCCTACTATGTGTGAACCCTTACGCATAACTACCTTCAATCTGTTATGTACGAAACTTTTCTTATTCCTTTATAGTTTATCAACGGTGGCTTAAACTTTACCTGGAAAAAACACGGTGATCTATCCAAAGTTTTTGCAGCCATTTTTTCGTCCAACTTTTCTCTGCACAAAGCTCCGAATATGTATGGATTTCTGTTTGTTCACAATGTTATGTTACCCTAGAAAAGTTTTGGACTGAAAATAGATTTTTTACTTGTTTTCGTACAGGTTTTTACCATACAGGACCAAGAAGGAAATCGACGAGGAAAATGACTATTTAGGAAACTATTTTCTGGTTTTATTTTCGACCTAGATACAAATCGACACAGGTAACTTGTTAACCTATTGTTTGTTGTTTTTCTTAAGTATTTTATCGACAAAAAAACATTGAAACGATAGGATAAAAAGGAAAGTATTTTATTTAGGACACGCACAGGAAACACAGACAATAAAAAACAAGCTTTTCAACTAACTCGTCCTGCTGGGGAGTTTGTGGCTCTGCTTCGTCTGCCCAGCAGAACAGTAGGAAGTTCCAAAGGGTGGGCCTTTTCGGAGACTGTTTTGTGGAATTTTGATATTGAAAAAGTCAACTTATTGTCAACCTGATTTGAATAAATGATTGAATTTTGACGGAATTCTATTTTGAAACACCTAAAGAATCTATTTTATTCCTCTCAGTACCTAAACGAATGATGAAAAGTTGTAGTTATAAAATGAACGGAGGTCCAGTTTACTGAGAAATAATAAGTACCTACTACAAGATAAATTATGTACTTACCAAAGAAAACAAAGAAACTGGGTAAACTAGATTAGGTACAGTAGGCCGCGCTTCAGTGGTAACGCTTTGAACCTAAGCTGGCCTAGCGTAGAGCAAATTTCAGTACAATAAGAGGCCATCTAGAACTGGTTTTGCTGACTGACATGCTGCTTTCCCTACCTAATGATGTTAATACTATGAGGATAAAAATATTACATATAACACTGGAATTTCCCTAGTTGCAGAATGTTGTTAAGAAAATGCAATTTTCCCAAGACAGTAAATTGATTAATCAAGAAGTTTTGCAATTGCATTAAATCTCGAAGAAACAGCCATAGAAGTTAAAGCCATTAGAGGAAGTTTGTTACAGTTTGGGTCACTTAAACTAGTGAAATATTTGTTTAGGGTAACCTTAGCTGGACATCTGCCGTCTTCTGAAAACCATTTCCCTATTAACTACAAAGATCCGGCGAGGTTTATCACAAATTAAATTCTCGTTTTATACAAGGTGTAAGGTACACCAACGCAAAAACGGTAACCATGTGTTCAGTACATCATTGTGAACCCCCCACATATATAATTTTTCTTCGGTTAAAAAAAAAGCTGTAATCTGTAAGCCGTGTAGGTACACGGTCGAAATGTATGGAACATTTTGACCGTGTAGGTATTGCATTGTTTGCAGTGTCCCTTCCACACCGTATGTACTGACTGAAAAGTTGTCGTGGTATGGGCACGTGATGCGGGGTAATGAGGAAAATGTTGTGAGTAAAGTTTTGAGTGTGAATGTGCATGGGGATAGGAGTAGAGGAAGACTAAAGAAACGATGGATGGACTGTGTGAAGGATGATATGGCAAGAAAGGGGGTGTCTGATGAGATGACGAGTAATAGAGAAGTATTGAAGAAGAAAACGTGCTGCGCCGACCCCAAATAAATTGGTAAAAGGGCAGGAGAATGATGATGTTTTATATGTACGTAATTTTATTACTAAAGACCTTGTTGAAACGGCGTTGATCTGAACGATATTTTGTAATATAATTTTGGAATCACATGCCTGTTCCTTATTGAATTTGTTTTTAACCGGATTAACATTCGATAATTAACTTGTGATCCTAGTTTTTTACCTAAAACATTTTTACAGGACAGCGCCATGTGAACGACTGCTAAGGGCCAAAAATACATCTAAAAATACACTATCTTCTTATGAAAATATATTCAGATTTTGACAGTACCCTTTCAGAACAGACCCATAAATAAGGGAGTGTGCAGGACTGCTGAAGATTGATGGATAGATCTGAATATAAAAACAAGAACGCATGTTTAGAAAAAAAGAAAATTGTTAAATAATAATTGAATCGTTACGAGTAGGTTTGAGAAAGTAACTGCCGGTTTCTCAATTGAGTAAGTCTTAGAATTTTTCAAACTCTTTTTTTTAATTTTAAATATTGATTTTCGAGTACTAGGATTACATTGAAGAAATCTGTTTCGACCTATGGTTTTGACTTTACCCAAATACACAAATTGGCAGTATGAAATTATGAATAATGTTGGTATGGAAATTACAAGTAGCAGTCATTTTTTTATTAGCTTTTAATTACCCATAATTATTACCTCGAATGTTGTTTCTGAAATACGTAGTTACAGCACCTACCTCTAACTCAGTTAGTTCCAACAGGTACACCTATTAACATTTTATGTACAGTGTAATGTCGTAAAAATGACCCAGATGTAGTAAAACTTTGCAGACGAATTAGCTCTCGCCCACCAAACTTGCAATTAGATTGATGTACGGCACCTATGTCTCTAAGTTAGAAGCAAAATTACACTTGGTTGCAAATAAACCGCTGTTACCTACATTTTGCGAATTTGAATATGCTCCACACATCAAAGGCAATATATTCAATTCTATTTCCGTATTTGACGTTCAAGAGTTACCTTTCGATGGCCTAGTTGAAATAAATGGCTTGATTTTGTCTTTCGAAGGCATGGGATGTAGGCGACTTGCGTACGCGTTCAGTTGTCCAGCGACTCGTAAGCTCGTGGCGCCGACATTCCGCTTACAAAGTTTTCCGACTTGCAATGATTTGAAGCCGCCAACTAGCCCACCGACAACAAAGTCGCCGACACATATAGGCGGGCAGGCGTGTTTGATGTGTCTCAGCCCTTAATCTCGGATCTTTTCTACTAACCTACCTATGTACTGTAGAGGTTTATTAAGTTAAAGTTATATTACCTAAGTATAAGTCATATAAGATATACGCACAGTATCTGTCAAAACATTTTCATATATCGTTGTAATAATTCATTTAATTTACATACTGTGTACTTAGATCCTCTTATTTTTAACCTTGAATTCTACTGTATTTACTTACACGTGGTGTTAGGGATAATATTTGAAATTAAGACAAGAACTAACATTATAAACTGAAGATATTTATTTAGGACAGAATTTGGGTTACGAGACAACTTCAAAACTGCTTGATAACTTATTTTATGTAACACACCTAGTTTGTTCTGGTAAGTAAAGTAAGTAAGTGGTCAACAACCATATTTGTTAGTTACTTACATTAAGGTTGTACTCCCCGAAGAGGAAGACAGTGGTGTACCTACGAGCCTATTGCCATCAACCGGGCACAAATCCAGGCAATTTTTGACAAGCTTCTCGATGTAATTTCAAAAACCGCTGTTCATTGGGCTACAGGCGGTTGCTCTATGTAAAATGCTGGAATTCAGCTGCATCCGGTTAGTCTGTTAGCCGATTCGATCGATTGACTACTTTCGGTACAGGTACCTAACAATAGGAGCCAGGCCTATTGGTCATTAAAACAACCGCTGCAAAGAAGTTCCTTTTTCTAAAAGCTACATACTCTGTAAATTCTGAATCATCCAAGACTCGGAGTCAAGGAAGGAAGGAAATAAACATTAACATAAACTGGAACATTGTCATACGATTATAAAAGAATCAATGTCGAATTGCAAGGCTACTTTTGATAAAAAAATTAAAATATAAAATACGCCCCGCATGCTCTTATCTCACACAATTCGCGTAAATTGTACGCGGAATATCCTCGTGGATAAAAATAATTTTATTTCATTCATTAAACAAAGAGCAATGTCCGTTTTCCTGCACGTTACTCGGAAACTGATGAACACTTGTTCAGGAATGTTTTGTCTGGACTACTTTTAGCTCAGTCGTCTGAATGCAAATAGTATTTTGGGAAATTGTCATCATTCGTTCCTATTTAATATACATGGTGGAAGGGATGCCCACGCTAAAACGGTTACCAAGTATTCGGTTACATAGAAATGTTTCGTCGGTTATTAAAAAAAATAGCGGTTTCCTACAAAATTGACCTACACAAAAACTCATTTAAAAAAACCGGTGATAAAGGAGACAATTTTTTATTGGCTATGTTACGATACATGTTACGCATAATATTCATATTACATAAAAAAAAAAGTAACCAATTTACTATAGTAAATAAACGAAAGAATACATAGAAATCTAACCGGATTCATGAGTGATATTTTGATATTTTTTGCGAGTCAATTTATTCCTGTTATGCTTAACGTCATTTGACAAGAAATATGTACATACCTATGTATGTAAGAATAATTTTATCAATCAGAAGTTGGTATGTACGAGTATGCTCTTTGAATACTTTTCGCAAGATGGCTGACACGTGTTTGTCTATTAATAACCCGTTATTTATCTTTCACCAAAACTTCACCACCAACTTGAAGTTTACGCTAAACCTACACATTTATTAATATTAAAGTCCATATTATTACACCAAGTTTCGTTAGTATAATAATATGAATAAGTATTACGTCTTGATTTCATGATGGATCGCTGAAACAGAGTCCCGGGAGGCGTAAGAAGCGTCATTTAGATGGATTGAATATTAAAAGAAGGATAACAAACACTGACCATCAGGGATGAAAGTAATAAATTATAATAAAAGCTTGAGAAAATTCTGAAACTTTTGATGTTTCAATAAGGTGATTTAAGTAAACCGTCGGATAGTTAAGTTACTACTTAATTTAGCAACTGATTGATTTATACAACTACAGCTAAAATAAAACTTTATGCACAAGTAAAACTGTACAAAGGCGGACTTAATGCCTTGGGCATTTTCTTCTATTCTAAATCTAATCTCTATTCTTAATCTTTTATTTTTATTTTCTTAAATCTTGGATATTTATTTATTTATGTAGGATCTCCAACAAAAGATGTGAACAAATAATGGGAAACAAACAATAGACGACAAAAAAACTTTTTTGCAAAAAAAAACCGACTTCCAAAGAAAACACTAAAAAGCGGAAAATAACTTTACTTTCGGAAGTCGGTGACTATTGTTTGTTTCATTGACTTTTTTGCCACCGACTTCCGAAAGTAAAGTTATTTTCCGCTTTTTAGTGTTTTCTTTGGAAGTCGGTTTTTTTTTTGCAAAAAAGTTTTTATTTTACCCTTTTTAGTTATGGTATCACACACAAATCCTTGTCAAGTATCAATTTCGCAATTTCTTTTACTTGGATGACATTTTTTCCAGTTATTTTGATTTCAAAACCAAACTGCTGAACCGATTTTGATGAAATTTCTATGGGACCAATCGGGAAGTAGATCCATTCAGATAAAAGAAGAATTTTTCGGAATCGTGTTTCATCACGATCCGGCAAAAAAAAACGAATTGGTGTTCACATTAGTTCCGTGATTTTTGGGGAGCGAGCGCATCAGCGAATCCGTCACAAAGAAATTCTCGATTCGTGTTTTTTGACGTTTCTGATTTTTAGAAGACATTTTTCACGATTCGTAATGCGTGTGAACACGGGCATTTAAAAAGCATTATCGCCGTCAAAAAAACTAAACTGGTGAAAAAAGACGAATCGTCGTCGTTGGAACGGGCTGTAAGAGTGTCTGCCAAAATTAAAATTCAACTGCTTTAGATTAACCCTACACGCTTATATATCTGTGTATGTAAAATAGACACATCTCTATACAAAGTGACCTTTATTTTCTTTTCTTCATATTCGACATCTTGCCGTAGAAAAATATCTACTCGTACAACCTGTAACCTGTTTGTCGTTTGTTGCCACAGTGGTCATGCTACACCAGTTGATAGTGAAGTGAAGATTAAAAGAATTCTTAATCACATTTATTTTCAATTCTAGAAAAAATGTTCTTAGGCCGACCAAGATCATACGCTGGCTTATTTACCCTAACCACAGAATCTGGGATATAAGAATATCGCTACAATTACTACTGTTCACTTCTGCCCAGCTCGTCTAAGAACACAACCCCGACCGCATGTCCAATTTGCTTCAACAAACAATACAGGACGCTATATAAAAGCCTCCATCTTTCTCGCTTGGTTTAACTCTTTGAATACAAGTTATTTTCTTTAGGACCATCTTTGCCTGCGGCTTCACCCGCGTGTAAGACGGAAACTTTCTCACGGGATCATACTACCGGGATAGAAGGTGTCCTTTGTTCTTACCTAGGTCATGAACTAAACGCGTGCCAAATTGTATCCTACTTCGTGCAACCCTTGGCCGGAAAATATATTGTGGAGAAACATCGCAAAACATCCTGTCCTATGTTGCGTATTTGTGCAATTCCACCTGCACCTTACCTGACGCAAATTCTAACGCTATCGAGGTGGCAGAGTTAAGAGACGAAAGAGAAGAAGGTAAGAGACAGACGTACCGATAGACGGACAGAATTACAATCGCATTTGTGAATATAAGTATGAAGTATGGATATGATATCCATTTGCGGCGACAGATCTGACATCAAAGGTTTTATTTTTCAGAAATAAAAAGAAAATGGGACAAGAATAAAATTATACAAGGTATAATGCCAAGTTATAATGAGAAGGCCGGGATTTAGAACTTCGAACCTTATCGGCTTTATCGTCCAAACGCAATTCTTTATTCATACAGTATTCTTTGATCTGTCCATTTTTTGTTAAAATGTTGTAAAGTAATACAATAAAGGCTCTTTCATGGTGCTGTGTGAGTTAAGTATCAATTGAGAAGCTGAAGAAAGCCATTCTTATGTTAATTGAGGTTTTTGATGAACCCAGATTGGTCATATTAATGGGGGCGTGTGTTTCATATTAACGTATTAAGACTAGCACACATTCAGATTGGCCGTGAAAATAACTTTGTAGAATTTGCATGGCCCATCGCACACTAACAGGGGCAGGTGCACTGTACTTTTTTGTGCATTGCGGCCCGTTGAGCTGTTTTATGCGACTTTAGATAATATAGATGGTGGTAGTGGTACAGTGGTGGCCCAGGACAGAGGTAACGGCCCCGACTTACGCTAAGCAGAGCAGGTTGTGGGTTCAACCTCAATTAAAAACTCAATTAGCTTTGTGTAATTTATTTCAACACCATAATGCAAAATGTCCTAGAATCGAAAAATTCAAAACACATAAGCCATATACCAACGCGAGTTTTTCCATGGCCCACTCCCTCTCACAGAGATCAGATCTGGATCCACCAGTGACAATGATTGATGCCTGATTATGCTCAGGGCAATTGGTAACTTTTAACTGGTACAACATAACATCATCCCTATAATCCCCAAAGGGGTGTACCTAATAGCAGACCTACATTTCGCTAACTATGTTTAAGTACCATGTAGGGGACGAGTCTATTAGTCGCCGCTACTGCGGAATTCCTGCTAGACAAACCACTTAAACACAACATACACACCAAGCACCAGGTTCGACAAAAACTTTTGCCCAACCTAGTAATCGAACCCACTACCTCATACTCAACAGTCCAACTACCATCAGACCACTAGACCAACGTGGCAGTTAGGTCAGTTATAACGAAGCACTTATGACCTATAAGATGACCTTATAAATTATCCCAAGGTATCCTTAGCTAAGGAACGCTGCTGAATACAAACCCTTACTTGAGATAGAAACTGGAAACCTGAAAGTTAAGCTAATCCTTGTAACCTTGTTACGGTTGGTGTTATCTGAAGTTAGTTAAGATAACAGTATCAACTACTGTATAACAAATAAGTACATAATCTAAATACAGAGACTTTGTTTCGAAATTAGTACAACTGTCTGAGTAGTTAGTGTACTCAATACTTCTGTGTATAGAGCTTGAACAGGGATGTACTGATATTACCATTATGGGTATAGTGGACCTGTAAGTGCTTTATCGCCCTAAGGTTGAAAACCACAGGCACATCGCAGGCATGTCTTGAATGGCAAAGAAGGCACAAACAAGTATCCATCGCTTTCATAGCGTTTCGTTTTTTATAACTTTTAAAGGATCGTAATAAGCGTTTCGCAGTCATATATCATACACTTTTGGCTTTCCGTCGTGGTTATATATGACAGAAGGTCATTTTGTCTAGGCCCTGAAGTCAATTGTGTGAGAATTGTTGTCATAAGGGTAAAGCAATTGTGAGGTCGACTATACGTACTCCTACGGCCGAATATCATAACTGTGTTATCAACTTATGATATATATTATTTTAGAGTTCACATCGCTTTGTTTTTTGTGGTTTAAGAAGGGTCTTAAAGTGACTGTCGCCAATCTGTCTTTTTCAAACGTCTCAATATATTTTTCTCTTCGACTGTCTGAGCTGAATCTTTTTTGGTCATCTCTTTACTTATCAAAAGAAATGTGATTTTCCTCTCTGATGCCAAAACGCTGAGTAAAGCCCTTATTAGCCCTTTCAATAACACGGGTTTTTCAAAAAGATAGCTATTTTAAGTTATCTCTCTAAGGGATAAGCTATCCTAGATTTTAAAATAACATGTTGCAAGTATTCCATTCATCTTTTGGAGTTTTCCCTAGAGGCGACGGTCAAAAAACTCGTGATAAAAGTAGAATGTTAAACTTTGTATAAAATCTGAGTTTGACTATGTTGCACTTTAACTCGATGAAACTGTTGGAAATAAAATCAAAAAGTGGTAGGAAACAATGTTCACATTTCTAAAATGATAATTATGTGCAAATGATAAGAGATATTTCCAAAAAGATGAAAAAATGTTGAAAGCACACAAGTAAGAGATATGAAGGACGCTATTGTAAGTGCCCAGTTCGTCGCCAAATTTTAGGCTAATCAAAATTACATTGCCATCGACACGCTAACAAGAAGAGAGAAGATCTGAATAAAAACCCAATACCTACCACATGGATGTTCCTATACTTTGGTGAACGAAATCTTTAGAATGTCCTAACATTGCAACGTTTTATAAGCTGACAACAAACAAAATCCAATAAAGCTTTTATAGCGAATAAAATCTAGGGAAGCGCTAAATTCTCGGGTCAAGTCATAAGTCTTATCCTGAACTTTGCATAGACACGCATTTTTTTATGTATCCTCAGTAAAGATAAGATGAACGGTAGGTAGTTAAATGGTAGGTAAAGCTTATTACAATGAATGGCACTGAAATCGATGATTTTGATACTACCTCATACATAACAGGCGGGTGCATAAAAGTTATAGAAAATATGATCATGTCAAAACTTTAGAATCTTCAAGACTCGAACAAAACATAGAATGGGATCGCATTCTGATTATACTACCGTAAAATATATATGACTGACACCTACCAGTCTCATTACTCGTATATACACGAGTACCTAAGGTGCATTTGATGTCTTCAAAAATACATTGTGAGATATAATTTTATTTCGTACCAAGGCAATGTTTTTCAATTCAATCCAAGATTTATTCGGTAGACTTTTTTACGATGTTCGATTCCAGCTTATTATTTACGAGTTTATTACTCTACCATTATATTCACGCCAGAGAAACAAGACCAAATATCGTAAAATTTTATGCCCTAGGCACGAAGGTCAAAGGTTTGGATATTATACTCTATTTATTTAACAATTGTGTACTGTTTAGTTGTACTAATTTACGACCAAACCAGTGAAAACGTACCCGAAAACTCTGAAATTCAATCAATTATTTGAAAACAAAAGCGTTGGGGATAACTCCTAGAGTGTTCAAAAGGAACCTTATTGGTATTCAGTGCGGATAGGGTTGGATGAAATAAAACATTTTTGTATCGAAAACTTGTTTGGGCAACTAAATATTTATACAGAAAACATTTCTGGCATAATTTTAAAATGTTGCCTCAGCATTTTCCAATTGCAAGAGCTTTAACGCAAATAAAATAAATGAGACCTCTAAATTAGTAGAACCCTTCAGATTATAAATGAATCTACTAATGAGTTAATTGCCAGTAATTTTCACCGTTTCGATACAAAGTTTAAAATAAATACTAGTAAATAAATATTCCAGCCCCAGCTTGGCCGAAGCAAGGAAAATCTGTTCAAGTGGAGATTCTTAGATGACTTTGACTTGGAGTGTAAATGTGGTGTTGTTCCACAAACGATGGGACACTTAAGAGCGTTTACGCCGTCCATGCGTTGTTTGACTACAAAACAGTACTTTTCAAACCCTTTAATACCATCAACCCTTTAACTTACAAAAACGATAATTACTAATAACTGTAGGAAAGAACAATGGCAGGCTATCATACATTAAAATAGGTGAGAAGAAATTGTGTGTCTACATGTCAAAAATATATTAAAATGTTAAGCTTCAGACCCTGAATAACTTTGTTTAAGAATTATGTCCTGATAGGGCTCCAAAAAAAAGATATATAGATTTGAACTTTTTTAGGTTATGTCTTATGTCACTTGAAGAAATTCATACATTCAGTGGTTTTTTGTTGCTATCCTAATGAATTCTCAACATAACATACCTAATTATCTAGAGTTGAGCATTTTAAAATATTATTTCCTTTAATATTAATGTATTTTTTGAACCTTCAATTGTCAGTCAGTCAACCTGTAGGTACTGTGTACTAACAAATGATACGTATATAGGTACATCGCTGGGATTTTCGTAGGCAATCCAAGTCAAAGAGAAATATGAAAACAGAAAACAACACGAACACAACCAACACGAGAAGCGCGGAAACATCAGTGACAGGCCGCGCTTCATGTCACAACATTGACATTTTATTTTAGCTGGTGTTGCCATAACATTAAATAGAATTGTTACATAGATTATGAGTGTGGAGTGCGATAATGTTTAATTATTCCAAGATTTTCTTTTCAAAATACGTGTTTTTGGAAAAAAAAACAGTTTTATTAGTACCGATAGTATAGATATTTCAAAAATATATTTAGTATTGTGTGTTATTTTGGTGGTTTTAAAAGTTTAGACGAAATTGAATAAATCTATTACATTGCAACACTTGGATAGTGTAAAAGTCATTTGATTGTCCTAAAAATGTATGTTTTTTACTGTGGTTTTAAATAAAATACATTTTTATTTGAAAAATCATAGAAAAATAATTAAAGTGTTTTTATATTTAAGACATTTCTAGACGCAATCATTTTTGTCACCTATTATTCTGCCATTCTCCTTTAGTATTGGTAAATTCTATCAAGATAACTCAACAGAGGTTTTCTTAATTTCCCTTTCAGCGCCAGTTTCGAAGCTCTTAATATAGGAAACCACTGACAAACCTAATTAGTTTTTATTTTTAACCAATTGCAATAGGATCTTAATCCTAAGGAAAATAGTTAATGTCAAAGATTTTTTGATTTAGGGATCTTTCTATAAGAAATTAAAGTTCAAATAATGTGAAATATTAAGGAATTAAAATGACTTTTTCAGACACGCGCGCTTCTGTGTGCGTAAAAAATGCATTGAATTACCTAAACTTGACTTCGCGCGATAGACTTAAACGCTCTTAATATCGTGTCCTGCGTGTCGTGTTGTCTGTATGTTACAAGAACTAATGGCCTTTATAGAACGTGCCCAACTCGTCGCTAAATTCGGGGTCGATCCAATTTAGATTGCCATCAACACCCTAAAATGAAGAAGAATATTAGTAATTTTTAATGCCTCAAAAGTCGATTATAAGCCTAATCTATACTTCCATACTAATATTGTAAAACTGAGGTGTTTGTTTGTTTGGTTGAAATCTCAGGAACTGAAAAAAACAATCTAATTGAAAAAATCTTTTAGTGTTGGATAGCCCATTTATCGAGCATATTAGCGAAGCATCAATAAAAATGTTACGCAGACGAAGTTGCGTGGGTCAGCTAGTACTAAATAATTATGTTTAAAAAAAGAAAGTGCATAATATTTAGAAGGAAAATATAAGCTTTCAGAAAACGTTTCATTCCAATTTTTCACGTGACGAACTTAAACAGAACAGTTAGGGGAAACGAAAATGGGAAAAATGCCCCCATTTGCCACCTGAACGATTAATAAATCAAAATGTTTGATTTACAATCGGGGAACTTCGTAAATCTCGATCTCTGTCGGTTTCCCTAAAAAAGTTTTGCAGGAAAAGTCGAATGTAGTTAGTTTACTGTGATTATGCGAAGTATCTTATAATTTATTGGATTTGTGTAAGTGTTTTTATGTTGCTGTGGAAACTTGAGTATATTGACAGAAACGCTGTGAAGATGCAGTTTAAAAAATCAAATATGGCATACCCCACGCAACTGGTAACTAGCTAATTGATTTATTTCTAGCTTTTGCCTTTGAGGTCGGAAATTATCCCACGCGAATTTACTACCGGGATTAAAGATATCCCGAGTGTATCGAAATCCGTGCAGTCGTTCATGCGTGAAAAGGTATGTATTTACCTAACAGTCTCACATACAGAGTTCCTTTTGCATTCATGCTATTAAGTATGGGAATATGAGCGATGGCATTCACTTTTACGAGTATATACCTCATACGACAGCAAAAACATCTACTTTACTCACTCCCAATTATACCAACAACACAAAACAAACTTATACTAGCACAACACAATACACGTCAACAGTCATCTGTCATCAGGGCATTGACCTCCACTACGGTTTCTTTAACAAAATAGTGCGAACAAGAATAGACCTCTGATTAATGTTATTCATCTACTTGATGTCGGTCTCGGCACTTACCTACCATTACCTTGATTATAAGTACCTACATAGTACCTACAAGTAACCGGTCAAGTGTGAATTTGACGTTGGTTAGGATTCATATCAGAAAGTGTTTGGGCTAGGGGAACAAAATCTGTCATTATCATCTGCCTAGCCTTTTCCCAACTATTTTGTGTCACCCATCCACAGAACAACCTAGGCAAGCGCGGCTTAACCTGAAGATTGATCCGAGCGGCTGTTATTATTTAGCCACGAGCGCTGTTAGTATACCTAATGCAGAGTCTATAAATACTAAGTAGATAGTTCTAGTAACTTTTGTTTTGCTGAAACCTTCCTTATTAACCGTCTAAAGGTTTGGTACGGACTAATAGCGGACACGAAATCGGACACTGACACCTCCATACAAATAATTACTGAGGTGTATTAATGTCATGTCTACACTTCGTCAGGTCCTCATGAGTTCGAGAGAGTATCCGTTATTTGGTTCTGTCCAAACTTATTTTCTTTAGGAAAGTAGCTATTAGTAAGCATTAAAAAATTGGTTAACAAGTTATTAGTAAAACTGAAACTTTCTAACAACTGTCAAATCACATTACTCCGTGCTGTCAGAACTTGAATTATGTGTCAGAAAGAAATAGGCAACATCGAAAATTAATCTTTTTAAAGTTTCCGAAAAAAAAAAACTGTAAAGAACTTTTAACAAATGAATGGCCAAGTAATGACTTTAAGTTATAAGACTTGCCCGTCTTCACAAACACTAGGTGACATTTAATAAAGCCCTAAATAAAAGGACTCTTTTGTATTTTCATCGCTCGGCTCAGCATTCAGAGTTGAAATTGCAACAGTGCATTGATGTTTACGAATTTGTTTAGATGTTGTTTGTCATTAATGAAAATGGGCATTTGTTTTTATTACTTTACGGAACTCTATTGACTAATGTGCGGTCGTGTCACAATAGATGGTCATTACAGTTCTCCAATAATATGATTATTGACCTGTGGTTTAACGTGCCCTTAAGCATTGGTTATTGTCCTTGAGAAGTACCTGTAGTGTGGAAGTATGTTTTTTGTGTAACGGTACATAATTAGAAACTTGCTCTCGATGACTACGATGTTATAAATACAACATAGTTTGAAAAGTAGATTTATGATGAAGGATTACATAAGATTTTTTGATAATATGCTCGTGATGTAAAAGCATGAGTACAAAATTAGTTCCCCTAAACTGTAGCTACGTCATATCAGTTGAACTGGATGATTAGTATTAAGGTGGGTGGACCATGGAAGGCCATGCTCCTTCGAAGGCCAATTATTAAAATTTCGTAGTTATTGCCATGTGATGACAAATTCCTTCTATCTACATAAACATCCATCGAACTAGAAATCACAGACGCGGCGGTGAATCGCTCGCGCCACTATTTTGGCAGTACGGTCCCTTGCTTCATTGATATCGGAAATCGGCGACGTTAAAATAAGGTGGGTGTACCATAGAAGGCCACTCTAACAAATAAATAGTTATTATTCGTTTATTTACTGGATAAATGAAACTAACAAATATTTAAGTAATACTTTGTTTTATTACGTAATATATAAACCACTTCTTTTTATTGTAGATTTAATGGCTATTTATTAACTTTTAGTGTTAAATGACTGATTTATTATAATGGCCTTCTAAGGAGCCTTGTTCCTAGCAAAGCCATTTTTAAGAGTTCAATGAAACTTAAGTTTAATCAATATTGATCAAATCTGAAATTTAAAAAAGTGGTTTATATTTTACGGAATAAAACAAAGTATTACTTAAATATTCGTTCGTTTCATTTATCCAGTATATGAACGAATAATAACTGTTTATTTATTAGAGTGGCCTTCCATGGTACACCCACCTTACTTAATACCTAGATATCAGGCTGCCTACAGTGTAATATAGCTAGTTGTCGATAGGTGACAAGTTAAGGCGCCAGGATTCAATCGACGGCCTCGCACTGAAGTTCATTGTTAGCCACAATGCCCACTTTTTAACCGACTTCAAAAAAGGAGGAGGTTCTCAATTCGGTTGTATTTGTTTTTGTGTTTGCTTCCTCATATTGTCGTCATTTATGAACCGATTTGAAAAATTCTTCTTTTATCTGAAGGGATATACTTTACATTCATCAAAAACTATTCAGTAGTTTGGTTTTTAAATCCAAATAGCTGGAAAAATATGTCATCCAAGTAAAAGAAATTGCGAAATTGATACTTGACAAGATTTGTGTGTGATACGATAGCTAAAAAGGGTAAAATAAAAACATTTTGCAAAAATATAACCGACTTCCAAAAAAAACACAAAAAAACGTGGAAAATAACTTTACTTTCGGAAGTCGGTGGCAAAAAAGTCAATGAAACAAACAATAGTCACCGACTTCCAAAAGTAAAGTTATTTTCCACGTTTTTTTTGTGTTTTTTTTTTAAGAACACCTATTCGTCTAATAATATCTTTATAAGATTAATTGAACCAATCCCGATAGCCAACCGGGTCGTCAACCCCGAAGCTCTTATCAGCCAAAGTTCTTTCCCTGACGGAAATGTCAAAGAATTGGGAACAAAGCAAATGTTTTAAGCAGGTAAGTGAAATTCGACAAGTGGTTAGCAAATATCTGTTATCACTGCTCTGGCCGACTCGTATGTTAATTTGATAGGCGCCTACGTACACGCTGATAAGATAGTCGTGTCAGATGCACTGTCAAATCTATATTGAGGTGTCATGGCGGATTCCATACGTAACTAGTGTTAAAAGCTTCTGATGCCAGGCGGTAACAATAATGTTTCGATATAGGAACTTGGACAGAAACAGGGAGACTGAGTCTTCACAGGGAAGAACTGTGAACAGGACCAAAATAGGAATGACTCAGAGAAATATGATGAAATTGTTGGATTACGTTAAGGAAACGAATTCAGGAATTTCTCAATACTAGCCAAGGAGTCTGGATCTGTGCCCGGTTGATGGCAATAGGCTCGCTCCTATTACAAAGGACTTAAACATAACTGGCGAAATGTGAGTGTACTATTAAGTACACCTCTGCTTAACCCCTCGGGGATTACAGGCGTGGTATTATGTTATTTTAGAAACGAAGTTCTGCCAAGTGGTCGAAAGATAAAGAATTGAAAAAAGTTTTATAAATCTTTCGTTTACATTAACATGACCATAATTAAACATTGTGGTTTGGTCTTAACATTCATCGCTCAAATAAGTATGTATGACGATTCAGATAATTTTTCATACTTATAAGTACACTTTTATTATCTCTAGATTTCTCACAGGAACCACCAAAATGTAAAACAGAAATTCAGCAATCTCTTTGGAATTACAAAATTGTGCGTGTTTATTTGATTGTGTTCAAATCGAAAACTGCTAAATAAACTGATACACATTGACTCGTGGGACAAATAGAATAAAACTCAAAATTACTGAACTACGCAAAAAATTGTTGCGTCACCAAATATCGTTTTGTGTGGAGAAATGCTAAGAAACCTGGGCAATGTGGAGTGGGCTGGTATATTTAGGCATATTTATCTTTATTACTAATAAAAAAATCCTTTCATCTTTATATGCATGGACGACCATTTTGTTAGGCTTTTATCGCATAGCCTCACATATTATTAAACTTATAAGTTTCTCCAACTTTACGACTTTCTGTTAGATACTAAAACTTAACTCATTTTCTGAATGCAGTTTACACGTCTCATATCAACGGAATGGTCTGTAAAAATATGAAATGGTACAAAATTGCAATGACGTCTGGTAAAATGGTTTAAATAAAAGACGAGATGAAAAGCTGTTGTTTATTTGAACGTAAAGTAAGTAGGTGCTGTCGCAAATTGAAACTTTTTCGTTTACTGAATGTTATTCTGAGAAAAGCCTTAACAATAAAGTTGTTACGTTTTGTTAAGTTCCAGTACATTTGGCTGGTTTCCTGAGCCGTTAGGCAATAAGATGTGGGAGCATTCAAGGAAATTACGTACTTAACTGATATGGAAAAGAGAACATTTTATCGTATCTATTACCCAATCCATAATTTCAACTTTTTTTTTCGCTTAAGGTTCTTTGATCTAGGAGTGAATTCGATTATGACGTAATCATTTGTTTCAAGGGTTGTTTTTCCTTGTAAGGCCCACAAGGTGGACCGATGTCCTGCTTATGACCGAAGATACCTACTCTGGAAGCGAGAAGCGCGGTAATGGGCAACGAGGCAATGCTTGGGGGAGGCTTAACATGATGATGATGTTGCTGCCAGCTTGTTGTACCACGTGTGCTATCAAAAGACTGAGGTTTTGATAGAACTAATTTCAAAATACAGTGTTTCTAACTTTGCACGCACCTGGACAGCGCATAATGAACAATCTACACAAACAAAACAGACCATTTTGCGATTGATGGCGTTCGCAGCGCTTGTCATTTCAACTTAAGTGCTACGCTCTTATACTTCATACATTGGCCATAACATGTCATGCATCACTTCGTTCATAATGTTCATAGTTTGAACCCACTAATAGAGAAAGTCGAAATTATTTGGAACTTAGTCAATGTGCGGTTGCATTTAATGTAGTAAATCATAGTACTATAGTAAACTTTCCAAGAGTTATAATCGTACTAAGTTTGGTTACCGCGCCCATTTCATGATGATCTTCATTATTTTCAGGTGCCCCAATTGCACAGGATTTTAAAGGAAATTCGTAACTCATTGAATCATTTATTTGAAAGCATTATTATTGCAATGAAAAGTGTTGTTTGTCACTGCTATTAATAAAACTTATTTTACTAGAAAACTTTTTCCTAATTTCAAATAACACAATCGTTCTCAAGGGTACTATTAAACGAATTTATCGAGTCGATGAACTGTTTCAGACCAATTTAGAACCTTCAAGTATCCTGGGCTTAAAGATTTATTAGGTCTCTACGATAGGTAAAGTCTATGCGATTGTTTTCGTTTATTTTTAGTTTGTGCGGAAAAATACTTAGAAGCTGTAGTCGACAATTTTTGCTTTATTATTAGGTGTAAGGTACATTAATAACATTAAGAAGGAAACACACCATGTGTTTATAATTATTACAATGATTAAAAACTTTAAAAGTATAACTTCGCCTTCCTCTTTAGTGTCAACACAAACGAATATATTATATAAAAAATAAAATAATACCAGACTACTAGTCCCACTGCTGGGCAAAGGCCTCTTCTCGTACAGAGAAGGTACGAGCATACGCACAAACGCATACACATGAGAAAATAATGGAGGTTTTAAAACAAGCAAAGCAAGCTAGCCAGATTTATGGTTCCCATTACCTACCTACTCCCAAGCAAAGCAATCCCCATTATTTTAGGGCTCATTTTATCCAACGCTTGATCAGTATTTTCGTAAACTACCTTAAAAGGTACAATGAGTACCTCACCCCACATAAGTCTCACCCAGACAAGTCTGAATGAATATGACGTCACTACACGCGCGCCATAATTACGCTTTTAATGTATGAAAGGACCCTAAACCCACGCGTATATCGGCACAGTCCACGTAAACTGCATAAAATCTCTAAATTAAACCTACGAACTCGGAAAACCCACGCATTTTCAGAAGTTTGTTATTTTTGTAGTGGCATACAAACGCGTAGGAAACTAATGAAAAGTCAATTTTAGCTTTATCAGTTTGTGATTAATTTGTTCCCGAATTAGTCTGACTGTTAACTACCTAGTTGTAGTGTTTTTTTATGCGCGAGTAGCCTTTTAAAACACGTGTTGCGCCGACCCCAAGTAAGGGCTCATTCACACGGCTTCCGTCATTGACGATTCGTCATAAAACACGATACGTCATGACGGATGGACATGGTTCGTAATTATGTTTTATAGATATATCTTTATTAACAAAGTAACATGACTCAATTGTGTTAGTAACAATATTCCATACCCCTATGTTAGTATTCCTATTCTAATCACTTAACCTAAAACCATGAACACATGCGAATCACTGCCACGCGCCTAACACCGAGGTGGACAGCTTGCAGCAGCGACTCACATATAAACAATACACACATATTTATCACTTACCGGTAAAAAAAACGAATTGATGTTCACATTAGTTTCGTGATTTTTCGGGAGCGAGCACATCAGCAAATCCTTAACAAAAAATTCAAAATCCGTGTTTTTAGACGTAATTACGTGATTTTTATAAGACAATACGTGATGTAAGACGTGTCCGTCATTTTTTACGATTCATGATGCGTGAACACGGGAATTTAAAAAGCATTGCCGCCGTCAAAAAAATTGACGGATCGTGAAAAATACGATACGTCAAAAAAAAAAACGAATCGTCCTAGTGTGAACGGGCTGTAACATGGGACAAGGGCAGAAAGGTGATGATGATACGCGAGCAGCCTGGTTTGGTAACGATCTTCATCCGCCTGTTCTAGTAAATATCCGGGCTGTGAAAAACCAATAAAAAAGATTATGAGTGCCATTACGAGTGACGTTAATTAACGACGCGTTGAACTATACAAACTTTGCTGACTAATTTTGCCTGCGTGCAGACGAAATAGAACTTATCCTGTAGATACGCAATTACGTAGTAGTGTTCATCAGCTAATGTCCTATTCTCATCGACTTACTGTCGGACCGATGACAATCGGTCGTCTGCTCGCCCACACAGGCACAAAAGACTTCAAAAGGTTATAAAGGTCATCACATAATGTTATCGCACACATTTTTCGGCCATATAAACGTTTTCGCAAGATTTATCTCCCTTACTTCCCGCTTGACTATCTCATAGCTGCTGAGATACATTGTTGAAGAGATTAATGAATTTCGGAGTTCAAAGGGCGATCTTTTTGTTCGACGATTCCGTAAATTAGACGGGTGCTAAGAGTGTGGTTGAATATTGTCTGTCTAGATCTAAAATGTCGGTGGTAAGTTTAAAAATATTTATTTATTTAAGGACAACCAGCAAAGCATACACCAATATACATGTTAAAGTACTCACATTATTTTTACATTTTATAGTGCAGCCTTAATTAAAGGCTGCCACGGCTTGCATTACACATAGGGGTAGGAAATGAAGTTACAAAACAGATTTTACTTATTTAGATGGGGATAAATAGCAGAACTATTGCGTCAAAACAAGTCAAAAAAGTCTCATGCAAGAGACTTCTATAAGATCATCAAATTCGGGCTACTTTCACACAAGCCTACAAGTTTGACTTGCCCTTGTATACTTATTACTCTTCATGATTTTTGAACCGTGTGCTTGCCGTATTTTTGCCCTCCAGACACGCCACTTGAAATTCCTTCTTAGTTCACGAGCAAGACTGCTGTCTATAACTTTTGAAAAAGAAACCTCTGAAGAATTTGATAACAACAGTTTTCTTTTGCGGGATACGTGCATTTCATTAGAGCAACTTTCGACTAATAGTGAATGATATTTATTTCTGCAAATTGATTTTAAAATCATTTTCGCGTCTCAAAAGCTGCCGACTGTCTCGTTGGTGTAGTGGTTGGTAAGTTATTTGGTTCTTCCATCAGAAATTTCTCATCAATCAGATTAGTGGCAATAGGCTCGCCCCTCGGCGATTAATCTTTTTTTCTTTTAAGAATGTTTCAATCTTCAGACGGAAAATTATATGTCTCGTAAGGGCCATTTGGGGAAACATTGAATAGGGAGATACCTATAAATTTATCCTTAAAACCCACCTTAAAAATATGAATAAAGATTAAGACGAAACGTAACTTTATAGGCTTTTTGACAGAAACAACTTACTTACGTACTAAAAGCTTAATAGCACTTCTGTATTCAGCGAGGTTATAGGCAATAAAAGTCACAAACTACCGATTTTTACAAACTCAGAAATTACTTGAGCTTTTTATCACGATTATTATGAAGTTATAAATGAAAATATTCATTGGATTACTGTTATTGATACATATATATCATATGTTTTAGTATCGTTTGGAAAGTTATGATGTGTTGGCGAATGTTGTTTGTTGATAAATTTATTTTGGTGTTGTTGATGCGATTCGATGTGTGTTTGTTAGAAAATGTGAGGCGGGTCAGTGGTTTTTCGGTTTGGTTTGTTCGGGTCAATCTTGATAAGAAAATTGATTTCGCGGTGCACGCATCCGTGGGGACATTTGAAGAGCGGTCGAACTACTTGTTGGGGAAGACAGCATCGTATTGTATGTAACCCTTACTAAAAAAAGTAGGCTAGTGACCTATTGTTCATAAGTACACATTGTCTAGAATATGAGAATAATATTTTTTTTGTTGGTGTATTTGTTGGTGTATGTGCTATAGGTATGGCTCAACATTAATTCTATGAGGTACTTTTAAAATTGCTTTTTGTTAGAAAATATCAACAGATGGCGCTAAAGTCATTAATCTAAGCCGTTTAAACTTACTTGAGCTAATATTATTTATACTACAAGGGTTCTAGGTAGGTAGTTTGCTAGATAGGAGACATTAATATAATTATGTAGGTAACTACTTCTAACAATTACTTGTCTAACGAGATATAATTATAGACACTTATCTATATGACACAGCTGTCAATAAATATTAAGATTGATAGCGAAACTTATGTCCTTTCCCTTATGTTATAATTAATCTCACTGGTCACTGAAACCTGAGGCAGTGACTCCTAAGTACGTAACAGTTGAACTTTGTTGAAATGTAATGTAAAATAACGTCTGTTTTCCCAAAGGATTACGAAAAGGTGTAGGAACCTGCAGTACAGCCACAATTCGAGAGTTATATTTAAGTCAATCAATCGATTGTAAAACTCAATCGGGATCAAATCTAGACTCCAGGGTTGCTACTGAGAAATTCTTGATGGAACACCCAATAACAGTTTGCCCGACCTGCGAATCGAATACAGGACTTCACACTCAGCAGTAGCGCTTGCGACTACTAGACCAACGAGGTAGTCAACCTAATTGTTAGTACTAATTAACGAATGGGCTTGCTAGTTTTGGGCTCAGTCCTCGCTCGACCAATCAGACCCAAAGAGGTGGCTAAGGTGGTGGTGGTGGTAGGGATGGTGGTGTTTCATATGCGCCTTTATGGGAGGATGTGTGACCAGGTCATGTCTTCAACTCGTGGAAGTGTGTACTAGGAACTAGGTGGCGTTTTAGTCGACACATAAACCTTTGTTCTCCCCAGGCGGAGGCTAGGCATCCATGAGGATTTTTCCTAACAGAAAAAGGTACTTTAACAAATTAATCACACATCTTGGTGGTTGTTTTAAGCCTTGTCAAGAGGGTCAAGAGAACTAAAAGTAACGTCCAGGATATTCGGCATAGTCCGCAATATGGACGCCACGGGACTCGTTTTGAGGGGATCTAGTTTTATTTACGTCAAGCGTGGAATGGCCATTTACAGACGATGAGACGACATGCGATATTTCGATAGAAGCAGGACATTTATTTTGTCATTTAGAGCGCTTTCAAGGGTCGTCAGTGTCCATATTTCACAACAATGATGATATTGAGAGTTCAATAGGAAGTATAGTTTTTGTTTTGTTAATAAAAAAAAAAAACAAAAACTATACTTATTAAGTAATTAAAAAAACGTCAATCGAAAATAGTAGTTGATAGTAGATCATGTAAAACTTTGTGCTACAGATAAGCACATAGTAATTCCTCCCAGCTAGGCTAGCGGATCGTAGAATCGACTACCGACTGTGAAGGCTGTGTTACGGAACCTCCTTCAAGCAGCTCTATTTCTGTTCTCCGGCGATGCATAGGCACTTGTTTCAGAAGGAAGTGAAGTCCTCAATGTCAGCTACAATTTGAGATATATTTCAATGCTCTTGGTCTTACGCCCAGAGTTCATAGAAAATAGGTATGCCCATGGTCCTTTGGTACCGAAACAGTGATATTAGTAAGATTAACCATACTTGCTTGAAATTAACCATTCCCTATTTTCAGCAAGTCATAAACAAACTATATATTGCCTTATCTGGAAGACAAAACTCGTTTATTAGTTTTAAGTTCCAGTTTTGTTATCTCTCTCGAGAGAAGATTTTGTGTAACAATCGTGTATATATATAATTATTTTTGTTGCGAGAGAGTTTTTATTTTGCGATGTCTCCTAAGATATTAATTTAAAGTACCTACCTAATTAATTAAATACTTGGCCTTAATTAAATGCTTGAGATGACTAACATATTATGTATTTTGATGAAGATTAATACTATGTCGGCAAAACCACCATCGCAATTTAAGCTTTATTACTTCATAAATGTATTGAAGTTTTTATCGTGTTATCCAAAACATAAAAAGTGCTTTGGTCACTATTTTCAATGGTTACAGGGTTGTTATTAATTGTTTTTACGGATGGAGTTTCTGTTTGAGAAAAGTTCAAAGAAAAAACAATAGTAGGAATACAAATTTTATTAAGTAGACTAATTAACCCACTTTTTTCCAACAAAAATAAAAAAGTAGTTTAATTAATTCATTTTTGGATGCACTCATATCGAATCATAACAAAAAAATAAAATTGATCCATCGAAAACCATCGAAACCTGCAGTATCAATAGAGTTTTCAGTTTAAAGTACCAAGTATAGTATCGAAAATAACAGCGTCGATATAAACACATTATAAAATTACCACGTATTTAATCGATGATGGTATTTTTGAAAATATTTTGAATGGGCACCGCACCAAAAACTATCGAAACTACCGGTATAAACAATACATTACTCGGGAAACGCTATGAAAAACGACAAAAAATATTATTACTGCTATTATATTATGTAACAACAACACTGGCGGCGACCACACGGCGACGGGCGGTGTACGCTCGCGAAAGAGGCAGTTCCGTAGTTCTGTCTGGATCGCACATTCCCCGCTGCCGCGTACACGCGCGATACTTAACTTACGTTCATAAACGACGGTTTAACTGTTATGTTCCGAAATTATTCCATTTAAAAAAGCAACTAGGTCTGAATTTTTTTTATCACGCCCGTTAAAATATACCTTTATGCTAAGCCTAGGTAATCTATCAATTTTGGTGCAAATTTAATTATTTAGTTTTTTTTTTTTTTGTACTATTTTTAGAATTAGATTATCATGTTTTATTTATTGTATTCATGCATGAATGATGTTTGTTCCATCCATCCACTGTACCTTTGTTTATGTATACTTTTGTTTTTTGTTCAACTGAGTGGATCTAGAAACTTTTATAACTACTTTTTACCTTTGCATGCCGTAAGGTAGAGTGTGGAAGAACTATTTATTAAAATGTGAACATCTTATTTTGTACCCACAGTCTTTGCAAAATAAATGATTTCTGATTTCTGAAGCCTAAAACTGATATAAATTTTCAGATTCGAGAGTTTACCTAGGGACAGTCTATTTGAGGGTATTATATCCCTCCAATGTAAACAGGTGTAATTTTATGTTGGGGAATTGTTAAACAGTAAATATCCAAGCGATTGTAATAATCACGACAGATTTGCTGCCTATCAGTGAAGAGTTCTAATGGCTATCTCCGAAGGTCAGCATCAGATACTCAAACTTTTCTGAAATTAGTTTACTATTGTGGAAGATATGGTTGAATATACATACAAAAATAACATTCAGACGAACTCATAACGTCCTCCTTTTGGAAGTCGGTTAAAAAGAGAAATGTCCCCGTGTTTAGATTCTTATCAATCCCAAGTTTTACAATTAATTGTTAACAGGAAATGGTGAAGGGCTCGCCCCCATAACATGGGAATTAATTTCGTCATTGTCAAAGTGTGTGTGAAATGGTAACCAACACTTTTCTACATATCTCGGGGAATGTAAAATATGACAGCTATTGTTTTTTTTTTTGTGATCCACAGACCTTTTTCACACGTTGATTTTGCCCCAGCAAACCTGCGATAGATAGCTAATGTATGAATAAGTAAACAGGCATGTGTAAAAGTTTTTACACTTTTAAACACTACGTTACGGCTGGCCTTACGGTTAAGTTTCATATAAACGTTACCTACGTAACCGTTGACTCTTCAGGGATTGCTCCCCGAAGAGTTCGGCAGAGATGTATCTAATAAATAGTACACCCATATTTCTCTAGTTTTGTTCAAGTCTCATGTAATAGGGGCGATCCTATTGCCATTAACCGGCCACAAATCCAGACTCGCTGGCTGCTACTGAGAAATTCCTGATCGAAAACCCAATAACACTTTGCCCATCCCGAGAATCGAATCCAGGACCTTATGTTCAGCAGTCGCGCTTGCAACCACTCGACCAACATGGCAGGACCGATAAAAAAACTGAATGATTCCATTATTCCAAATGTGAAAGTTACACTGACCGTCTGTAGCCTCTTTGCCTTAAATAATTTGGAAGTGATTTATATGTATAGGGCTAGGCCATGATCAGGGTTAGAACAATATATTCTTTTACCCGGTAAAACTTCCCCGTCAGTTAATTTCTAAAATCCACGTGACTGAAGCCGCAGGCATTTTAGCTCTTAAAGTCTTAATGTTGATGTTGGTCTGTAATCATATCTAATATTATTGTAAATCAAAGGATATTGACCAGTTTCATAGGATATTGCTAGTAGTAAAAAAAACAGATTGATTGCCTTCAAGTAGTTTCGGAAGTCGGCAACAACAAAACTTTTGGTAAAAGACATCAAATCGAAAGTTCTTCCGATACTACGAGTATATATTTAAAGCCTACTAGTACGGTTCATCGTCATAGCTATTAGTTACGTAGTTTACAAAAGAAAACAAAACGATTATGTAAAAAAAAGTATTTTTTGAGATCAACCGCGGGTTTCACTGGTTCCTGCCCAGGGGATCCCGCTTAGTGTCAAGCGACATCGCGAGAGGCTAAGACGAAGATGAGCTCGCTTGGAAGCTTTGGACAGAGAAAGGTGGGGAGAGTGGAGTGGGTGTAGTGGAACGATACCTACATTGAAAGAAAAGGCGGGTAGATTATAATTTACCAGACACTCGAGATTCAGAGCTGATACTAATTTGCTAATGAAAATTCTTACGACTTGGGATATGCAGTTAGCAGACCGACGACGTAAAGTTTTGCAGTACATCTGGACTCCCGAAGGAAGAAGGGAGATGGTGGAATGAGCTCGTGGAGCTCTTGGGCACACTCACCGAAGTCGATCTGTAAAAGAACGACAAGCATGCAACTTTTATTTATTCATGAAACTAATTGCTGTCCTATTTGTAAAATAAGTTTCTTTTCTGTACGGAGTGTAGGGGGTGTCGATGATGGAGAACGAAAAGTTATCGGTAAATTAAATCTTGTTAACAACGCAATAGGTTTTTCATTTGTTTATTTAATCCGTTTATAATTTCAACTAGATGCAATCCAAATATTAACCATACTACACATTACTATTTATCGCGACCGATGCAGATAACCCTTTAGACATGAGCTCGGCTCCAGTCTGTCCTGGGCCCTTTTAGTTAAATCAAAGTAAGCTTATTTATGAGCCCCCTCTTAGTTACACTAAAACGGTGGTATTTGGCAATCCAGGAAACGAGTTATATGTTCAGTAAAAGTGAGAATAACGAAAGAAAATGAACGACTGTGGCTTTTTAGGGTTTCATAGCGAAATAGTTATGTGATATTCTCTGTTACAAGCGCAAAAATAACTTGGTTTTAATAGTTTGTTCCATAAATAATACGAAATACTATTTTTTTGCGAGTATTAATCAATACTGTGATTTCGTAAATATTGATCCCTACTACGGGACCCTTCACTGTACGAGGTGCGGACTTGGCTGATTTTTTGACTTACTAGGCATCTGTCTGTCATTTTGTCAGTCGATGACCACAGCTATCATTATAAAATAATCATGGAACTAATAAGTACTAAAAATAATTTAAAGGAATTTGATTCGCAATGTTCAATCGATTAATAAGTTCTTATTACTCGATTTCCATATATTATATTCTGAAGTTTTACTGATTCATTCATTCTCGATTACTAAGTATTTAATCGATTATTTTGTTAAATACTTTAATGCTACTTTACCCGCTTGCTGGATTGTAAAATGCTGCTTTATTTTGTGATTTCTTTTAGAACGACTATTTTCGTACACATTTCAACTAGGTTAAGCCAGGCCCAGGAATTCCTCTCTCTCTGTTCCTACTAAAATAAAACTTCCTATGTTCACACCAATAACTGTTATATGTATTTCTATTATAACATTCCATCTTCTTCATCTTTTGTAGGATGGACTTCACCATTCCAGTCGGTGACCAACCGAACAACTGAATTTTCCATGGCCAGCCATCGCCGCCATTGCGAGTCTGATGTGCCCTTCCAACTTTACATAAATCGATGCAACAACTGAACTAAACATGATCTTAATAATAATTATATGACAATCATAATGCTTACTAATAATTACCGAAATTATCAAAAATAATCAATGATTTATAAACTGGAACCGTTAAAATTTAAAGTCAAAACAGCTACAGAATTAGAATAATTATTATAACATTGCAAGAATTTACAATGAATCACGACACTACAGTGAACCCTATCAATGATGTAATGTAATATATTTGTTGCATAATTATGTGTAGAGTTTTCTAACCATTAGTTTAGTGTTCGTAAGCACGACTGCTGAGCGTGATGTCCTGGATTCGATTCCCAGGTTGGTTAAAAAAAAAAATATTTTCTTTTTCTTTTTATGTAAGTAAGTAATCTCAGTATGAGCCCGGATTCTAGATTTCAGCCCGGTTCATGACAATAGGCTCATCCTACATGGTCGCGAAATATGAACCTCTACCCAATCCTTCAGTACCTATGTCTAATAATGCTAGAATAAAACCATTTTACAATATATGATAAAATCTTTATTTCATCGACCCCACTAGCCCTGAATTTTTCTTCCGAGTCCATTACGTCCATTGAGTCTATTTTAAGAGCCACAAAAAAAAATGTAAATCAATTCAGTAAACCAAATACAAAATTAACCAAGTTACTGCAATTGTCACTGGGTCAGTGAAACAATTATTTTTGATTTTCCTTAGAATACAAATAGATCAACCAGAATTAAAAATTTCAACATACTTTCTGGCGGAGTGCTGATAAGCCCGAGTAATTATTATTAGAAATTTCTTCGGGACCTATGAAACAATAGATGTTGCCAATGTGGGATTCTGTTGACTGGTGAGAGCTGGTAAATCTGCCACCTGCGCTAATATTAATACCGCTTCTGCGGTAATTTTTTTAGAATATTTCGTTCATCAAACGTAGGTGTGTATAGAAACTGCCTGTAAATAGGTACTTACGAGTACATTTCACTAGTCTAGTCAGGCGAACCTATGCCATAATTTTGGCGAGCCTATTGGCTGATGGACCGTTTGATATTGTTGAACTTAGGTGCAACCTACAAGCACATGCACAGTTTTCACTTTTTCTCAATAGAAACTAATATTTGGTCCTGATATCGCAACTGCAATTCTTGACTAAGAGTGATGGTTCTCCTTTTGATAGACCACCAAAACTAGCAGAGTGGTAGATTATCATCAATTTTATTCATCGATATTATGATGAAAAAAAAAAGAAAAATGATTTATTCGGTAACAGAATTAGTGTTAACAATATTGAGGTTGACTTCTCCTTTTAAGTGTGAAAACACCTGTGCCAGGAGAAGCCGCACTCCCTACACACTACATTAAATTGACACTAGATTGCATTAAATTGACTATAAAAAATGTATTTGCCTAAATTTATTACACAATATTTAAGTTTATGTATACACACCCGCAAGCGTTCGCCAGTGTGTGTGCATGTGTGTGTGTGTGTATGTATGTATTTGTAGGGGAAGCCGGGGCATTACGGGCCCCCGGGGTAAGACGGACACCCCCTCTCCCCCGCTGGATTATAAACCGAGACGCTCGGAACTAGTCGAATCGCGATCTAATCGACCTCGCGCTAGCAAGAGAAGTGGTTGTGTGTGTGTAGATGCGCGTCGTACGTCGACAGAACGAAAATACGTAAGTTGATGCATTTGATATTATTTTTAATTTTTAAGTCTGTCTTATAGCTAAATCGTGTTTGTGCTAAATGCTCAGTTATTAAGTAAATTGCTACGTTCAATTATGTGACTAAATAACTAGAAAGAGTTGTGAACGAACTACCATATATTAGTTTGATTTGGTTAACATTTATTTTATTTGACTTCGGGGGCATTTTGAGCGGGGCAAAATGGGTAGGGTGCCCGTTTTGCCTCGAGTAATTGTATTAAGTTGATTTTTTTCTGCAGATACAATTATGGTTCGCCACTATCAAAGGAAGACAGAACGTGCCCAATGGAGCATGGAGGAGATGGAAGCAGCCGTAAGGGATGTGGTCAGCGGAAGATTAAGCTGTAAACGGGCTGCTCTTGAGTACAATGTGCCACGATGAACCTCCTCTATCACCTTCTCCGGGTCCATCAACAATGCTACAGCTATGTGTAACTCCACCACCTGGAACATCTTTTCATGTCATGCCGCCTGTAGATATCATGCCCAAACCCAAAGCACGTGTCCAAAAACGAATCACTAGGAAACGCGGAAAAACGGCATTAATAACCAGTTCACCTTATAAGAAGGATATAGAAGAAGCCCAGACACGGAAACCAGTGGCTTATGAGAAGAAAGGAAGGAAGAAAAAGACGAAGAAAAATGAAAAAAATAAGGAAAACGAATCGGAGGAAGAAGATGTAGAGTGTTTGTACTGTGGATATTGGTACTCGGAATCTACTGAGGGTTGGATCACTTGCCGTGCATGCCACAGATGGGCCCACTGTTCTTGCGCCGGCGAAGAGGATAATGATGACGAGTCCCTTCATATTTGTAGTTTTTGTGCTCGGTTTTAAACATACATGAGCGAATATGCCTGTGTATGCCTATTATGCCCCGCATATGACCATTTTACCCCAGACACGGGGCAAAACAGGCAGCTTCTGTTTTTTTTTTAAGTTCCATTAGCAACAAAGACTGGTAGACTAAGATAATTATTTTACGTTAATTTTAAAGAACATAAATGAGACTAATAAATGCCTGTTGATTTTTTACATTATTTTGTTTTTCTAAGATTTTATTCAAGATTTCCCTTAAGGAGCCCACATTGCCCCGGTTTCCCCTATGTCTGTTTGTGTGTGTCTGTGTGTAGATGAGTGTGTTTATGTGTTTGTGAGATCGTATAAAGAGATTCATACATATTTATATACAACAACATACAAATATAAATACTCAAAAATATACACATTACATAAAGACTACTTAATAATATGAACAATTAAATTTTCCACATCAGCATAATCAGCAATCAGTCTGTTTAGTTGCTGTAAAATCTTTGACAAATGTTGACAACCAAGAAAACATTCGATAGCATGACATTGTAGACATCTATAACATTGATTAGAGTGCCATATGACATCTTTAGCATTGATTTTAGTGGAACGCACAGTGTGATAAGATCCCGGTTTTTGTGTCATCGTGTTTTTATTGAGTTAATCGATAGAGGCTACAATTCCGATGATTAGAGTAAAACTCCGGATTCGCTAAGACTTGAGCTTTTTTTAAAAAAAAATGTCAAAGTTTCGCAATATCCGACTCTTGAAAAATGAAAAAAAAACATTATAATTTAATGGCAGTACTTATTGCAGAATTTATTTATTCTATCGAAAAATAGTATAATAGCCAATCGTTCTACCAATTTCTGTTGCATTAATATGAATGGGTCGAGAGATATGATTTTTTTTCTCATTTTTCCTTTTCATTTTTTTATTCATGTAAACCGACGTAGTAGGTGGTCATTCCTACATCAAAAAATTGCTGATACTTTCTACTATGTGTGGTATTAATTCTAAAACCAAACTCATTGGTTTCCAGGAGTTATTGGAGATTCAAAATTTTCCTTAGGGGTGTCACTTTCATGTATCCGAAAAAAAAACCAATAAGAATATATTCTATCTGAAAAAATAAAGGTGTTTTAAATACTTTTTAATAATTAATATGGAGTTGGCTATTCGAAAGGAAAATGTATATGAATTTGTAAAATATTTTGTAGGCTAACCGAACTAAAATTCATCTTCATTGTTAGTTACAATTAATTCAACATGAGAATAATCATCGATGGCTAGATTTTGTTCATTAACAGGTCTCAATAAAGACAATGCGGCCAGTCGAAACGGGATTTTTTTAGCCTTTTTTTTTCTCTAAGAGGTTGTAATCAGAGATAATTGGATCCGATGAAACTAAAGCTCTGTGAAAAAGTCAAACATAGTTGCTTCACGAGATTTTTTTCTGGTATGGTGCTCTCTATCAAACCTCCAAAATTTGTTGCGTGACTCAGCCGCTTGTTCAGAGAGCATGCCAATAGGTAAATTTGATTTTTCTATAATTTTCGACCCATGCACTAAAATTTTGTAAAGCGTGACAGTCATAAGATGCCATCCATACTTCGAGACATATTTAGTAAGGCGCGACTGAGGGTCACGCCTTACTGAGGTTGTTGAAGTGCAGAGTACGGTTACGGTATAAAGGTTGACTGGCGCTCAGTCCCCTGAAATTGTTCCAACTCCAGATGGAACAACCATTGATTTTGCTTTATAGCAAAAACTATACTTTAATAAATATAGTTACATAATGTATATAAATAACGTGTGTGTAGTTAACGTAAATAATCTAAGCAGGGGCGCATTCTCAGCGTATCATATATTAAAAATCAATACAATTGATGTGAATACATGATGAAAATTGATTTAAAATAATTAGATAGGTATGTAATAAAATTCATGTAGATAAAAAAATATAAAATAATTTATTCTAAAAAATTGTTAGAAATCAAAAAGTATAATAAAATTGATTTAAAAGAATTGTAAAATATAAAAGTATACTAAAATTGATTTTTGATTACTATTAATTGAGTCTTTTGTGGTAGAATTTATAGACGGTTTCCAAAAAAGGTGTATCAGTCAACATGATACCAATTTCTCCATTAGTTTTTTTTAATTTTCTTTATAAAATTACTCAATCTTTGCCATCTAAGCCACAAAATAATGATATCTTGTTATGGTCGTGATAAGGAAGCTAAAACTTAATAAAAATAAACAAATTATGTTTTGGTTGAAGTGGCAGCCCTAAGTGCGGATATTTCGGATATTACTAAAATTTCCTATAACTCCTGGAAACCAATGAGTTTGGTTTTAGAATTAATACTACACACAGTAGAAAGTATCAGCAATTTTTTGATGTAGGAATGACCACCTACTACGTCGGTTTACATGAATAAAAAAATGAAAAGGAAAAATGAGAAAAAAAATCACATCTCTCGACCCATTCATACTAATGCAACAGGAATTGGTAGAACGGTCGGCTGTTATACCATTTTTCGATAGAATAAATAAATTCTGCAATAAGTACTGCCATTAAATTATAATGATTTTTTTTTCATTTTTCAAGAGTCGGATATTGCGAAACTTTGACATTTTTTTTTAAAAAAAGCTCAAGTCTTAGCGAATCCGGAGTTTTACTCTAATCATCGGAATTGTAGACTCTATCGATTAACTCAATAAAAACACGATGACACAAAAACCGGGATCTTATCACACTGTGGAACGCAACTATGGGTTAGACAAGGATGTCTAATGTAGGAGGCAACGTATTTATACAGAGGAAGTATCCTTATTCGAAGATCGGTTAATTGTGGCCAAGAAATTCTAGGAATACGACTTTAGTTATTATTCTAAGGAATACGATTAGGTGGGCGGTTTCAACTGTTGTCACGGCAATTAAAACCGTTCGGTCAGTTTCCGCTGTCAAAAAATAACCTGAGTTGGCTTCTGGAATATGGGTATAGCCTTTTCCAAACTATATTGGGGTCGGCTTCCAATCCAACCAGATGTAGCTGATATTACAGTATTTAAATGGAGCGCCTGCTTGAGCCCCACAACCCAGTTAGTACTGGCCCTGGGCAGTACGGTACCCCTTGGTAAGGACTGGTTGTCAGACTTTCGGGTCAATGACTACAATTCAGATATAGTCAAGTCGGTAAGTTATTTATTCTTATTAATAAATCTAAGATTAACTACCCAAAACAGTTTCATATAATAATATGTATTAAGTCAGGATGTAAATAAAAAGCTCTCCATAAATTATAACGCAGGTGCTACTTACCGATAATTCAGGAAGTTGTCAATTTGTTGATAATTACGTATTACACCTGTACGGTGTTTGTTTAACTAGCTTTTTATATGTAAGGCAATAAAAAATAACTTTATTTGTTCCAATCTTGTTGTTTTTTTTTAAGTTTAGAGCACCTACCGTGGCTTGACACAGAAGGCGACTCGTCAGGGCAGCGATGTCAAAATGTCACACTTACAGTACCTTCACGGATAGTTTACCTGTAACAGCAGCAACGTTATAGCATCTTTATTTTAACAAAAGTAAAGATCATTTTGATTTTGACAGCGACCGAGACATTTTGATTGTGAAAAATATACAGGGTAGAAGGGACATCGCACACAAACGGTTACCGTGTGTTCAGTACATCATTCTGAACCACACAGAAACTTTGCATCGGTTACTAAAATAAAAAATAAATAAAATCTGCAGTTTTGGAGATCCCACAACACGCACTACATACATTTTAGATTACCTATGCTGTTTGTGTATTTGTGAACAATTACTTTCCTCTACGAAGCATCTCAATCCCAGACCCAACTAATACAGTCAGAATTATTTTACAGGTGAATTAAAACCAAATTCTACACTATGACATGCATTTCTTCAAAGATGTTAAGAGGTGGGAAGAGATACAACAAGATAGAACCAATCAAAGTTGACAAATTCCGCAGGTTCAGTAACCATTGTTTTCGGCCTTTAGTTAAGAAGGTAATTAAAAGTTTCGAATGAAACAGGTGAAGTTATTTTCAGTTTTACCAAGCTCATGATATCTCAGTGGGCCTACCACAAAAGCTTTGAGCAAACGAACCGTAAATTCTAAGGATATAAAAATTATTCATACGTTTATTCACTAATTGTGCTTGATGAAAAAAAACACAAAATATTTTTTTAAAGAGTCTTAATTAAAATGTCACAGAATTGAAATAAATCTGGAATCATAGCTCATATCTACTCCAATTGATACTATTGCAACAAATACCAAAGTCACCGGAGACCTGAGCTATGGCAAATTTAAACCGTTGCAATTTCCTGTATTTTGCCGAAGAATTGACTTCGACGGTCATTTGTTTTTAAAGCAGATCATGTTATTGAAAAAATTGTGCTAAAGCTAAACAGACAGTAATTAATCTAAACTAGGTTGGTGAAACCCTAGAATCAACTAAGAACTTGTGAACTTGTGACTGTGTAACGGAACCCTCTTTTTAAGGTTTATTATTAGTTTGAAAATTACGGGAAATCTTTGGCAACATCCATAAAAAGGGAACTAATTTCAGGTGCCTGAATTCCTGGTCTTCTGCGACTTAGATACTTGTTGTTTTATTATGAGGTGAAGTTATAATTATAAGCTACTATATGAGATATATTTTAATTCAGAAAATTGCCCATGGTCGTTTCTATTTTGTTTAAAAAATCCTGCAAAAATATTCAATACGTTTACATCACGTTCTACTGAATTGTGAACTGAGTTTGTGAATCCAAACTAGAGACGCAATTTATAAAAAAAGTCTTTCACAAAAACTTCTCAAAACATTCAGCGAAACGAAGTAATCGTTTCCGAAGGCATTACAAATGTAGTGCGAAAACTTTAATGAAATTTCTAGAAACAGTACAATGAAACAAATAAACTTACGAAGTAACAATAACAAGCAATATTTTACGAGCAAAACAAAGTTCAACAAACAGATATCATGAACACAGAATTAAAAGTATACAGGTGGAACGCCATGAATTCTATTAGAATAAATGAATGAAAATAAACAGCGTCTTAAAACCGCCCCTGTTTAATTAAATCCCGCGGAGAATTCCCACTTTTGAGATCTTTGTGTGCAAGCGAAAATAAACCCAAAAGAAAAATCATTTTGGCAGGTAAAGGAAATGCAATTTTATTTATGATAGAATGTTGACGTTCAAAGAGGACACTTAACCTGGATACGCCGCGGGACAGTTGAAGGAATCGAAATTCGAATGGAATAGGACGACCGTTAGGGTTCCGATTTTAAAACGTTCATTCAATCTAAGTGTGATCGTCCCTAATTGACTGGCACGCAACGGTTGCAAAAAAGATGGGATGGCGTTTGATAGAGTGACGAACCGGGAGCGTTCCTCGCTCATTTCACTTGTCGACTAACTGCGGTTGCGAGCGAACGCGCCCGCAGCCCTCGCAGATTCCCGCGCTCGGAAACTTTAAAAAATATTCTTAAAAAAGTATCATGAAAATGTTTCAAAACGACGTGACTTAGAATGGCCAAAGAGTTTATGACTGTTTAATATATTTATTTACTTTTTTTTTGCTTTTTGCTAAATTGTGAAGTTTTAAAATTGTTAATTGTTTGTTTATTTGTGAGTTTGAACTGACAATGTTGCTATGAACAGTGAATACAACAGTTTCGAAGTCAAGGCAGCAAAGTGTAAGTAATTATAATTAAGTATTTACTATGAACGTTGCAGTTTAAACCTTTTATGATCAGTTTTATATTACCTGAGCTCCTTGAGTTATAAAGTTGTTGTTTTAATATGCGGTAATTTTAAAATGCACTTAGGCAGGTGGAAAATAAAATAAATACTGTCCTTTAAAAATAATTTTAATATTTAAAAGTTTTGATTTAGCTCTGAAACAATTTAAAACTTTTTTTTTTGAGACCGTTACGAGTTAACACATAATGTAACAAATGTTATTGTAAATCAACTTTAAAAATACAACCGAACCACAAAATATTTTACATTGTTAAATGAAATTAACATCATAAAAGCTTTCGTTTAAAAATAAACACGTCGTATTGAGCGCACATAAAATCATTATTTTTGATATTTACGGGTTAAGAAGTGTGTTACTTGTCTTTTATTTATGTTTATTTCATTTAATGCTTATTTATTCTCTTTTTGATGTTTAGTTATGAGTCTTCCGAAGTTTAAGGACGAAGTTTCACTAAGTAGGTAATAACTTAATTTTCTCTTTGGCACATTCTCGTTACAGTTCGGAAAACTTTAGACGTAATCGTAGTTATTATAATTGTTAGTTATGACGACACTTTGTTACTGTATTGGTATTTAGTTTTACTGTCAAGTCCACATTGATTTTCGGAGATTAATAGGAAATCTTGATTTTTATTTTACAAAAAAAAAAAATTGGTGTCGTGAAATCGTCCCTGAATTCCCCTGAAATGATGAAGCTAACAATAAATTTAATCTTTCGTTTAATAGAATATAGGAATATAATATTACTTAACAAGACCCATGTTTACGCACCGGATTTCAAGGTAAACAGGGAATTGAAGTGTTTATGCCTCTATTTATATTTTCTTAGGTTTAGTCTATCTTTGTGTTATTTCTGGAAAAAAAGAATTTACGTTCTCACAGTTCAATATATTATTTTACTAAGAGATATGGAGGATAAATGGATCGCGATCAATGTATAGAGTTTGAATAAGTATGGTGGATGCTTTTATACGTAAAGGTAGCAGCGGAGAATTGCTTTTATTAAAAACGATATAGTACGATTGATTAATACGAGTATATGTGGTGAAGAGTAGAGAGTAGAGAAATACCATAGAAATGACTGATGGCTAGGTAGGAGATGACTGCTGGGATGACGAGCAATGAGGGTATGAAAGAAGAAGTCATGCTACGCTGACAACAAATAAATTGAAGGGGGTATAAGTACTTAAGAAGTCTCACGGAAAATCAATAGTTTTTATATTAATCGAAAAATAAATATGCAAAAGTGGTTTGATTGTTATTTCATCAAAATGTTTCCTTTAGCTAACTAATACATACTCGTACATGCATATCTATTGCCAAATAAATATTGAATAGTTTTGTGTTTATTAAACGGTAACATCTTATTTTTTGAATCAGTATAAGACGGTAACGACTTTCCTTCTAATAAATAGTTGCAGTAATATTTTGTGTTTAGTCATTTTAGAGTTTTCAGAAAATATTGTCTTTGTCTTGTTGGTATATAGACCAGGGCCAAACTGTTTTAAAAACCGTAATTGACAAAAAATTCTTAACAGTATGGGAGTGGTCGGAAAATGTAGCTTATGAAGGAAAAATCGACCCGACTCAGTGAAACTTCCGGAAAGGGGTAAGTGGAGGGATAGTATTTACTTTTTAACCGACTTCAAAAAAAGGAGGAGGTTCTCAATTCGGTTGTATGTTTTTTTTTTTTGGGTTTGTTACCTCATATCTCCGTCGTTTATGAACCGATTTGAAAAATTTATCTTTTATCTGAATGGATCTGCTTTCCGATTGGTCCCATAGAAATTTCATCAAAATCGGTTCAGTTTCAAAACCAAACTTTGAAATCAAAATAGCTGGAAAAAATGTCATCCAAGTAAAAGAAATGGCGAAATTGATACTTGACAAGGATTTGTGTGTGATACGATAACTAAAAAGGGTAAAATAAAAACTTTTTTGCAAAAAAAAAACCGACTTCCAAAAAAATCACTAAAAAGGGGAAAATAACTTTACTTTCGGAAGTCGGTGGCAAAAAAGTCAATGAAACAAACAATAGTCACCGACTTCCGAAAGTAAAGTTATTTTCCCCTTTTAAGTGATTTTTTTGGAAGTCGGTTTTTTTTTGCAAAAAAGTTTTTGAGGGGTATATTCGTTTTTTGCGAATTGCGGCTAAACTACCGAAAAAAATACTGTAGAAGTTGTAGAAAATAAAATAGTTTAAACTTTCGTCATATTATTCACCATAACCTCAAAATTATCGAGAAAAATCACATTTTTTTTTTTGGTTTTTAATTTATATCTCCCGCATTTAAATGAAACTCGGTGAAAATGTTTTTTTTTATGTTTAAAACAAGCCTTTAATATTTTCAGAGCAAAATATTCATTTTTCAATGTTTTCAATTTTCTTCATAGATGAATAATTGAAAAAAAAAAACCCAATTTTCAAAAAATATGGTTGGCATACTTTCGATTTTTGAATTTTACTCGTGCTCTTTTTAACTTAGAATTTAAATATAATACTGTTTACATAGAAAATATAGTTTAAAAAAGAGCTAAACCAAAAAAAAAACACTTTTTAAAAATCGTTTTTTGGGTGAAAATCATAATTTTTTTATTGTAAATAAACGTTTAAATTTATGAAAAACAGTAATTGTCATATAATACAACGCTATACAAGTTATTAACATGTACTCAAATAGTCACGGCTTTCAAATTCCCGAGAAAAAATGTGTATATCGAACAATTTGCGCCTAGGAGGTATGTACTTTTCAACGTGAAAAGGGTACTATTTAACGTTGGCTTTTTTAAACGTTTTATTTTAGTTAGCCCCTTTTGTCCCAATCCTGGACAAAGGTCCCCCCCCTTCCTTCCACTCCTCACGATAGTGTGCTTCTTCTCGCCAATTCGCGAGGAAGGCATCCAAGGCGTCTCGCCATCTTCTCCTTGGTCTTTTCACCGAGTTCCATGAATTTTTTTTTAAAAATTGCGGAATATATAAAATAAAAACCAAAAAAAAACTTTTCTTAACGTTTTTTTTTTGCGTTTTTCTCGATAATTTAAAGGTTAATATGGTGAATAATTAATTTTAATTTATCTTTATTTCAGGCAACAGTCCATAAACACAACACAGTGCAAAAATTGATACAAAGAAGGCGTTAGTAGGGTTGTTAGTATAGCACACAAAAGTAAAAATGAAAAGGTATTACTAAATTGTTAGTACATAAACGAAACAAGTTACACAATAATAAAATTAACACAATAATGCTCAATGACAAAGTTTTAGATATTTTTATTCCGATACGATGCATAGTTTAGCCGCAATTCGAAAAAAACGAATATTCACCCCTCAAAACGTAAATACTACCCCTCCTTCCCCCCTTCCGGAAGTTTCACTGAGTCGAGTCGATTTTTCCTTCATTACTTAGGTACACCATAAGCTACATTTTCCGACCACTCCCATGCTCCTAAGAAATTATTATGCTTTAAAAATTATTGACCCTGGCCTAATAGTGGTCGCAAGTGCGACTACTGAGCATGAGGTTCTGCGTTCGGTTCCCAGTTTGGGCTAAGTGTTTTTTGTGTTTTTCATCAGCAATTTCTCAGTAGCAGCCACGGAGTCAGGATTTATGCCCAATTGATGGCTATAGACTCGCCTCGTGTTACATAAGACTTGGTGAAATGTAGGCTATACTTTTAGGCTCTCTGCCTAACCTTTCGGGAGTAACAGGCGTGATATTATGCTGTATTACGAAATAAGATAATTATTCCCAAATGAATATCGGACTTCTATTTGTTAGTTTGACGACTGTTAATTGTGTAACTTTGCCAATTAGGACCCTTGCGGATTCGCCGGTTATTTGGTGGAACTAATTGTAGTATTCTTCTATGTGATGTACTGATGTATCACACCCAAGAATACACCAATTAGTTCCGAAAAAGTTATCAGAAGAAGACTTTTTTTTTTAATATTATCTTCTATATAAATAAAGAACAATTGCTGCATATACATATGTACATATATGTATGTAAGGTTAAGGATCATTTCTTCATTCACGGCTCGACTGATTCGGCTGGTTTTTTTCTTGTTGTATCCCACAGGACTTTAGACTCGGGAATCTTGGTCAAGTCACTTTCTTACGTACCTCACGTATGAAAGAGATTTGACTAAGATTATGTCTGGACTTTAATAGACACAGTGACCTCTGACTTTTGTTTCGGCTATTTCTTTTCAGAGTATTTAAGTGCGAAACACCTGTCTCATTTAGTCTTAAAACATAACTAAACGTGACGTGTTATGTAATGTTTGTATAAATATTTTAAGAAAATTTTCATATTTTTAATAACTTTCAAAAATAACCGAGCTTTTTTTTAATAGTGTCGAGGAATGTCGGCTTTAAATGGAGCAATCACAGTTATTAAAATCAAATTAAATTAAGTATTCCATCAAAGTGCACCATAAGTTATTTTTATTTCGTATAGCATATCGCCACTTCACAATCTTTATACGTAGGCGTTTATATTTAATTGTGACTTGTGACTTCGTAAAATGATAAATGACAGGTATTTTGTAATTTATGTAATAAATCGATAACGTTGGTTGTAATGATGATGAGTTATTTTTAGTTTTTTTTTTTATAATGTTGTTTGTCACGCGACCGAAGACCGTTCATTCATGATTTTATTGGAGCTGAGGTGTCATTCAACAAATATTCTTAGTAAAAACTGAGGTATGGATAGTACTCGTATTTAGTTCGATATTTGCTAAGACTGTCCTTGAATCTGGATAAGTAGTAAATGAACCTAGAAAAGTAAGTTTGATCATTTCTTTGGTGCGTGTGTTTGTGTTTTTAAAATAACTATCTACTCTATCTACGAGTACTTACCTATTTTTGTATGTCTCTCTTTGAAATATTCTTTGTAGCTATCAGCGTCAGCCTTTGTGCCAGCTATGAGTGTGCATAACAAACGGAGAACACCCATCTATCTATCTACTGTAGGGAACTTATTGGAAATGCCATTTTTAGAACTGCAAGTTTACACGCTGTTATTTTGAATATGAAATAGGAAGAGGGATTCTTATTCTTACCACCAGAATCTTTAGTTTTAGAACTATAAATGTTGACGTGGCGAAGCAGTTAGCTGACTATTCCATTTAAAACTTTTTATATGCATGCAAATTTTTGAACGACGACTAGTTATAGGTACTTACAATGATACTCGTATCATTTATAGGTACATACATATCTAAAGATACTTTGCATATCATAACATAATATTGAATGATCGTAATAAATGATGATGTAGGTATATCAATTGTTTATTGTTATTGATTACGTGTTGAGTGCCATAGCGATCCACCAAGCTATTTTTAGCTTTATTAAAATCATCTGAATGCTTTTTGTCTCGAGCAAATAAAATTAAGTAGATAGGTATCTATGTAGGTATGTATGTATATCGCCAGGACCTTATAATGATCAAATACTTTATTTAGGTAATTTTCTTTGATTATTTACATCACTGCTCTACATTAGGTTGTTTTGTAATCAAACTCAAACTCAAAGCATTTATTTCAATTAGACCATTACAGGTACTTTTGAATGTCAAAACACAAAAAAATAAACTAAGCTACAGTCCCAGTCACAGGGCATAATAACTTGTGAAAGTACTGTAGTTGCCCATTCGAAAGCGTAGATCTCTATGGAGAAGAATGGGCAAGAAACTCCATGGACACTCTTTTAAATCATTATGTTGTTACAAAGTCTCGGTTACATCATTCATGTCGAGATTAAACATACATGTGAGAACGATGTAGAAAGACGTGCGAGTAAGAGCGTCCAGAATAAAAAAGATAAAATTAACAATTCAAAAATACAATAATCCATGGCAGCTGCGAGATGACCAGTCACAACTGACAGCGCCCGTTCACGAACATGACGCATGGATCAGCCATCATTCAACTCAACCATTTTGGAGGGAACTAAACGACCCGACACACGCGCCACCATCAGCGAGACATTTGAGTGAGCATGACATTTCTCAACCGCCAGGGCAAATTCGAGTCAGTAAAAGATGTAAATGGTAGCTTTATCGTACATAGAACTCACACATGTGCTATGCAATTATATAATACTAAGAGACTGAATCTATACAATGCAAAGATATGTTTACAATCTTCTGCAGCTTCCACAATAACTTCACAAAGTAATCAACTAGTTTGCCCCTATGGTTGTGGAGCAGGACCAGCATTGAGCCAAGCATTTTTATCATCAATGTAATCTCCCAACTTATAGTATGCTTGCCTACATAGTGTGCGTTTTATACAAGATTTAAATTTCGTCTCATTCAGTTGTAGAATGCCGGGAGGAATTTTATTGTAACATTTTAAACAGTACCCCATGAAAGATGAGTCTACTTTAGCTAGCCTGAAACCTGGCTGAACTAGATGGTCCCTGGTTCTAGTATTATAGTGGTGTCTGTCGCCTCTTTTACTAAATAAATGCAGATTTTTCCTAACGTACATGATGTTTTCATAGATGTATTGGCAAGGTACTGTCATGATGTTAATTTCCTTAAACAGTTCTCTTAGAGAATCGCGCCTACATAGATTATATATGGCTCTGATGGCTCTTTTCTGCAGAATAAATATAGACTCGATGTCTGCAGCCCGTCCCCATAGTAAAATACCGTAAGACATAATACTATGAAAATTACTAAAATAGACTAGCCTCGCGGTATCTACATCAGTAAATTGACGGATTTTCCTAACAGCATATGCTGCTGAACTCAGCCGTCCTGCAAGAGATGTTAAATGAGGACCCCATTGTAGCCTTGAGTCGAGCGTGATCCCTAAGAAAACAGTTTCATCGACGAATTCTAGTTTCTCTTGATTCAATACTATGTCACAATCACTAGTTTTGACATTTGGTAGGGCAAATCTTATGCACTTAGTTTTTTTCCCATTTAATACTAAATTATTCGCGGTAAACCAATTATGGACTTGCAGTAGGGCGCTATTTACGTCGTCAAGAATTGTGGCACGTCTGTTTATTTTAAATATCAAAGAAGTATCGTCGGCAAACAACACCATTTGTGGTTGGTTTTTAAATAAATGGGGTAGATCATTAATATAGACTAGAAAGAGGAAAGGACCCAATATAGAGCCTTGTGGTACACCCATCCTTACTTTTAAACCCATTGAATTGACACCATTTATTTGTACTTGCTGATGTCTATCGTTTAAATACGATTTCACTAAACTGAGTGCAAGTTTCCCCAAACCGTAATGCTCAAGTTTAAAGAGTAGGGTTTCGTGGCTTACGCAATCGAATGCTTTCGAGAGGTCACAGAAGATTCCTATGGCATCTTGTGCCTCTTCCCACGCAGTGAATATGTGTTTTAATAATGTGACACCGGCGTCAGTCGTACAACGTCCTTTGGTGAAACCATACTGTTTCTCATGTAAGAAGATCTTATTGGTATTAAAGTGGTTAAGCATCTGATTAAGCATTACCTTTTCAAACACCTTGCTGAAAACCGGCAATACGGATACGGGTCTATAATTATTCGTATCTTTACTGTCCCCGGATTTGAAAAGTGGTATTACCTTGCTGTATTTCATAAGGTCCGGGAAGACTCCTTGGTCTACACACAAATTAAATATTAAGGCTAAGTACGGTGCTATAGTCTCAATAATAGCTTGACAAACTTTAATAGACATTCCCCATAGATCTTCCGTTAATTTGATTTTGATTTCCTTAAAGGCTTTAATGACTGCTATGGGGTTTATATGCTTGAATTGAAACTCAACCGGACAGGCTGAAACGTTCGCTCTTAATAAATCAATAGAAAGCGAGGGTGAGGAATTTAAGGTTTCGGTAGTTTTAAGTGGGATACCGGTAAAGAAATCTACAAATTCTTGAGCAACTTCGTTTTTAGAGCTTAGAAGACCACGTGAGGTCTCTAGTGTGATATCATTATTATATTTTTTATTTCTATTAGTTTCACTATTGATAATTTTCCAAACCGTCTTTATTTTATTATCGGCGGATTTAATCTTGTTGCTAATGAATAAGGCTTTAGCTACCTTGCAAGTGTTTTTAAAAATTTTTGAGTATGTCGCTACATATTTATTAAAAGTTTCTGAGTTGATATAAGGCTTAAGGCCGTACAGCTCAAACAATCGCTCCCTACTTTTCCTAATACCCTTAGTTGCCCAGTCACTGAACAAAAACTTTGGGCAAATAGATTTAGTTTTAATTTTTATTGTATTATTAAACTCTGTGTAAACTACCGAAAAGAATTCCTCATAAAATTTATTTACATTTTCTAAAATATATCCCGGAATGCCTAAATTACTAATTAAGTTATTATTAAAATTATTCAAATTGCTGGGTGTTATTTGTCTAGATTTTATCTGGATTTTTTGTAATGGTGTGTACGACTCGAAAACAACGGTTTGACCGCTGTGATCAGAAGGAAGGTAATTTACAATGGATTTATCTAAGTAGTCGCAACAACAAAAAACATTATCAATACATGTAGCAGTATTTTTAGTAATTCGGGTTGGTTCCGAAAACACGTTTAACAAATTAAATGATTTAAAAAGATGTAATAATCTACTGCTATTTGAATTTTTTTAATTAATATGTAGGTATTTATCGTAATCCTAATTAATACTACAATTTATGAGAAAATTAGATAATTTGTTTGTCACGCCTTTACGACGTTACGGCTAAACTGATTTGACTGACCCTGATTTGGGTTAGGACAAACGATACTTTTTATCCCAGTACGCCGCCGCGCCGTTCCAATGGGATAATCTCCGATCTCCAAGCGAACGAAGCCGTAGGCATAAGTTAGTCATTTTCCTGACGAGCCCTTGCACAGTCAAGGCACTAATGTACTGGGCAACTAATGTGTTGAACAAATGTATTGGCGCCTCTCTTCCACGCGGTTTCGCTATGTCGTGTGTTAGGCATCAACGGATTTCATACAAATCTGCCGTGTGATCCGGTTTATCGCCCGACCGCGCGGACGAGCGGTATCGTGTGAGACTCGCCTAAAACAACTCCAAAAATAACAAAAGAAAAGTAATTATCAATATTTATAACGACAACAATCTGGCTTTGGGTCCATTATGTTGATAATGTTGCGGTCTCACTACATTAGGTAAGCTGGTCAGGGTGAGGTGGGCGCGAAATTTTCCTTGTTCTTCATAATTTATTGTTCGCAAACCTCGTTCTCTTTGAGATTGTTCTGTTTTAAAGAACCGCCTATATGTGGTAATGAGGACCGGTTCAAATCTAGTTTGCGAAATTGAAAAGGATAATATGGAGGTTTGATGGTATGCAGTGAGGCAGAAACTAGATTAAAAAAAAAAATGATGTCAAGTCCAGCAATTGTGGCTATGGCTATTCTTGTCAATTTGCTGTTTTTTTTTCTACTCAGCAAAGTAGTCTCAACAAAGATAAATTAACTTGTTGAAGATTAATCTTATCGGTTTAATGAATTCGTCTGTACATGGGACCAGCGCCAAATGAACACAATTGCAAACTGATTCAAACTTTACTGTTCTTAAAAGTCATCATTCCCTTTTAATTAAAACTTAGTGAATAATTTCACATGAACGGAATATATTTGGAAGAAAATATAGAAGAGTTGGTGTTATATATGAGGCTGGAAATAGATACCTTTTACTAAGGCAAGACTAAAAGTAATAAGACAAAACTTCCATCCATTCCCTAATCAATTGTCAAGGTTCTAACTTCTGTAGGTGTTAAAAACTAAACAAGATAAGGTAGATATCCTTACTCGATAACAAACCAACACCGAAAGTGCACCCACTGATTTATCGGATTCATGGAAAAACAATTGAGTTTAACAGCTTTAGATTAGTGTAAAAGTGTGGCGCGCGGCGGTCCACTGCAAGGGCTTTATACTCGTATTTATACCTGATAAACCGGTAAGTGAAAACTTTTTTAGATTCATTTTTGTCGTGTGGTTTGCTGTGTGCCTAACCTGGTTTCATAGTTTTTTATGCCGCCTCTGGGGCCTCTGACTTGGCATTACATGCAGTCGAGAAATATCTCTCAGGCATGCTGGTTTCCTTACGATGTTTTCCTTCACCGAAGCAAGTGATAATTATACAATATGCACATGATTCCGAAAAATCAGAGGTGCGGTTCTTGGGTTCGAACTCGAGACCTATGACGTTATGAATCCGAGAGGGTAAGTAATACTTGGTTTAAAAACACCCATACTGTGGGTGAAAAAACAAAACAAACAGCATCCTGCAGCATATTGCTGAGATCAATCAATCAATCAGGAGCTCGTAGCTAAATAATAACAGCCGCTCGGGTCGATCGTCAGGTTAAGCCGTGCTTGCCTGGGTTGGTCCGTGGATGGGTGACCACCCATAATATACCGAGTTTCTTCCGTGCCTCGGAAAGCACGTTATGCCGTTGGTCCCGGCTGTCATTTGTAGATCTTTGACAGTCGTTACGGGTAGTAAGTGGCCCGAAAGTCTGACAACCAGTCTTACCAAGGGGTATCGTATTATCCAGTACGAACTGGGTTGTGGAGATCAGATAGGCAGTCGCTCCATGTAAAAAACTGGTATTCAGCTGCATCCGGTTAGACTGGAAGCCGACCCCAACATAGTTGGGAAAAGGCTGGGCAGATGATGATATATTGCTGAGATCACCTATAGGTACATTAGACAGCTATGAAAATGCTCTCAAACAGTTATTTATATTAGTAAACACATTAAAAAAAAAAGATAAAGACAACAATGACAGATACACAATACGATACAATTTTTATTCGGTGAAAAACGTTTTGTGCAATCAACAAAACAGACTGCTAAAAGAAGACCGTTCAACACTGACAATCTTACGACTGATGATTATGACCACACGATAAAATAAAACGCAAACGATATTACACCTTTCAAAAACATACCGACGCCAACATCTCAAACCCCCAATAACGATCTCCTTAATAACCCAATCTTGAAAGAAGTCAATCTCGATAATAAACAAGACAATTCTGCACGAACACGTATAAAGAAATCACAAATTGCATTAGCATAAACCTGCGTGTATCTCCGTATAATTAATTTTGGATACACTTTATATGCAATGCCGTTCGTATTAAAGCAGCTGTCCCACTGCTGACGAAGAAGCGATTATCAAAGATGTTCTTGCTTGAAATTTTTACAAAAGATTGTCGGTACCGTGTAACAAACATAAATGATCGCTGACTGTTCAGACAAGAGCTTACACGTTTGTTACAGCTATAAAAGTTATCAAAGACAGTACTTGCTCAGTGACACTCGTTTGGCGGGCTGAACAATAGCTGAGAGATTCTCGTTGCGCACATACGCATACCAGCAAGAAATCACCCGTCGCCGTCCTGCACCCGCTGCTCATGCCTCGCCAACCGGTTTTTGGTTATAATTTTCGCACCTCTGGGATGTAGGCCTCCTCTCTCATCATCATCTGTCTAGCCTTTTCCCAAATGTGTTGGGGTCGGCTTCCAGACTAACCGGATGCAACTGAATACCAGTATTTTACATGGCGCGACTGCCTATCTGACCACCACAACCCAGTTAGTACTGGGTAATACGATACCCCTTGGTAAGATTGGTTGTCAGTCTTTAGGGACACTGACTACCTGTAACGACTGTCAAAGATCTAGAAATAGCAGCCGGAACCAACGGCTTAGCGTGCTTTCCGAGGCACTTAGGAAACTCGGTATGTAATGGGTGGTCACCCATCCACAGACCGACCTAGGCAAGCACGGCTTAACCTGAAGATTGATCCGAGCGGCTGTTGTTATTTAGCAACGAGCTCCTCCCATAGGCCTCATCTCCATGAGAAGAAATAGGTTGTTACCGACCAAGCGGGCCCAGTGCGGGTCAGTAGATATCACATATCTTAGATTTTTTGGTTCTAGAACATGCCAGTTTCCGCACAATGTTTCCCTTTACTGTTTTTAGAACTCGCTTCTCGCTAATCGCCAGCAGTGGGACAAGCGCCCAAAACCAAAGGAATGTAATTAAATCAGAGGTGAAACGCGTCGTTGATGTTCGATTCGATATTTCGGTATTCAATCTTGCTTCCATTTTTATCTTGATTATGTTGTTTGTTATGGGGTTTTGATTATGGGTTACGTTAAGTAGAGTCATGAAATAAGGAAATTAAGAAGTAAACAAGTTTATATAGTGTAATATCACTATATATGTATTATAATATCACCTGAAAATAATTACGTTTATTCTACGAAAATAGTGAAAAAACTGATCAAGCGATGCGTGTTGATAGAATAAATGGATTGAATATTCTTTATTATATACACCATACAAATTTCAATTGACATAAAAAGAAAACATTACTATGCATTGCATTGTGTTTTATTTATTTATTTAAAACACATACCACTATCATCACAGGCTTACCTAATACAATAGTGGTGTTGATATGTAACGTCTGGTCTATGCCATGTCTCTTCAATAAGCATTGCGCCTCAGAAACTGAAATTGATATCATAATTCTCGCCTACCCATATTAGTTCGTGGCTACATGCAATTTGATCCCATTTGTTATCCCATCATATTATCTTTTATATCTCACATGACTCAAAATTGTTTTAGATTTGTTTAAATTGATCGTAAAGTTGTTTCTACGAAGAACGAGGAAGTTCGCTCAATGGATCGTAATTGACGCTTGAGACGAATGGTTGTAAATCATTGAAAAGTATCTCGACGTTGTGTGGTGTTATAAATGTAGTTTTCTTTTGTTTTATTTTAGAGAATGAAGCTCTGTTTCTATAGGTATAGTGGTGGATTCACACAGCCCGGCGGCACTACCGGCGGCATGACCACAAGCAAAGCCGCTAAAAAGCCGGCGGCAAGTGTCGCCAGCAGACGCGGCAAGCGCAGCTGTCGTACTAGTCATATTTCAGTATTATTTTGCTTGCCGTGGTTGATGCGAATTATAACTTTTTATACGTAGATATCGGTTGCCAAGGGCTCATTTCTGATGGTGAAGTTCTACGTAACACTAGTTTGTTTCAAATGATACAAGATGAATCTGCACACTTACCACAACTACAAACATTAGGAGTAACAAATACGACAGTGCCTCTTTATTTCATCGGTGATGACGCATTCCCCATCAAAGAATACGAAACGACACCACTCCCATCGAAAGCCGTGATCGAACTGTTGCCGCCGCTGCCGGCAGCAGGCCGCGGCTTTGTTGCGAATGCCGCCGGCCGCTGTGTAGATCCACCCTAATAGTGGGTTCCATGCAGGAAATGACTACAACTACAGACTAACAAGATATTGTTTCGTAGATATACCTAATATTGTACAGTAATTATTTCGGATTGGTGTCTGTAACTCCTCATCCAAAAAGTAGGTGTAAAAAGCATCTTAAAGAAGCCGAAACGCACATGATCTTCCCGTCATTGCGATATTTTTTTTTTGTTCTGGACTATATCTTCCCAACCTGGAACCTTCTACGGAGAAATTGGAGAACGAAGTTTCAAACATTGCAAGCTGTTTTTTTACAAGTTTTCATTGTTACTTTACTTTTAATACTTTCATTACTCCTGTACTATTCAATGCATCAATCCGCACAGTGTTTTGTGTGCGTTACATTGAGTCTTACCGTAAACCGTGAACCCAAAAAAAGTCATTTCTCAGCAATATTTTTTGCGTAAATGAGGTTAATTTTGCAAATAGGCTTTTACTAACACCTTTATACATCTTCTTTTTTAAAACTACATAGATGAGGCCGGTGTTTAGACTGACTACTCTGACTCTTTTAAGGTTCAGACATAATCTTGATAAACTCACATGAGGACAGCAGATGAGTGTCTGAGATGGTCCTTTGTAGAAGGAACCACACCGATTTGAGTGGACCTGTCCAGCCAGTGCAAGCATTTGTCAGTTATCGTGTAGCTCGACTCATAACTCAAGGAGAAAGGGCATTTGTGAAGATCGCTTATAGTACACAAAGAGTTAACTAGTTTGATGTACAGAATGCTACGATTGACGGCTTCTTGAAGGACGGGGTAAAAATTTGTACTCTTTGTTTAATTCTGTAGCTGTTACATTAGGATCACTATATTGAATTTCACTTTGCAGCTTGATTCCCACTACTAAAATGGTAAATACTGTTGGACTAACAATCTGTTCTATCAATAGTATAGAAATTATGTTAGTCTTTGCTTTCATTTGGCAACGAGATTCGGTATCGTATTCAGTAGGGTATTTTATTTTCCGATTTATTTTCATAGTCCTATGTTCTAAAATAGTATTCACGAATCTTGATTAAAGTTAGAACTGAGTCTCGGTAACTATCAAAACTGTTGGATTCATCGAGCTTATAAGCATTGTTCTAAAATATGAGCGCTGAATTACAACCGATTCACTGCGTTATTTCGAATGAAACCTTTTTGACATCGTATTTCCCTGCAAATATTTACTGCGGTAAATTAATTATAAGAATTCTACTAACTGTTAGAGACTTGAGGTCTTTTATACTAGGTATAAGCCAGAACAAGTAGTTGACTTTTCACTTCTTATTCATAAATATCGCGACTTATTTTCCTTGGCGGTATACATATTTCAAAAACTTATATCTTTAAGTGTAACTTGAGTAATAATTCAAGATTGCTACGCGATAACATTAATCAAACAAGCATATCTTTTTGTGGCAAGTTTGTAAATATTTTATCGAGTCCCATCTCCGCACAACAGGGTTAGGTTCTCAAAATATTCCTTCTTGATTTATACCAAAAACAAGACGTGAACAAGAAGTTGATTCCCTGAAATATATTTGAATTAATGAATGTTTGGCAGCATGTACTGAAGTCTGAAAGTGAAGGAAAGGTCTTTCAGTGATTCTTTACTTGATAGGATTTAGGTCGTGGGTGGCTATGATAAGATTGATCGTACTAAGTATAATCTCGATTAAGTGGAAGTTCTATGTTATTCTTCGAGAGGCACAAGGTCAGCAGTTACATGTTTCGACTGAAATGTTGTCACAAGGTCACTTTTAATAAATCAAATATATCTCACCACAGAGATTAAGAATTCTCCTGTTATTGCTGCATAAAACATTATGATAGTTTAACACTTATAGTTTTTCTTCATCACGTGTCGATTAAACACAAATTGTGTCAGACCAGTATCTAGCGACCTGCACAGCTCTAATGTCATATTTCTAAAACTAGAAAAGATAGAAAACTTTTACAGATCTAGAATTTTTTTTAGGGCCAGTACAAATATTTTCTTTTCGGTAATTTTTTCTGTTAATCTAAGAAAGAATTAAACTTGTTTATGACGTTGCAAACCCATAATTATAGCAACAACATTCCTCTCCAAATAACTAAATTACACTTCAGTAACTTTCCCAATATCGTATAAATTAGTTTATCTTTCAATAATGATTGAAAATTAATTTAGGAGTGTAATGTTCAAGGCAACTTATGATTACTTGCTTTGAATAAACTTATGTAAGTGGTTTTAGAGTTATTTAATCATGAGATAACTTGATCTTGCCAAAATACAAATACTGCCTATTTGTATTTTATAACTCATAGAACAGAAGTCAGTTTTATTTAGTGGTTTGAGTTAATAGAGAATTGGCCATTTAAGGACGGGCAGTATAACGTGTTGCCAAGCAGTTAAAAAAAGTTCCAATGTATGTACATTTTTCCACCAGAGGTGTATTGATTACCTTCATTTCAATGGTGTTATACGGCCGATGGAATGAGAGTCCTGTTGTTGTAAATCTAGATTCTTCTGAGAATTTCCTAATGGAAAACCAAATAGTATTTTAACCGACTCGAAAATCTACCTTACGTCCAGTATTCGCTTTTGCGACCACGAGACCACGGATTCAGTCGATTACATTCTCTACAAATACTAGTACAAATCTGAGATCAAGACACTTCTGCCAAACGATTGTTATCTTGTAGTTCATTGTTTTCGTTTCCTCAGTTATCCGATCATGTGAACTCGTTCCAATAAGATTGGCTATTTCTTACTTGTTCTTGGCACTATTTGTACAATTACTTTGGTTAAAACTTCCACCAAACATTGTTCCGGGATTTTGTTGGATGACGCAGTAGAGGATTTGATGAAGAGTGATTGTACGATAGGATTTGAAGGGATTGAAAATTTGCATTGTCCAATAAGCTGCCGCAGGCAAGAAAATTCATACTGAGATTTTTCAAGTCAAAGGTATGCATCCTGGTGTACCGTTTTAGGCAAGATTGAGTCCATAGCAGGCTGCTTTCAATGACACTACGCAACACTTAAATATATAATAACATCACAGCTGTAATCGCCAAGGGTACGGCAGCGGTGTACCTAATCGTACACCCGCAATTCACTAGTTATGTTTAAGTCTCATGTAATTGGGGGTGATGCCATCAATGGGCGCAAATCCAGACTCCGTGGCTGCTACTGAAAAAATTCTGGTGAAAAAACCCAATAACACTTTACCCGACCCAGAAATCCAAGAGACCCGGAAATTGAACCCAGGACCTTATAGACCAACGAGGTAGTGCTTAAAGTAAACCGCATGTAGTAAAAATGGGCCTTTATTGCTCATCTGTGTTACGCCACATTTCAGTAGCTCACTGCCTATTTTTAGACAACCAGAAAATAGTTGCAGTCACGCCAAGTGTAGCTTAGCGTGTGTATTTTTGTAATGATGATATGTTAAGGAACAAGTTATTCGTTTGCCACCTTTCTAAACACTATTTATTAGTCCAGTAAAGGGGGAAATGAAGAAGAAAACGTGTTGCACCGACCCCAAGTAGAAAGGGATAGGGGTAGGAAGATGACGATGGTTGAAACCTAAGTGTGGATACATCGTTTACATTAATAAGTTATTAGTAATCATTACACTTACATCACGGTAAAGATAGCCTTAGTTAAATGTCACTCATTATGACGATATCAAGTTAACACCGGAACACTTACCTACCTTTTTTGAATAGGGTGGTTATTAAGTTATGAAATTACCAATTAAAATAATCATTCACAAAACTAAAGTACTAGATTTTGCTCGCGGCTTCGCTCCCTTTATGTACGGAATGTACTCACGAGAACGTTTTAACTTTAGCTCATTGAAAGTATTTACGGAATCGGATCAGTAGTTCCGAAGATTACCCCATACATAGAAACTTACAAACATATTTTACCTCTTTATAATATTAGTATATGTAGATAAACTGACTAAATTTGTTATTGTTCGTCTGGTGGCACCTACTGTTTATTCAAACTCAAAGCATTTATTTCAATTAGACCATTACAGGCACTTTTGAATGTCAAAACACAAAAAATAAACTAAGCTACAGTCCCTGTCACAGGGCATAATAATTTGTGAAAGTACTGTAGTTGCCCATTCGAAAGCGTAGATCCTATGGAGAAGAATGGGCAAGAAACTCCATGGACACTCTTTTAAATCAATATGTTTTTACAAAATCTTGGTTGCTACAGGCTTGGTTATTACATTGTTAATCTGTGGATAATGTAGTGGGCTGCAACATTGTTTTCGTAGTCCGATACTTTTAAGTTATTTGTATGTTGTAGCTGTTTGTTATCCCTATAATAAATAAAATAATAGATTTGGGGCGCGAAGTGAGTTTCACATGATTGGCGTTTATATTTATGAAATCAGGTTTCTTTGCATGCATTTCTTCACTGTTATGAGCAGTGGTGATAAAATAATTTTAATCTATAGCTCGTAAGTTGGGGCTGATACTAGTGACTTGACAATCGCCATGCTTTTAAAAAAAAAGATGCTAGTCATAAATGAGTGACTGAAACGATATTCTACCAAGCCACTCTTTAACTTACAAGAGTTTAGACAGATAATGTTTCATAACACTGAAAGAAAATGTTCAATTTTCTGAAAACTAGTGCTAAAACATTTTTATTTCTCAAATGTTATAAACTCCATTAAAAGTAACTAACATTTAGGTGAGCACATTTTATGACAGATCTGTACAGTCGCAGATAAATTGTCAAGTACTGGAACAGACATTCGATTCAGGTTTCCAGTAGGTACTTACTCTCGAGAAATATGAGTGTCACCCGTTTTCAGTAAAACGAAATAAGTTCTTTCGAAAGTGAAGCAGTGGTGTGACTCCTCATCTGCGTTGGTTTGTGTAACATAAACGCATGGAATATAATAGAATAGAATATAATATACTTTATTGTACACCAAAATTGAAACACAACTGTTTTACAATATTGCTTATTGTATGGTTACAATGGCGGTCTTATCGCAGATAGCGATAGCGTTGTTTCTGAAAATAAATAAACAAATGGAATAAGTCAATGTTATGGATGAACTACATTATTATTTCAGCCTTTACTTTCTTTAATATCGACGTAAAATCTAGTTTCTAAGCGTCTGTTTGTAATATATCAAAATAACAGCTTTTTACTGAATGCATGTGAAAGTATACACTACGGTACATTTAACAAAAACACACACACATTTTGATTTTTCTGTTTGTTTGTTCCGGCTAATATCCGAAACAACTGGACCGATTTTGACTTGACTTTTATTGGCAGATATCTGATGTTATAAGGAGTAACTTAGCCTACTTTTATTTTAGAAAAAGGATCAGGGTTCCGTGCAAAAAAACCTTTGAAATTGTAAACAAAATCCGATTCAAATAGGAAAGTAAAAATTTTATAATAATTTCACGCGGAAGGTCGCGGGAAACAGATAGTATACAATGAAAACTCACAATGACTGTCTAATAAAATTAAACTAAACAAAACTAAACTAAAAGCTTCCAGAATAAAAACACAATTAAATCTTATTGTCACAGGCGAACAAAATGGAGTATAGGACACATAAAAGTTTATTTATATTTATGTCATTCAATTGTGATACTTGTCATCGATCAGTTTCCGCAAGGATAACGTTTGTACGCCCATCGAATCGACAATTTATGTACAACCGAAAATTCGATTGATATCTTCAAAAGGCCACCCGTATATTATTGTGAGTGTTGCGAAATACGACCTAAACACGGTGTAAGAGAGTGTTACCATGAATTTCAGCAGTCCATTAGATTGTGTTCTAGACCATAACGACATAACGTTAAGCTCCTGTTTCAAACAAAATTGACAATTTGTTAATTATCTACACGTTCAAAAGGTTTAGGACTGCTGTTTTTCCGTCTATACTAATATTTTAATTGTGAATATAATTTGTTTGTATGTATGTAGGGGGTAAACTTCGGAACTCTTGATCCGATTCCAAAAATTCTTTCACTGACGGGAAGTTTCATTATTCCCGAGTGTAATAGGCTACATTTAAACGTTCCCGTGGGTTATTTTCCATACATAACGGGAGCGAAGCCGCGAGCAAAAGCTAGTTTTTTTTTATAATTGTCTTAAGGTGGATCTAAAATCATGTTACGTAACAGTTTCAAGTCGATGTCCTCTACACCCGGTATTGTACAAGCACCTCGGGGCAGGTGAAAGCCATCTAATTGATATGTAAGTACAAAATAGAGGTATGAAGTTGGGAAATGTTTATTTGGGACAAGCAAAACACGTACAGAAACAGGTACAGAAAAAGCTAGCTGGAATAAAAGGGGCTGAAAATGACTAGGAAAAGTTTTAAAAAAAACGTAAGGCGAGGAAAATGTCTCTTTAATCTCAACCACTAATTTGCGTTTCGAACGCTGCTGGAGTCGATAAGCAAGCGTGCTCTATCGTTGACTACATAAACTATAATTTGTGAATCACTGTCGTTGATAATGGACAATAAACAATCGGCGATACATTTTATCCAACCACTAGCTGACTGCCGCAATTTCGTCTGCGTAATATTTTTGATTAATGCTCCGCTCCTACTGGTCGCAGCGTGATGTTTTATAGCCTTCCTCGATAAATTTGCTATCCAACACTAAAATTATTTTATTAATTCGAACCAATCGTTTCTGAGATTAGCGCGTTCAACCAAACAAACAAACAAACTCTTTAGCTTTATAATATGAAGTATAGAAGATTTGTTTGTAACAAGGTTTAACGGCAGAACTATACATACATAAACTCGCGTCTTTTTCCCATGGGGGTAGGCAGAAGTAGGCAGAAATTAGGAAAAGTTACCAGCTACGATCCCTACATACTTCTTTCGCCTCATTCACGTTCATTCATCAGGTCATACACACACGCCGTTTGCGAGTACGACACGACAATTTTGACTATGTGTATCTGTAAAAGGGTTTGATCTGTTTTGAAAATAAATACCGCCATTCCAGTAAAACACGAAACAGACTTAACCCGTCGGAGCGTAACCCGTCAGTTCTCGCTAGTTTCGCGACAAACGCACGAATGCTATCAGCCTGCCCCGACAACACATTCCCGTTTCACGAACCATTGACCGTGTTAATTCGTTCCCCCCTTCTATTCTGTTATTGTTTACTTTTCATTCGTTCACTCGTTCATCCTGTAGTGTGTCAACTGGGATGTTCGTGTTGATTGTGTTACGATTCTATTTCTAGGTACGAGGATTAGGTTTCAGAATTGTTATTTTTAGGACTTTTAATTAGGTCTTTCTGCTTTGCCAGGCTACATGCTCAAGCAGCAGTGCTTGCGACTTGCGACACGACAAGCGAAAAAGTAGGTACTACAGCATCATAATACAAAAAGTACTGCAGCGCCATCTATGACATAAATGAAGAACTAACATCAAAATTCTGAACCTCGCTATCAAAGTTATCCGCGACCTAAGACTATAGAAAAATCCATCAATAACTGTTGGGCAGTTTAACCCACCAGACACAACATACGTCTGCTCGGAGGATCCTCCCTTTTTTATGGGGGATGAAGAACCCTGTTCTTCATACCGCTATACGGTATACGGTAAGCAGGTGACGCGCGCGCGTGTCATTTGTCACAAGTCGCATCGAAGATCGTAAACGGGCTTATGTGTGCCTTTTATTATAACAGCTGATCTGGAATAGCGTATTTGCTTACCTCAATTATCAAAAATGAACTTTACAAGACAATTTCATGATAAAGAATTGTTGAATATCCTTTGTGTTCACTGTTCATGCTTCAGGCTAAATTTAAAACATTTTTTTTAACATAACCAGGGTTAAAAATCTCCTACTTGAAATAATTATGCTCCACCAGTTGGGTTTTAGTTCCAAAGCTGTTGAAATCACGGAGACCGAAAAGGCAATCCTCCGAACCTCAAAACTTTCCCAAACTTTGTCCAACCAAGAGATATTTTTTAACTGAAACTTTGCCAAAGGACATCACCCCCAAAACTTACGATGGCCTCTTCCTTACTGCTGTCGAAAATCTTCAGGGATTATCATAAAATACGACTACTGAACTATGGTAAGCTCGGATGTCAGATATTGATCACGTTCATGTCATTGGTAGCATCGGAGCAGTCATTGTCCTTCTGGATACTCTGTGACATAAAGTTTTGGAAGTCTGCCTTGTTGTTCAGGTGTCGTAAGCGCTACAGCTGAGTGTGTTGTGGATTCCCGGGTCGGCAAATGTTGTAATGGGTTTTTCTATCAGGAATTTCTCAGTAACAGTCCGGAGTCTGGATTTTTGTCCTGTTGACGGAAATAGGCTCGCCCCCTATTACTACGAAGTGAAATGTGGGACTGTTATAGGTACGACTCTGCTTAAACTTTCGGGTAATACAGGCGTGATATTATGTAGGTATTTAAGTCAAATATTGATCACGTTCGTGTCATAGGCAACATCTGTGACGTAATTTTCTTCTGGTTCATGAAACCCCGAGTGTGGCATAAATTGTGGGTCATTGACAGCTGGATTTTAAATGTGGAATAAGAGCAAATGTTGACGGAATGACTTATACGTATATTGTTTTTTTGCTAAATTGGACCCTATCGCTACGGAAAAGTACTATTGGAATAAAAAGTATCCTATTTCATAACCCAAGTTTTGGTCTACCATTATTGACCGTGTTAATTTCGCATTTATAATATTAGTATGGATGCATGAAAATGAGATCAACGACACGTGTCATGTTTCGTGGAAACGTGGTCAGAGGAAAAGTTTGTTTTATGAAAAAGTATTGAGTTATTCAGGAAAAGCGTCGTGCCAATAGCGTGAAATATGTTTCAGCAAAAAAAAACTTTGTTAAACTCAGAACTCCCAGGAAAATGCGATTATTCTTTGTCATTCATATCTACTGTCCACACTAATATTATAAGTGCAAAATTAACTCCTTTTTATGCCTAAACGGCAGAACAGATTTCAATGATATTTACCATGCAGGTAGACCATGAAAAAGGTTACATTAGTTTCATTCCGATAGTAGTTCTTGTGACATAATTTCCGACTCTAAAGAGACTGTACAGCTAGCGTGTAACACGTTTACATTATATTTAAGTGATGAAATTAAAATTCATTGTTTAGAGGCTCTGAAAACCAAAAAGCTTTCAAAAATGAACCTGAAAAAATAAACTAACCAGCAATTTACTTAGCTCAGCACATGAGGAAGAAACCTCATGTATTTTGTGGTCCTCTGTTCCATAAAGATGTACACAAGCCTCAATATGATGGTAGGTTCAGCTCATAATTGTGCATACGTAATGTCTGACCCATCGGCCATCGTATGGGAGGCCCGGAATGACCTAATTCGCTTTGCTGACTTTTACTGCTATGTGGATGATACGCCGATAGTGGTGTGTTTTTGTTTCATTCGTATTAGTTTGGTTGTTTGTTTACTCTTCTTTGTTTTGTTGTACTCGTAGTAGATAATATGGAGTACTTTATTGCGTTGCATTTTTTAGTACAGAGTTTTGTGTTTAGACTTCACTAAACTTGTGTTTTATTTTATTTGCACGTTAATGAACTCGATGTTAAAAGCTTAAAATAATGATGTGTCTTGTGAGGATTTTTGGAATAAACTACTTTACATATCAAGACTATGGAAGTGCTTAATGTTTCATTATTAATGTCCTTTGTTCATTTTTCTTACATATAAATTATATTTTTCAAATATTCTTATTAACAAAATTGTATACAAAACATTAAAAATATTAAAAAAATGTAACCCACCGGCACCGGGAACAGGATCCGAGGCCCGAGCTACCGGTGGTCAGGGCTGTTTAATTGTTTTTTAATGTTATCTATCATTATAAAGCCAAATTGCAAATACATCATAATTTACTTTATTCATCAAAGATAAATCTTACTCATCAATGTTCTCAATTCAGCGGAAATATGATTTTTATAATGAGCCTCATTCGAATTTCCACTCTCTATTTACCTATATTTTGCACTAGGTTTATCCAGCTCGAAACACAACCTTTCATACAAAATTCCCCGAATCCAGCAACAGAAACACTCAACCGTTTCACCGCAGCCTTCACGATAACCGTTTTCAAATTATTTCCAAACGTTATAAAGAATTGGTCCCGCAGGAAATTCGGAAACAGAAATGAATTTTTGTTTTCCATGTTATTATTTCTTGAATCGTAAACTTAAAAAAGATTTCCTGTTTGTAATAACCTTGTTTAATAACACTAAAGACGTTTCATTATTTGCATCTGGCGTTTTGGTAAACATTTAGAGGGAAAAGAGTTAATTTTGAGCTACCATTTTTAGCCAAGAATAGGTTGTAACCTCTTTTCTGTGTTTCACAAGAGATTAATGCGCGCATTTACAAACACGACACCTGAATAATAAAGATCAGCTGTTCTTCTTCTTATCGTGTCGATGACTATTTTAATTGAGTCAGCCCAACATTTGGCAACGAGTTTTACACTTTCAATAGCGTCCATCAGCTCTTGTGATGTGCCAGAAACAGGACGGGCAGGAAACGATATCCAAGACACGATATCAAGTGTCCCATGTCGTTTGAAACTCCAACAGACTGCTTTGTTGGTCTTGCCGTAAGCACGTCTGCTCAGCATGAAATCTTAGGTTGGATTCTCGGGTCGGGCAAAGTGTTATTGATTGGTTCACATCAGCAGCCACGGAGTCTGAACTGGTGCCCGGTTGATAGCAAAAGGCTCGCCTCCTATTACATGATTGAAACTTAAATACAACTGGTAAAATGTAGGTGTATTATATTAAATACACGTTTGCCTAACACTACGGGAATTACAGGCGTCATGTTATGTTATGGCACCTAAATAATTAATAAACAACAGAGCAATATACTTCATTATGTCGGCCTTTAATTTAGGCCGCTTTTCGACTGTTATTTTTAGTTTAACTCCATGTTCACACGACTCCAACCAAACACATAGAATTAAGGCCCATTTAGATGGAGAGAATTTCTCGTCTCGAAGATACGATTATCGAAAGAATATAAAAAAAGATTCCTCGTGAAAACATTCATGATTATCGCCCCTCCACGTGGGCGACTATTGCATTGCAATTGAATATTGATTGTCTCCGTGTAAACAGAACTTGAAAGCAAGAATTATATTTCGAGGTTTTGTGGCAGTCGCTACTATGAGTGCAGTACCCGAGGGTCAAGACATCATCATTTGCCTAGCCTTTTCCCAACTATGTTGGGGTCGGCTTCCAGTCTAACCGAATGCAGCTGAATACCAGTATTTTACATGGAGCGACTGCCTATCTGACCTCCACTGACCTCCCAGTTAATATTTTGTAATACAATACCAATAATATATATATACGGTATCATTCTTCTAAGACATGTTGGGTTAAAAAACATTTTCAGCCCCAGCACCGATCCCCAAAGATGTTTTTTTTGTGCAAATATTGACTTCACATATTTTTAATTTTTGATGTTATTTCCGTTGGGCCAAATTCCTGAACCACTAATTCTCTTGCAAATGCATTAAAAGCTGCATTTCTTGCATCACGATTTTTGTAAGCTCATTCTCCGTATTCCACAAACCACAAAAACTCGTGACTTCTATAATGTTCAGTGAACATAACACTAACATCAGAACCGAATGATTTTTGTGTTATTTTGAGAACAAAACCGTAGTAATCATTGAACTGGAATGGCAAATTTCGCACTCAAAAACGGTTCAAACCGATTTGTACGATACTCGTATGAACTTGAAAAAATTATGAGATCGCGTTTATACAAGTCGAGAACTCGTATGCAAGAATCTTCTTACTATATATTTCGCAGTGTAAACAGCTGCAGTAGGCGATAAGTTACTTGCCTCTTATGTCATAATCGCAATCTATGTAAACATTATGATACGATAATCTTATGGCGATTATTGCTTGGTGATATTTCGCTATATATATATGATATTAGCGTACTATTTCTCGCCACGAAACATGCGAGAAACTCTCTCCATCTAAATGGGCCTTTAAAGTTTGGAACTGATATATGCCAGCCAACTGTCGATGTCAAACATCTTTAGATCAGCTCACAAATTAACTCATTTTTTATTCATTTTGTATTCAGACTTTTTGATTGGAGTGCTCGTTTTGATTCTACTGCAACCAGTGAGAGCAAGCCGAAGCAGAACAAGGCTAGACAGATGATGTTGATGAAGTCAGTCGTTTCAGTTGAAATACATGTAAAATAAAAGGGTAAAATAAACAAAAAAAATATGCGTCTGATATCAGTTTTAGTGTGAGTGAAAATAGACAGCGTTCACACAAACGCTTTGTGGTTGGCGTCCGGCTTATCGTGCTGTATAACCTAATGGGTAGTTTCATATTTAATGCAACCATTCGCATATACGCAGGTTTTGTAAGTCGTGGGTGTGACTATGGATTAAGAAGGTTAAGCAGGCTGGGTATCCTCAGCCCGTTAATCCCCTATTTAATTTAAATCTTAAATGACTGTATTACATATTACATAAGGTCTTCTTTCATACTATTTAATTCTGGTATAATAGTTTCTTCATTATTTTTGGTCCTTAAATAACTTATAAACCATTGAACATACATCACGTAAGCCGCACTCTTCATCTTGCCCCTCCATCTACCCTTCATTAAGATGATGAGTATGTAAGATCAAATAAAAATCGAGTTGTACACCGAATTTCATTAACCCACACAAGTAGACGAAGGAACTAAGTTGTCATAACATTAGAGAGGCTTAATCTTCGAAACTTGGGAGTGTAGCACATGCGTTAATTACTTGAAACGCTCGTGATTAATCGTCGGCCATTTATCAAATACATGTTAATGTTTACTTCCAGTACTATTGATTTTGTAGTACTGATGAATGGGCATCAGATTTTAGTCACAATATAGGAAATGCTTATGAAACTATGGGTAGTTTTTTATACTAAATAGGCTTGCGTTTGACCGCAACTGGCCTGATGTGAAGCGATAAGATATTAGAATAAAGTACAATACGTCTGGCGAATCCTTAGTTAAGGTGAAAACGGTATTCTCGTAAGTATATTTAGTAGTAGTGATGTATATCTGCGCCCTCTACCCACATGTTCTAATTGTTAATATTGTCATTGCGCTACTTATGTAGAAACAGTAATAAACTAGCCTTTGTACTATACACTCGTTTGTTTGTTTCGTGCCTCCCAAGTTGAAGACACATCAAGTAGTCAGTTTAGCAAATAAAATAATGTAAACACCTAGACCCACAAAGGCTCTAGACACATACAAGTTAGTAGTCTGTTGGGGGTGTGTGAGAGGTAAATGGGCGTCCCACAAGAGCGGATCTCATTTAGGCAGGCCATCAACAAAATGTAGGTTTCCCCAAGTAGTGATAGTGCACCTGTAGAGTTTAGCTCATTAATTTCATCCAACCTTTTTACAAATAAAACCTTGAGAGAACTTTTTCTCTTCCGAGAACTTGAGGACGTATAAAATAAAAGTCAAAATGTCTCAATTAAAATAAGTACGAGAAAAATTTCTCACCGTTTTTCTCAATTAAACACATCCACGGCTTAATAATAATAATAATAATACTCATTCTTGGTTGATACAGATACTTAAAATTTATAGAGTAAATTCAAAAATAATAGATTTCCTTTGCAACATAATGTCACAATGGAAAACCACACTTCAAATAAATTGTAATCACAATAATGTTACTACGCGACAAATATTTATCAGGAAAGGCATCTATCAAGGTGACTCTCTGAGTCCCCTGTGGTTTTGTCTCGCACTAAACCCTCTGTCTCATCTGCTGCAGCGGTGCCGGGCCGGATATGGTCTCAAACACACTACAACACAAGAACAACTACAAGAACAATCAACAATTTCACATCTCATTTACATGGACGATATCAAACTATATGCACAAACCGAAAAAGATATGAAGAAACTAGTAGAAGCTACAGCAGAGTTCAGCCAAGATATAAATATGCAATTTGGTCTGGATAAATGTAAAACACTTCATATCATACGAGGCAAGATACGACCCGGCGACTATGTAGTAAATAACACAGACACTATAACAGCGATGGAACCGTCCGACTTATACAAATATTTAGGGTACACACAATTGAAGGGACTAGATCACGTTAGAATTAAAGAAACACTTACTGCAGAGTTCAAGAGGAGACTTAACGCTGTATGTAAAACCCAACTATCTGGCAAAAATCTCATCAAGGCCTTAAATACATTTGCCATCCCCATACTAACATATTCATTCGGAGTTATTAAATGGACCAAAACAGACACAGAACAATTAGAACGAACTACACGCACCACACTTACAAAACATAATAACTTACATCCTAAATCTGCCATAGAGAGACTTACCATTAAAAGACAAAACGGAGGGAGAGGCCTAATAGACATCCAGCACCTATGGCGGAAGCAAGTTTACAGATTAAAAACATTCTTTCATACAAAATCTTACACTAGTAGCATCCATAAAGCCATAGCCCAAAACGATCACAATTACACCCCACTTAACTTAAACGAACAATCAGATACCTCTCACATCGTTAACGAAGACTCGCAGACACAAAAAATTGACGACTGGAAGAAAAAAGTACTTCATGGCCGACATCCACATGACCTAGAACAATCACACGTCAACAAAGTTGCCTCAAATAAATGGCTCAAAATAGGTAATTTATTCCCAGAAACTGAAGGATTTATCATTGCCATACAAGACCAGATTATTAACACCAAAAACTACAGAAAATTTATTATCAAAGATCCTTCAGTAACGAATGATAAGTGCCGCAAGTGTCACACGCAACCAGTAACCATCCAGCACATAACAGGAGCATGCACAACTCTCACGCAGACCGACTACACACACAGGCACAATCAGGTGGCAAATGTTATACACCAAAGATTGGCAGTCCAATACACACTCATACAAAACACAAACACTCCATACTACAATTACACACCACAAGTTACCCTCGAAAATGATACTCATAAACTTTACTACGACCGCGCCATTCTCACCGACAGGACAATTCACTACAATAGACCGGACATAATACTACAAGATAAAATAAATAAAATCACTTACCTAATAGATATCGCAGTTCCCAACACACACAATATACAAAAAACAATCACCGAAAAAATTAGTAAATACGCAGAACTCAAACAGGAAGTCACGAGAATATGGTGCCAGGAAAAAGTTTACGTGGTCCCCATAGTCCTCTCTACAACAGGTGTTATCCCGAATCACCTACTCCATAGCCTCAAATTATTAAATCTAAAAGAAACGCTCTATATCACCCTACAAAAAGCTGCTATTTTAAACACATGTCGAATTGTCAGAAAGTTCATGCAAATAGAAGAAAACGAAATAGGACCTCATCACAACACATAGACATTCATAAAACTTACACACCACACGCTACATTTGCTCTGGTTTCGGCCCGTAAATGTAGTTAAAATCCAGTCTAAGGGCTGAGAAGAAAAACACTTTCCGAAAATAATAATTTCTTTATTTGTACAGAATGCAGGTATTACAATAATGGTGTTAGTTTCAGATATATTCCCAGTACATTCTGCCTGTTGGCATACAAAAATATAGTTTTTGACTTAAAGATAATATAAAAACTAGGTACTAAAATTCAAAATGAGATCATGGATCAACTAAATCTAAAATTATTTACATTATATATGAGATAAACTAAAGCAAATATTACAATTTATCATTTATAAAATCGGTAACAGAGTAATAACATTTCTCTGTCAGGAATGACGACAGGAGTTTCTTGAATTTTACTAAGGGCATATCTTTAATACAATTTGGCAATTTGTTAAATATAATAGGTGCCATACCAATAATGTTTTTTTTAAGCAAAGCAGTGTTATATCTACCCGTACATAAAAGATTCTGATATTTTGATCTCATGGCAGTAGTTCGCGTCCTCGTATCATTTAATGCAGGAAATAGATGCTTGTTAGTTTTAACAAATATAGATACTTCGAGAATATATATACTAGGAAAAGTTAGTATTTTGTGTTTCTTGAAAAAAGGAATGCAACTATCAGTAACCTTAAGATTGAAAATAGATCTTATGCACCGTTTTTGGGCTTTAAATATAGACTCCCTTTCGGAACAATTACCCCAGAATACTACACCAAACCTAAGAACAGAGACCACCAAACCGTGATATGCAACCATTAATGTATCAATGTTAACTTTCTTGGACAGATTGTAGAGAGCATATGCAGACGTACTTAATCTTTTGCAAACTTCTTCAGCCTGAGGTTTCCAAGTTAATTGACTGTCAATCAATATATGGCTTGCTCTAATGAGTACCAATAAATATGATTCTAATGATTCCTTCATTGGACGAGAAGCATTATAGAGAATACATAGATTTTTTTAGATTATATAGATTTTTTTTAATAACAAAATTTTCAAAATCAATTCAGTAGTGTCGTTCAAGATTTATTCATTACTTTGAAAGCGTTTTTAACTTAAAAAAAATAACCGACTTCCAAAAAAACACTAAAAAAAGTGGAAAATAACTTTACTTTCGGAAGTCGGTGACTATGGTTTGTTTCATTGACTTTTTTGGCACCGACTTCCGAAAGTAAAGTTATTATCCACTTTTTTTAGTGTTTTTTTGGAAGTCGGTTATTTTTTTTGCAAAAACGTTTTTATTTTACCCTTTTTAGTTATCGCATCACACACAAATCCTTGTCAAGTATCAATTTCGCAATTTCTTTTACTTGGATGACATATTTTTTACAGCTATTTTGATTTAAAAACCAAACTGCTGAACCGATTTTGATGAAATTTCTATGGGACCAATCGGGAAGCAGATCCATTCAGATAAAAGAAAAAAAAATCAAATCGGTTCATAAATGACGAACTATATGAGGTTACAAACACAAAAAAAAAACATACAACCGAATTGAGAACCTCCTCCTTTTTTTGAAGTCGGTTAAAAACTAGATAACTCTCATGCCTGTGAGTAGCCATACGTTCCTTGCACGTGAACGGCCATATAGAAAAAAAGAAGTATGTATACTTAGGTAATCGAAATTCCGTCCCTGAAACTTTTATGGGTGATAATTTTATAGGTTTTTATAGGTGGTAGGACGGTGGTTTTTTGTTACAATAAACTTACGTTCAGTGCTATGAGGATATTCTGGCGCTCGAATGACCTTGATAAGAGGATGCTGTTAGAGTTTGTGAAAACTATAAAAAATAAGAAGGAGAAATTTTGTTTTGATTCTGCCTATTGAAGGATCTGTTTACAGCGGTATGAATATTTTTTCAAATACTGTGAAGTCGTATAGAAAGTGCCATAGCTACGTTAACTAAAGCTATAAGAAGCCGTTGTTTATTTATTTTACAATTAAAGGAAAGCTGTGTACCTACTGTTGCTCACTACTCCCTTCACCCGACTATTTTTGTAATCAAGAAGTGAAGGACTATCAAGTGAACAGATGAATGTAAAAACTGTTGCAATTAATAAAAGTACACAATTTCTACTGACTGTAGAAGAATGAGGTGGCAGGCTAATATTATTTTATTCATCGATCCTTTAAAGTTAGTTTTTAGTGATCAATAAATTTGCTAAACTGATACTACTTTTATAAACTTAATCAATACTAAACTTGTGGAAAACATTTTTTCTTACTTAGCTAATTAGGTTGTTAGTGAGAGTAAGCTGTTTTAGATAGTAAATACTAATCTATCTCAACAACAAAAAAAAAAAGTATAAACAAATTAAAATAATATTAAATAAATAAATTAAAATAATAGTATGTTATAATTTGAAGTTTAGTACATGCAAAACAAAGCCATATAATTACGATTTCCAAATCTACAACAATACAAATAAGAACCGAAATGAAATAACCCCACAGCACTTTCCCTATAATTAAAGAAATGCCGTTCGATTGACCTTGTTGTGCTCAATCGGTTTGACTTCAAGCGAAAATCTAAGCCGCGTCCTTCGATCCGGATTCGTCCTTCAATCAAGGATGTATCCTTGACTTTTCGGCATGCTAGCTTAAAGACTAGTGGCAAGATATATGGGGGAGTGGAAACGTACAATTATAAGCTTTAACATGGTCGGGGCAAGTTGCCCTTTGTTTTACACGGGAAACGTTTCAGAGGGAATTTGCTGATGCTTGTAGTGTTCAGAGGGCCAAAGTAATAGGTACTTTTGTGTAGTTCATTGGTTCTACGAGTCCACTAAAATTGTTTAAGAAATAATGGTGGATTGACTGCCCTTGTCACGATATTTTGAACGATTTAAGAACGTATTTTGCTAACAAAAATCGGAATGGGATTTGTAAGTATAATGTGTTTGTATGAACCCTTTCCAGCGAATTCTTTGTTATTCGTGAAGAGGAAAACGATTGCAATGTTGACCGCGGTTCTGTTGGGCTTGTATTTTTTGTGAAAATTTCGATTTATTACGTTATTTTTTTAGAAAGCCGGCAGAACTTTAATAGTTGTACTGTTTACAATAATTCATGTGTTACTTGGCTAATTACATATAAACCCAAAAAACACCACGAAAAACGGAACTGTAAAATTCCGTATTATGCACGTTCCAAAATAATTTGACTTTCCCGGAATTCCAGTCGATTGATCTTCATTTGTCAACATTGGATTTGCATTTCCAATTTGTAATCTACAAAGGCACTCAATTTTTGGTTCCCTTACAAAGTTGAGCGTGGAAGCTTCGAATTGGACTCATTTATTTCACCATGATTCTTTCTCAAGGGATTTTTGCGGCCAATTTCGCCAACTAAATTGGGAAGGCTATAAATAGCCTAGAAATTCGTATTCTGAAATTTTCATTACAGTTTTTATGAACCTGGTGTTTTTTTGTAGCAATCATAAAATTAAATATTGACAGATAGATCGCAAAATATTGAAGATTGTGAAAATAAATAATGAAACAAGGAATATTTTTTAAAGCAGCGTTTTTTTGAAATATTTGCTTCTACGACTAAATAACGCTCTTCTAGACAAAAATATCTTAAAAACATTGTTTGAAGAAATCAAATTACTTCGCCGTCACCCAGCACATAATTTGATAGCACGTTTAAAATTATTTTTAACGGTGCCACGTGTCGCATTGGCCCTTCTATCGCTCACTAAAAATAAAATCTACTTGAGGCGAGACAAACGGCGTTTTGATTGCTTATAGCTTTTTAACAGATGAACAAAAAGGTTGACACACTTTCCGATGAATTTCAATTCAGGAGTCAATTCATAGGTGATGGTTGCTGGGGGTTGTGTGGTGTGAATATTAGAGGTTCCGTAAACATTGTGTAATTTTTCAGTGTTTTACAATATTGAAACATTTTTATTCTCTGCCATTTAGCAAAGATGCCAGCCGCCGTGTGGAAAATTCGATTTGTAAGCTTTTACTTTTCATTTACACTAACAAGCAGTTTGTAGTTTGTCCTTACTCTTAGTAAAACGATTTCATTAAAAAGACCCGCATTTTCAAGTCTAAGAAAAAAACGATTTAGAACCGAAAATGTAACAAAGAATTTTATTGGGGGTTTCAAAGGAAAACAATTTTAATAACGTCATTTGCTTTTCACAGTTTTAATTGACATTATAAGAGAACAACGGGTATGTAAAACTACATTCGACTGTAGTCTAAATAATGACTAAGCACATACGTGCCGATTCATAGGAAGTTTTCAGCAAAAGCTTAAAAAAATTAGGAATGGTTATATGCTAATCTTATGAGTTTCCAAACAAGATGCGGCAATAATAACAGCCGGTAATATAAAATCGAGAATTATTAAAAATCCAATTAACTGATTCATGATTTCATGAAGGAAACGAAATTTCAAATTAACTTTTATTACGGTCCTTGGTATAATTTCGACACCGCTTTCCTGCGTGAAGTCATTTTACTCCAACATCTGTTGCTCCAATATGTCATTGAAATATTGGTACACTCACGAGCATCGATATGTTTACTCTTAGCATTATCAGCTCATAATGTTCCCATAACAGGGACACGGGCGTCCTCTCTATGACTGAGAGTGGGCTCTACACCACCACAGGTTACATTTCTTCGATTTTTTGGCTGTCGGAGATGCTGGTTTCGTCACGATGCTTTCCATCCCCGTTTTGGCAGAAGTGGTGTTGAAATAATTTTCACAAAATAAATCGGCCACTGGGCCACAAACTGCTCTCACAATGTTTTCACTTAATGCATTTTAAAGATGATTTCCTCCTACTGTTTTGATTGTAATTTCATGTTGTCACGAACACACGTATTTTGGGATCTATGTTAATATGAAACAGGTTAGCGTACCTCAAAGTTTCAATCGTTATTCCACGACAGAAACATGCAAAGAGAGACCTATACCCATCAGTGGGTGGAGTCGCGCTGTGGATGATGATAATGAAGTGTATACATATTAATGCTCGTGACTGTACAGTCATTTGACATGGTATAAATATGTTGATCCAGTCATCTGACATGGGATAAACAATTGCTCCGGATATCCGCTGTTGGCGCAGACTCAAAGAGAACATTGTTTATTTAGCATTAATATTGCAAATTGGAATTCGTTATTGGGTATATTTCCTTTGAATTTAACGGGTAAAGGGAACATTACACGAATGGGATTAGAATGTAATCGGGCTTTATTTACGGGTTTGTTCTAAAAGTTGTTTAGGTGGACTTATTGGTATGAAGTTACGCTTAGATAACTTGTTCGTTTCAGGAGTTTTCTTTTAACCCAACCTAACACACATGGTCCGGCCACGCTATCTCCTAAGGGTTAGACAAAGGTGTACCTAATATATACCCATTTCACAAGTTATGTTAAGTTAAGACGTAAAAGAGAGCAGACCTAACCAATCGTGCACAACTCCAAACAATGGGCTACTGAGAAATTCCTGATTGATGAAACACTCTTTTTTTCATTTTATGATATTTAGTTTGAATTCGGAATAAACCATTGATACCTCGTCAAATCATAAAAAATTCTACACTTATACAGGTTGCAAAAAAGTAAATCAGGAAAAGCGAATAAAGAATCCCAGTATGGCCGGATAACCGGAACCGCTAAGCTCCTCAATATCCTGCGTTTAGTGGTTTTGATTTACTTTAGGAAAATCTAAAGACTATTACTTATCGGGAAATGTAGTGTAGTCGCAATTTTCCGGTGCTTGGAGGAAAATCTATTGTTTATCTGTTTTGTTTTGTTACTGTTACAGCCCGTGCACACAACGACGTATCGTTTTTTTGACGTATCGTCTTTTTTCACGATCCGGATTTTTTTTGACGGCGACAATGCTATTTAAATGCTCGTGTTCACACGCATCAAGAATCGTGAAAAATGACGGACACATCTTAAATCACATAACGTCTTTTAAAAATCAGGTACGTCAAAAAACACGGATCGTGATATTTTTGTGACGGACTCACTGATGCGCTCGCTCCCGAAAAATCAAGGAACTAATGTGAACACCAATTCGTTTTTTTTGCCGGATCGTGATAAAACACGATTCCGTATGCAATGTGAACGACCATCCGTCATGACGTATCGTGTTTTATGACGGATGTCAATGAAGTAAGCCGTGTGAATGGGCTGTTAGAGGAGCGCGTGCCGATGTTTTTTTTGTTTTCAGTTTTTTATAGAATTGTAACTTGTTTGGAAAGAAAATTATTTTTCATTATTTAGTTAGGTAGTTGAGAAATTCGGGGCTAAATAATAACAGCCGCACGTGTCGATCTTCGAGGTCAAGTAGCGCTTGATTGGGTCGGCCCGTAGATGGGTGACCATATATTACATATCGAGCTTCGAAATTATGTTAAGCCGCTGGTCCGGGCTGTCATTTACAGATCTTTGACAGTCTTTACAGGTAGTCAGTGGTAACCATCAAAACAAACTTTGCGGTTTCGGTTGCCGATCAGAAACTAGGGAGGAGCTTTTTCGGCTAGACTATCACTACGGCCCCGTCGTGTTCGTCGTCAGTCTCTCCGCGAGTCCCTCTGTCACAGGGTTGTAACTTAGAACCGTAATAAGTTGACACTTGAAATTTTCATCGAGTTTGTATTACTATGGCCGCTATCATTATAACAGCAAGAAATATAGATTTAAAACAAAAAAATACTTGTTTTTCTCCGCGTTTTTTTTACGGAACCCTTCGTGAACGAGTCTGACTCGCTTTTAGCCTTTTACTTTCAAAAGTTCATGTTCAAAACAAGGCTACACAACTATAACTAACTATAATGTGGCTAATGTGATCAACCAGGTACAAATCTAGACTCCGTGGCTGCTACTGAGAAATTCATAATGGAAAGACCCAACAACACTTTGCCCGACCCGGGACTCGACCCAGGACCTCATGCTCAGCAGTGGCGCTTGCGCAACGATAGGCAGTCAAGTCGAGGAAGGAAATTTTATTGAGTTGATAGAAAAGTCAGCCAGTAGTTCCGTGGTATTGCGTATTTTAATATTCAGGTTAAATAGGTATTAGGTTGTGATACTTTTATGGCACAATAACACTAGATAATATATGTATGCTAGTGATAACAATGATTGTAGGTAGGTAAGGAGATCTATTATTAAGTAGAACAGATAAATTGAAAAGGGTACGGGCTTTTTCCCGTGTTTTTATATATGTATAGCGAATAGTTTAGTTAATTACTTTTATGTGACAATAAAAAGTTGAATAGTTAGCAGAATATTTGGGAATATTCTTATTGGCATCGTTATTCTGCCCTCGTAACAGTAAATGCAGTACTTGCAAAATAGTAATTTTGAGAAAAACATGGTTAAGTGTTCATTTTAAATCTCTAACTGATAAGTTAAAGTAGTGATTCATGGAGTGTTCGTCTCTACTTTAACTGTTAAGTTGGAGTAGTGATTTAAAATGCACTCATAACCGCGTTTTTCCCAAAACAGCCATTTTGCAAGTACTGCGTTTACTGTTACAAGGGTAGTATTATGCTACGTAGTTAGAAGTCGACCTTATAAATATTACTAACTTATTGCAATCACCAAAAAATCATGCCAACTAAAATGAAACAAAACCGGTTTTTCCTACTCTTAACTAAAACACCCCAAAACATTATTACGCTACATCAAAAGATTTCAATTTAACTCAGACACCCAAAATCTTGGGGTCAAGACCCCTTTATATGTCAGAATATATTTCCCGGAGATCCTTCGTGGAAATGAGACCTTTCTAGAAGGCCACTTGATTATAATAATGACACTGGCGTATAAGGCTAGATCTTTACAAGTATAATTGTGGATGCCTTTTAGTCTGGTGTTTTTTTTTTAGATTAATGCTTTTTCTAGTGGTTGGGCTGTTTCTTGATGTTTTTTTGTTTTATCGTCTGTCTCCTTGACTTGTTACCCAACTGGATTGTGAAGGTCAGATAAGTAGTCATCGTCATCATTTGCCAAGCCCTTTTCTTAACTCTGTTGGGGTTGGTTTTCTTGCAGGATCTTCAAGGTTAAGCCGCGCTTCCTAAGGTCGGTCTGTGGATGGGTGACCATAATTACATACCGAGTTTCCTCCGTGTCTCGGAAAGCACGTTAAGCCGTTGGTCCCGGTTGTCATTTGTAGATCTTTGTCAGTCGTTACAGGTAGTACTAAAGTCTGACAAGCAGTCTTACCAAGGGGCATCGTATTGCCCAGTAGTAACTGAGTTGTAGAGGTCAGATAGGCAGTTGCTCCATGTCAAATACTGGTATTCAGCTACATCCGGTACGTCTGCAAGCCGACCCCAATACATTTGGGAAAAGGCTAGTTAGATGATGTTGGGGTTGGATTACAGTCTAACCGGATGCAGCTGAATACAAGTATTTTACGTGGGGACTGGACTACAATTTGGTTAGGCATAGGCTAGGCATCCTTCTCCTTCTTTGACTGGAGAACGTTAGCGCAAATGATGAGCATGGAATTACATAGATGCTGTTAGGTTCCTTCGAAGCAGCTCGGTGTCTGGGTGACAAGAAGAGTGACAAGAAGCTAGCATCTATACTATATACTACTATACTGTAATGTTATAAATAGTGATAAAATTAAAATACTGCAGGCGGGCAGCCCATTGCGCGCGCGGCATTATTTCAAAGATACGGCCGACTTACAATACTGATAGATTTCTATACTGTGGTTTAACTTCATCTAGTACATCGACATTCAGAAAAATATTCCCTGTAATCCCGGAGTATGTCTATATTAACATTATCATTCAGGTTCATTGACCCAAAATGGCACTACTAGGGCTTTCAATCCGGAGTTCCGGAGTTTCGGAGCGATTTTAAGCATTTTTCAAATCCGGAGTTGAAATAGAACACCGGAGTTGAAACCGGTTTTCAAAAACCATGTAAACATTATTTACAAAACGACGAAAAACGCATCTTAATTCTTGAGCGTAACCAGTTGTTTGATTCCTTCTTCGGTCATTGATACTTTTTACAAAATACAGGAAGTACAAGAAGTGCCTGTACATATTGGAAATGAAGAGACATATGATTCCGATTATGAAGATCAGAATGAAGACGGTCATTATGATCGTTTTGAAATTGAAATATCGTCAGTGCAGGCAGAACCAATAGGACACTTCAAAGACTTGATAGAAAAAGTGCGAACTCTCGTGAAAACAACTTTAAAAAGGGATGCCTTGCAAACTTACGTCAACAAGGAGCTAGGGCTTCAGCAGGAATTACAACTTGACTGTCGCACACGCTGGTCAACCATGTCTGATATGATTGGGGTATTTTTGAAGTTAAAAGATTCTGTACTCAAAGTTATGATTGACATGAAATTAATTTTCCCATTTACTCAACGAGAAATTGACTCTCTCACAGAAATCCACCGCAGCTTAGAAGTTGTAAAAATTACCGTGAACGCACTGTGCCGACGTGAAGCCACACTTCTTACAGCTGACACGGCGCTGCGTTTCATGTTGAAAAAAATTGAAGAAAATACCGACTCTCTGAGCATGAATTTAGCGAACAATCTAAGAAAACGAATAAAAGAGAGAAGCCTTGCAAAAATAATCGGAACTCTACACTACCTTCACGACTGCGAAGATTTTTTTTCATCAGAAGATGATACTTTTAGAAAACCAAATAATGAACAGATATCTGAGACAATTGTTGACGTTTTGAAAAACGCGTAAACTTGCCATCTACATCATCAACAGAATCACCAACGGAAACGTATGAACCAGAATTGCACCTAAATGTTGCAGAGCAACTGGAGCAGGAGTTAAGCAAATAAAAAAATAAAAAACAAAGCACCCCATCTGCTAATTTGGATCTGGATGGATTCGTAAGAGTAGAAAAAGCAATTTATGACAATGGCGGATGCAGAGGAAAATACCTTTCAGAAGCGTACCACTATCTGCTGTGTGTCTTGCCGACGAGCGTGTAGTCAGAACGAGCATTCTCGGCAGCAGGCTTTTTCTGCACGAAGCTTAGAAATTCTCTTTCTGACTCAACTTTAAATGCCTTATCGTTTCTCAAAACATATTACCAAGACCTTCGATCTCAAAAAAGTAGATTTTATAGGTACCTATAAGTTCATGATTATTATTATAATGTAACTTGCCAAACAAATGTTTATTTTTAATGATTGTTGATTTTTTTATACCTACTTTATAATGCATATTAGTTGTCTATTATAACTTCTGTCTGTCAGACCGTAATTTTTTAAACAAAAACACTGATTCCTTAACAAATAAAACTTTTATTGATTAAAATAAAGGGCCTTTTTATTAATTTCTAAAAAAGCTGTCAACTCCGGAGCCAACTCCGGAGTTCCGGATTTGATTGCTCAACATCGTAACTAGCTCCGGAGTTGATAACTATCCGAGTTTGAATGCCCTAGGCACTACCTATTCCGATCCCTATTTATAATATACAATTAGCAAATTGAGCTTTAGTGGGTATGTAGCTAGTAACTGTCTTAAGAGCTGTTTGGAGCATTGAAGTTACCTCCGGGGTAAATAGTTCATGTAATGTATTCATGGGGCTAATTTATATTTGAATACCGTAGGGTTAACTGACGCACTACTGTTTGTAATTGACTGATTGTGGAGTTTCAGAAATTGGAGTTATAAATTGTTCTGTTTGCGTGGTCAGCATGTTCACCTCAAGCAGCCTGGTTATGAAACTGATCGGAAAATCAGAACGATAAAATGAAGAATTGCAAGACTAAGTTTAGCATTCGTAACAGCAGCCTTTGGTTGTGACAATCGTAAGTAAAACAGGGCCTAACTTTTCGAAGGCCGAACCCACAGGGGATTTTCATTTCGTCTAATCGAATCATCCAAATAATGATCAATAATGGTTGTCATAAATCTATATTATTATTCATCCTTACCACCTGGTTTCATTTTACTTACATTGATAAATAAATAAACATAACTAGTAAGACACTCAATAAAAATAACATTCGACAAACTTGCTATATTTCGTCCAATTCTCGTTGTACTAATTAAAACGAAAACAATGGTTCCATTGACGTCTGTCGCTAGGAATATAGTAAATAACAGAGGTAAATAAGCATCAGCTGTTCATATAAAAGCCAAGGTTTGCCCAAATTGAGAATAATTTAATTGTGCAAGAATCGTGTGTGGAGACTGGAGAAGGTATTTAGAAGTCTCTTGTCTTGTTAGAAATACAATACGTACTTTATTTATCAAGTTGGCAAGAAATTGCTAGTTGAAATATAAAAAAATGGATAAGTATGAAGGATAGAATACTTCATCAACAAGAATTTGTCTCCAGTTTTTGGTTGATACATCCAAATTGAAAGTTAAAAGTGAATCGTTTATCACCTTTATGTCCATCACCTTTTCTATCTCGTTTTTACCTATATGTCTTGATAGACCTTCACAGACTTATAATGTCAATGGTATGGTTAATCCAAATTCAATTAAGATTAAAGGACGTATTTCAATGCTTTGTAATGTATCTTTCAAAACAAGATTTGACTATAAATAATATATCAAATCTATCTTTTACATCTATCCAGTGTTTCTGTTAGTTTCAAAGACAACATTATGCTAAATATTCTAGAAGCGAAGGGTCTGAATTCTGACCGCATTTTTATTTCAAGACAAACCGTCGGGTTCAGTTGGTTTTCCTAACCCTACATGTAAAACGTATAATGAGACTTTCTCGGAATATTCTTGTAAAGCTTTTAGCAGAAGTGTTGAATAACTAAACCCTATTAAGTACAAATCGGTCATCGATCACGACGATCACGCAAGCCGGGTTAATAATAAATTTCAAAGGCACACCGCTGAGAACTGAGGGAATTAGAAGCACCTGTTCCGTTCAATATATTATGGTTTAAGCGTTTAGCAAAGCTTACGATCACTAGCTGCAGCGTCGGTTTAATCCTGTACGCCTTTAATATAACGCAAATGGTATACAGAAATGTATACCGCATTTACAAATAAGTTGGCGTAGCAAGTCACTAGTAATCATTAATCATAAGACTTATACATGACGCAACAAATTGCGCCTATTTGCTTGCTGCACATTCAACAACGGGTCGTTTTAAAATACTATGTATTTTGTATCTATTGAACTACCCCATTAGTCGACTGAGTGCGACTGCTGAGCGTGGAGTCCTGAGTTTGCTTCCCAGGTCGGACAAGGAGCTATAAGGATTTTTAGAAGGGTTTTAGAGCTTGAAAGAAGTGGTATAATAGTCCTTTGCATCGGAAAGCACATTAAGTCTTTGGTCCTACGCCTGATCTCTCTCTGGTTGTGTCGTGCCGGAATATGAGAAAAATACCACATGATTAATATCACATGATTTGTGAAAAAAACATTGCTACCAAAATAAAATATTACTAAACCCTTCGGATGGAAGTTCTGTGAAAATAAGTTGAGAGTCTGTTGCCAACCAGTTGTTAGTAATCGATGATAGAAGCTCCTAAAAGTAGCTATGTAACCTTCAAATTACAGTCTAGCCGGATTCCGTCATCCGGGTCAATTTCCATCGTTTAATCCTTAACATTAACGGCTCGTTAATTTGCTGTATCATCATCTTGCAAATCAATATTAGAAACGTAGACAAGATGATTGGGAAAACATATGCGTCACCCATTTTTTGCTTTTGTCTGAGACTATAGTATAACGCTGCATCCACACCGAAGCTACTTTGCGAGTTTTAGTGAACGAAACCGGATACCAATTGAACGACAACATTAATTATTTAATGTTGTCGTATTAAGTCACGTTCCCCAACTTTTGATAACTAATCGGTATGACATCGGCTTGGGTAGTATGAACATATTTTTTTTTTATATATAAATATTCATAGAAATTTCACAAATTTTACAACACCAAATTCCTACCAAACTGCAGAACAGTTTGTCGGCAGTATTGTCGTGGACACACTTATTTTCTAGAATGAATTACTTAAAGAACTTATTTAGTACACACTTACATAGTAATGTAACTAGCAGCTAAAAAAAATATTCTTAAACATTACAAATTAGCAATCTCTACCTAACTTTTTTTTTAATAAATATATCGGGCGCTCGTTGTTTTAATCATGCCAACATGATAAGCAATATCAAAAAAAAATGCAACAAGTAACAGCAAACGTTCCAAAAAGTTTACAAAATGTTTCTCTACAAAAACTAACTTCGGTGCGGATGACGGCACCTTAAGATAGTTTTCGCATAGGTACGCGATTGGGTAATCCCGACGTCTCAATATTTTGCGACATAAATTCAGTTAAGGAGAAGAAAAGGTTTGATTTCCCAAATACGAGCAAAATTGTGGCAATAGATCATGCCATTCAGATTGATTGAGTGTAGTAAAATATTTCTCGACGAGATTGTTTTCAAGTAGACGTCATGTGTTTGTTTTTCTGGTATTAGGTAATAGTCACCATAAAAGGAGCTGATTGACATTTTTATGTTGCATGAGATCAAGTAGGTATTAGATATCCCTAAATTTACCTATACCAGCGGTCTTTAGAATCTTACTTACTAAATGCGAAAGTTTGTGAGGATGGATGTATGTACGGATGTTTGTTTTGAGTGCCAGCGTTACGTTGAGTCCTACAGTAAAACGTGTTTTTTCAACCTAAAAAAAGTTGTTTTCCAGCAATAATTTTTGCGTAGAGTTGCTTAGTTTGATGTACAGAATGCTTGGTTGACGGCTTCGTGAAGGATCCTTTAAAACCTTGTTTAAGTTTGAAAGACGAGGCCGACATAATTTTACATAGGGGAATATGATAGTGGAAGTCATATCCTAGCTTCATCCATAGCACATATGCCTTGATGAACCTGTGTCGGTTCATCTTCCACACACCCTGAATATATTGTATTATATAGCGGGCTGGTGTCCGCAACTCCACGTCTAAAGCGCGTATTTTGCGTACGACACCCTGAATATAATAAGTGAAATAAATTTGTTTAATGGACGGGTGTGGTAGTTTTTTTATTTATGTTTTAGCTAAACATAAATAAAAAAAAACTACTATGCCCGTCCAGAAATATAAAATATCCAGACTTCCAACTATAAAGTTCATGTTTATTACGAGTATTTAACTTCTCATAATTTGTCACTGGCCAGTTGCTTTGAGTGACGTGGATGCAAGCTGGATATAAAAGTGTTGTCGGTACTAAAGATAAACAGTGCAGCAAATATTGTTCTTTACGTCAGACTATTTTAAAATAAGAATCTTTAGCTTCCGCCATCTTTGAAAGTTGTTTGTTTTTAAATGTCTCTAGAGTGCAGGCGTACAGTCCTTTCAGGTATTTTATTTCTGATATTGCATCGCTGTTAAAATCATAATGATCTTTATTGTCGTTGTTATAAGGTTTTCTTTGGGTTGCTGTCACCGACAACCCTTTCAAAATTACAGTGATCTGTATGTGCACTTTGAATTTTACATCGGTCCTTATTTTTACCAACAACCTTCAAAAATATAGGAACCCATCATCGTACTGCACTTTATAAAATTCACAACCCCGATTGCCAATCCTACGTCATCTTACAAAGACATCCCCAACACTCAACGAAAAAGCATACTCTTACACTCTAAGCCCCCCCCCCCTCCCCCTTTCAAAGTCCCCTTTAGTATAATACGTACATTTGGGGAGTCGCACACGTAGACCGGTGGCAGTATGGCACTTGGATACTTGGCACTTGGATGGCATATGCCATTTATCAAAAGTGATTCAGCTTTTAATGCCAGCTGACAGTAAGGAGAAAATGGCTCGCAGTTGGAATGTTGATAGTTTTGGGATCGTTCCGGGTTACATATATTTGAATGGGACCTTTTTGCTGTAGGTAGTTACATGCATACGCAGAATTTTTTAACACAAATCTTCTGTATGTTATCCGTTCGTGCGTTTTTAGCTCGGGAACCATTGTTCAGATTAAGGAAATATTACTTCATTTCTTAGAATTGTCCTATGAGTAGGCATTTATAGGACAATTCTATAAAATGAAGTATACGTGCTGTTTTACGTGCCTCTTAGTCCAGTCAGTTTAGCGTTTTCAAACCCCATTCTGCGGAAAAATTATTAGTGAGCTGAAGTTTGAAATACAACTTTATTACGGTGTTTTTATGAAAATTTGAAAAATCGACATTAATATCATGCCGGCTAGAAAAAATATTTAAGGTCAAAGGTCACATAAATCTGTTTTTCGCGAATATTTCGCGTCCTAGTAAAGTTATAATTATAAAAAAGTTTGTCTCCTAATTATCCATAAAAACGTCTCATGATTTTTTTTACTGAAGTTACACAGTACATTATTATCACTGAAGTACTAGTAGTCATTGATACCCTTGAAAGAAAACACGAAAGCAACAGACAGAAAAACAACAGAGGGAAAATTTTAAAAACAGAAGTTATTTTTATAAACTTGTCTCATCTCAATCAAAACAAAATGTTTCAACAAAGCAACTCGATTTATCTGATACTGTCTATCTTCTTGCATTTCAGTCATTTCAACAACTCCGGACAAGTTAACGGTCGGTTCATGAACTTTAAGGAATATTCCACAAATATTGTAAAAATTTCTGGTTGGCCAAGAGGTTGTAAGCGCTACTGCTGCCCCTGAGTTTCTGGGTTTTTCTCAGTAGGAGCCCGAATGATGGTACTAAATTTTACCCCATATTACACGAGACCTATAAATAACTGGCAAAATGTTGGTGTTTTATAGATTATCTCTGTCTAACCTTTGAGGATAGGAGGCATGATGTTATGTTAATGATATTATTTTTGGTTGTTTCAGGTTGAGCAGTTGAAAGAGAGGTTGCCGATAATGAGCAGTCTTACCCCATGAAGCCACATTCTGCAACAAATCGTGAGTTTTGATATTATCATCTTTAAATCATCTTGCTTCTTAATTAATGTAGGTACATACATGTGAGACCGTAATGATTTACACAACGAATAAAAAATCAACATCAATTTCCGCGTTTCTTTGAAGACTGCTAAACAACGTTCATTAGTAAAAATATTATTATAATCAGTATAAGAAATTAATGTGTTCGTAAAGCGGTGAGTATGAGATTCAAATACATCGTTAATTTCTTTATTTCCTTGTTTTTCATGAAGATTCCGTTTGATGATATATAATGCTTTTTAGACGGTAAAATTAATTGACAAGCCCAAACACATGGGAGGTGACGTCAAATTTGATTGGTGATAATTTGTCGTGCGAGGAAACGGTGTCTACTGTCTAGGAAGTGATGCTAGAAATAAGTTTAGTACATTTTTTATAGGCTAACATTACGCACGATAAAAAAATTTGGAGTATATTGAGAGATGTTTTTTCATGTGATCTTGAAAATTCTGGCTACTCCCATGATCGTAGTAAGCTCATAAAAAAATAATAAGAACTTTTTGCATTTGCTTAGGTACATTTTGTAATACTATGTAGAGTACTATCGAGTTTGGCCCAGACTGACAAGTTTTTCCTAAAGTATTTGATTCGATCTAGCCCAAAAAGATCGAAGAATTCTTTCACCAACTTCTTAATTTCTCTATTATTTGAGAATTGGGAAACTACGAGTAAGATTGTGTTTGACAGAAACCTTGAAAGTTTCTGTCCTAGCGGGCTAGCCAGAATTGATGAAGTGAGTTTTTTATTAAAAAGGGTTGATATGGTTAAAAGAGAGTAGGTCGTCATTGTAATTTTCTTTTAAGATCATTCAAACCAGTATATTGGACGAATTGGCGACGCTATTACGACACTGAAATACATATCTGTGCCGAACCTTTACTCGTACAAGAGACATTAAACTGTGAATCATGAGAACTGCAGAACAATTTATAACTATATTGCATTACTTACCAACTGTAACATCATAAATTATTTCAGTAAAGTTAATATTGCAGTACATGTTATGTAATTACGAGTAAGTCACTAATGCGCGAACGTGTAACTTTAGTTAAGCTAGCGCTCATATATCTAAGTGACTGACTTAGCGTAATGGTTCAACACGTCACATATTACACGAAATTAGTGCAGAAAAGCATTATGTGAGAATTTTCGTATACCTAGGACCATTTTGGGCTAAGCTTTCGAGCAATTTGTTATCAAAATGCCTGGCGAGATAGCTTAGCGTGCATATTAGAACTTTTCTCTAATTTAGCAAGGTGAATTAAACAGTTTCGCAATGACATACATAAAAAGAAAAATAAAATGTTTACCTATTAGCTCACATAGAACAATAACAGAACATAATAGACCCTAATCCCGTCAAGTTTATGCTAAAACATTACACAGCTGCAGCAGTGGTGCCTAGCCAATAGCAACCTATTTGTTCAAGGTAGTGTCATCGAACACAATTTTGCTGATCTTCAGTGCACGATCGAACAGCAGCCCGGGTGCATTAATTTTCCACAAACGTTAGCAGTATTCGATTTTTAGAGTGGGTAGGTTGTTTTGATGAGTCAGCTGGAAACTGTCAAGTTAAATGGCCAAAACAGTTTTAGCAAACAGGTAGTATTTCACTTGGTTGCACCCCCTATACAATTTCAGACAACCTCCAACATTACTAATATTAGAAAACAGGTTTAGTATCGCTTGAAGTAAGACACTACATGTAAGATATTTTTTTAAACCGTTACTATATTCCGTGAGATAGATTCCTACCTCCACGTGGACGAAGTCATAAACGAAAGCTAGTGAACTTGTTAGAGCTACTCAATATTTTGCGCAGCCTACACTCCCGCAAAAAATTGAGTTGTTTTAGTAGCGAGTTATACTAAAACAACAAAAAATTTTTCAACGCCAGCAATACAAGCAATTCTCTTTTATCTTCGCAGATAAACAAAAAACGGTGCTATGAATAACGGGTACCAACTCCAAATGTTGAGCGCCCCTGACGATGATAGAAACTTTCTCATATTGCAGCCATAAATCCGTAGTGATAACGTAAAGGTTGACAGCGAATGGGACTGATTCTGGCCACTTTTGCGTTTTATTGGTGTTTTAGTGTTTGACACCCCTGGCATTTGGAGGTGCAAACTGAGGTGATTAGTCAAAAATGTATTTGTTTCATTGAAGGTTTTATTCGCCTGAAATGATTAAGAGCTATAATAGATATCCAAGGTTTCGTTTGGATATGAAAATTGGAATTAATTCTGTATTTTCACTTATAATTATTTTCTGTTGGATAAACACCCAGTGATGTGCCGCTTTAGGTGATTTTCACTTCAGCAAACAAAAAACATTTGCACTACTAAACTTTTCTACTATTATTTTCTTTTATGCCTATGTCAAAGGTACATAACACAGCTTCATATGTACGAGTATTTCTACAAATTAGAAGCTCCTACCAGTAAAACAAGGTAACCGAATGTTTTCGTTTAATTTTTGTCATATTTTTGCACGGGATTTCCTCAGTAGGCGAAAAAATTTAAATGTCCCGAATAAATTATAAAAATATCGTGTTCCCGACATGAAAGGGCCAGTTATCATGAATGCGGATTATTGCAAGTTGTTAAACGGATTTATTACCAGCTGAGGGTGCTCATATTAGTACCTTGTGGCAGGTGTTGTTAGGGTCAAATTGGGATAAAAACCGATAACCATTCTAATCTATTTTTTGATGACGTTGAGTGACATTATCGTGCATTTATGGAAATTACAAAATATTATGTTAGTTTCATACTAAAGATGGATTTACTTTTTCGAACTTAAGACGAAATAGTCAATCAATAATTTGACACCCCGTGATGCCTGACAATAATTTTCATAATCATAAACCAAATTGATATCATTTTCAAGTCGTATTTTTTCTTATTCTCATGGAATAATACTGTTCTTTACTTCTTTTTTATTCTCTTTTCTACACATAGGAAACTTTGAAAGGAAGTGGACAAAAATGTTCTAGCTTATATTGTTGATAAAATACTTACATGTCCAGAGTTTCACACTGGTAATCATTGAAAACCACAGGCAGCCTTGAAAGTCCCTCGTCTTCCTGAAAAAGACCAGATCACGCACAATATTATTGTACGTAAATTGTTCGTAATCATAACGTTTCTGTATTTATGACGTAAACATCAATATACACTGCCATGGAAACCACTAAAGCAACTTTTTAAACAAGAGGGTCGGTTTCAATACTTAATTTACGAGTTAAAATAACTGAGGAACATAGTGGAAAAATTTGGACAAGTTTTAAGAGAAAATACCAAGATGCGACGGCGACATAATTGGTAATATTGTTCAGATTTTTCTCTATTTCTAGATATTTATGGAACTAATTAGGGACAACAAATGCATATTTCTTTTGACTTCTCCAACTGAGTGAAACTTTATAGGTATGGGTATGTTCTTGCTTAATCGGAGTAGCTTCATTAGCGTGACGGACGGCTTGGTTTTGAACTCACGACCTCTGGCTTTCAAAAGATTTCACCGTAAATTAGAAATGAATACGTATAACTCAACGAATTCCAGTGACAGTGACAGCTACTGCCATAGAAGGTCTAAAAATGCAGCAGCAAGCAACTTGCTCCAACTCTAGGTATACATATTTTTCATAACAAGCATAATATTATCTGTTTTGTTTTATTTTGCTCGGTCTTAAAACCATTTGGCTACAGTCGCCACGAAAAATTAACATTATTTTACTCTTGCCTAATTAGTAGGCAAAACTTTTTGTAAAATGGACATATTTTGAAATAAATTTAATTAGACTGGGCAAACTTATGTCAGAAACATACATTGCGTGTGAGTACCTAAACAATATGAATTCTATAGTTTTTTGTGAACTTTATTTTAGATCTTTTACGTAGTTGTTATAATAAATTGACTAAGTTATAGGCACGTTAGGATTCACTGTTTTCTAAAAATAGACTGTTTCAAGTTAATAGTTACCGACTGGGTTTTATTGTACAAATTATGTTTTTGCATACTCGTATGAATGTTTGTTAGTAGTAGGTTCGTATGGTTAGGAGAGGAGACCCATGATTACGCTTGTAAAATAATTTTTTCTATAATAATGAGGACTTTCGTCCAGTGCACATATTTTTTAGTCTTTATTAGTAGCATCTAATTTTTAGGCGTTTAGATGGGCTAAGAAATTGATGTTTAGGCCTTTTTTTTCCTTGCTCAATTAAATAAAATTAGATAAAATTAATAACCTCCGTAATTATTAAGTGCGTACCAGGGAACCATACCAGGGCAAAAGGATGACATTTTATTTTACCCACTTGTTGAAAATAAACGTAGGTCCCATTTATTATTAGGTATGTGAGGTCAGAATAATCATCCTCTTTGTTCTTCAGACCAATCGACGCCGAAACACGTCAACTTCATATGAAGTAGGGTCAGACAAACAAGCGTCCCACTCGTAACACATTTGTTTACTGAGCCTTCGTATCACACACTCGGACCGCTCTCAATTTTTTTTGTTAGTTGTCAAGCTTTTGAACTAAGAAAATAGCGGTGAATGATACAATTGAGAATGATACGATTTTATACGACAGATTCCGTATATATTTAAAGCACGAATGCAATTCTTGATCTGAATAAAATATTGATTTAAGTTATAAAATACAAGATGGTTTATTACAATTAACTTTCAAGTTCAATTATCTGAATGATTCACTTAGTCCCCAACAAGATTCTTACAGCCCGAGGTCGATGCCTGTGTTTTAAACATGAAATTGAAATAAAAAAGAAAACTGATACTATTTTGCATCTATTATAGACAAAGCAGTCAAATAAAGGTGCTCAAGTTGTCTAATGAAAACCTATTTGACTATAAAGTTAAACGTAATCTTTCTTTTGAAAAACCAAGCATATTATGTATACAGGTTTTTTAAATCATATTACGCTCATAAAAGGTGCTTTTGAATGAGATTGTTCAGAATAATATCATGCATGACTAACATATCACGCGATTGCTCATACACTGATACGATAATGTAAAACCTCTAATGTGTTTTTGTGTAAAATGAATTTCATTGATAGTCATCGATGTAACAAAACTAAAAATGATTGATGTGTTTTATTGAGGTATTTTTTAAGGGATCACAAGGATTTGAGTACATGGATTCATGAGATTTAGGTTGCCATTGCAGTTTGTAATATTGTACATTGAGTTAGAGGGCTAACCCTCTACAAAACACTTGGAAAGCATTTTGTATTTCTTCAGTATTTCTACAACAACTTTTAAATTGTAAACTGTTGAATATTAACAAAAAAAAACAAAAATCACTTTGGACAAATTTATTATTGCATTGTCTTGCATCTCAACACTCCGGAAAAACCATAAATAGATCACACCCACACACAGTTTAAAATAAATGGAACCTTCAATAAAATTCGTGTTCGTGCATCCGTTCCGAGACTTTCCGAACAGATCCCGAAAATCCGACAGCATAATTCGTCGGGTCGAAAACATTCGAATTTCGAACTAGTGACGTGCAAGCCGAGTTCAATTACGATTTACGAATACTACGCGTTATAACGTTTCGATTTCACGGCCAATGTTACGTTAGTAAGACCTGAATACAAGGACGCGCTTTCTGACTAGAGGAGATTTTTTGGGGCAACATTTTGTTTTTTTTTTTGCCAAAATTCTGAAAATAGTCTAGATATTTTTACTTCCGACAAGCAGTTGTTTTGAATTCGGATTTTGAGCCTTGTTTGTCATGCCAACTTTTGTTTCCAAGTGTTGAGTAAAATGTCCAAGATTTTGTCTGTTGGACTTAGACCGTCAAAATACAATTAGGAGCCTTACTCCTAATTATATTTTGACGGTCTAACACGACGTTTTAGTCGTAGGTAATGCCTTCATTACCTACGACTAAAACGTCGTGTTTGACAATTCAATTTAAAGGACAGTTAAAACTGCCTATTACGTTCGTTCGATTACAAGAATACAAAGTCGACTCCAAGGAGTTACGACACTAAAGAGGCAAGTTCCGTTTTTAAATGTAAATCGAAAACGCGAATGGGCGATAACTTTACTGGTGAGCTTATGAGACGCAAATGTGAACATGTCCTTATAAAATGTTTGTTTTATTTGTACTTCTTATCAACGACCGAAGGAATATTTGCAACACGGTCTCAATACATTTCTGAAATCCTTTATTATTTCTGTCTGGATGTCATTAACACAACGTGGGAACAAAGAAAACAATTTAAATCGATTTAAATTGAATCGCAATTTGTGTTTTAGTCAACTTCTCTTTGATGTTATTCCGTTTATATTAGATGACCCCAATTTCTTAACTTTGACGAACTTGTCTGTCCTGATAAATTGGGTCCCTTATCCCGATTATTGGTTCATATTTTCATCAATAAAACCTCATTTTTGGAATATTTTTAATAAACGCCTTTTCCTCCTGGGGGAAATCGAAATAGTTATGTGAGTTATTAATTCAATTCAAATAATAAATGATTAAATGAAAAAAAAAAAAATCAAAGTATAGGTCTAATTTCATTTGGTAACCTCATACATTTTGACGAAGTAATTTATTTTAAGAGGCGTCACTTGGTTTTTCTGTGTCTCGTGGAGTAGTAGTAGCCCAAAATAAAGCGGCCGAACTTTTGAAAAATAGATTGGGAGAGTGGGCTATCAATCGTTAGTGAGCAAAGTCTGTAGACTATCAATAGACGAGTAATCTTAGGGATGTAGAAGATTGAGAAATTAATTACAATGTTGCAATAGACCGGGCTATTTTAATAGATTTTAATGCAACTCGCCTGTTGTGAAGAGATGTTGCGGCTTAGGGTGGAGCAAGCTTGCCTAGAAGAAGCCGATTCTCTCGAACTTTGAAGAGATTCAGATTATAATGATCGGGAAACAGAGGAGACGGCATTGAATTGCACAGACTGGCGGCTCGTCCAATAAATGTGGAAGCTTAGTGCTTTGTTCGGGTCCCCCACGGACCCGAACAAAGCAATCATATGACGGTGACACTTTGCCTTACCTCTGCGATGATAAAACGGGGATAGGTAAGTAGATTCTTGTTTGCTTTTTTAGACGCTTGTTTGTGTAAGATTGCTACAGAGTACTTTATTGCGGAACACTTCAATCGCAATGCCTTTCATTTGGACATTTCAACTAAGTCTATTGCGTTAGTTAAGTCGTCGAACTTTATCCACATATGAAGCAGATTGCGATCGAAAGTATTTAAAGGAAAAAGAAAGAAAAAGTATTTATAACATATATTTATACATACACCAGGAGGGGACAAAAAAGGTGGCAGCTTGTACGTCGTGACTACAACAAGAAGGTTACCAGTAAGCATGATGCTGTGCTATCACTATGGTGGCCAACAGCACAGCGCTGGTTTTCAGTGGTCACCCGAGAAAAAACAAGAAATTAGGTTTCTAGCTGTGAGCTATTATGATTTCAACCACAACTTTTATTCGTATTGAAATCTAAACAAACATTTTAACCCATCATTATCATTCACACTGTTAGGTCTCAGCACAAAATACAACTCTTTACTCGACGATAAATAATTCACATTTCCCGAGCGTACCTTCGTAATTTCCGTTTAATTTCGTGTTTAACGTTAAATCGGTAATGTGCTGGTATTGTATGGTAAGTAGGTGGAAGATAATGTGAGCGTCTTCCTTTGTATGTGTTGTTTTATCTTCAGAATTATAGAACAAAGGCGATTATAAATATAAATGGCAGCAGCAGCAGTGTTGACTAATTTGTACAAAGAGACATTCAAATATAGAAAGTACCCCAATGAGTTTCACAGTTGTTATGGGTAGACAAAGGTCTGTGTGACAAATGGTGATGATATAGCTCGGTGACTAATTAGACTGTGAAGATGAGATGGCAATGACAAATTACCTTCATCATCTTTCTGTCGTTGTTCTGTTACTGTTAGCCTGTGTCATCCCACTGCTGGGCAAAAGCCTCTCCCGATGACTTCCAAATCCTTGGGTCTAGGGCTAATATGGACCACTGGTCGTTGGTTCTGTCCAGCTCTAACGCGTCGCCTTCTTCCGTTGTTCGGTGTCATTTTTATTTTCAGTCTCCCCTGTCAGTTGTCAATATGATCCACCTCTTTGTTTTCTATTACCCCTCGCAAAACCCATTCATATTTTATTTGCATCGCAAATAAAAACAACAACAAAAACAACATAATATACTTTTACTACAAAAAATATTTCACGCAAAAACACGTGCAATTATAAATAAAAATAGTGTATCTGGTTCACAACACTTCAGACTAGTGATATAGTGTTGCCAACAAATAAATTATGAACGTCTGTTTCCCAAGTGACGTCACATGGAGTGGAATACAGGCGCCGGCGCAGATTGGCACGTCGAGTGCTTTCATTTGATTGGACCAAAAACGATTGTATTTTTTTCGGCAGACGGTTATAGACAGATTCCGACGTGTTAATGGAAATAGGACCAAAATAGGCACCTTGAAATGGAAGTAATGGAGTATGAAGTTGAACTGATAGTATTGCTTTTACTGCTGTGGAGGTGGTTTGGAGTGGTGCGCAGTTTGTATTAAGGCTAAAGTCTGCGTGTGCATAACTTATAAATTCACAGCAAAAACAAAAACAAATATTGTGTGCCGCCCCTCCCCCTTTGACAACTAGACGTACCTACTTAAATAAAAGATATGATGCTAAAGCTGCTCTACCTGCTTATTAACCGACTTAAAAAAAGGAGGTTATAAATACGACCCTATATTTATTCTTATTTCCAGGAACCACCATACAATGACGAAAACAAAAAACGAATACATACTATGTACATAATATACGTATGTTGAATACTATGAATGCACGTAGTGTAGGTTCTAGGTCCTTTGTATCGTTAAATAAATTAATAATCATTAATTTTGCAAAAGGGGGTGTTATCGATTCATCCTACACCGAGTACTAGTGCGGTGCACCCGATCAGACTATGCCACATCTGCTGGAGTGACCCGAATGACCTGCACCCATAACGATTCTAACAAGGCTTGCGACGCCGTAATTATTGTGGCCGCGTGCTGGACCCAAATTAAATACAGATATATGTATGTCTCGATCTCGACATATGACATGAAAAGAAAGAAATATTAGAAAGATCAAAGTGATCCAAGCAAAAGCAATAAGTTTTTAAATATTGAGAGTCAACTAAAAACTATGACTTATTGCGAATGAAAATGCGGAAATTAAACGGAAATGTTTTTTACATTGCACTACACTTTTCACAAAGTAAAAAAAAAACTTTTATAGCACTACATTTCTCACCACGTGACAGATGTAAACCAGAAATACTTCCAGACTACCTCTCTGTCATATTTATTTTATCTCCGTCTTATTTATTATTTTAATTTGTCTGATGGTTATTTCATATGATGATGTATTCATGAACGTTTTAACTACGTGTTTACTACATGTCCGGTGTCACATCAAAGGTACAAGTTTTATATTTGATATTACATAACTTTTTGAAGTTCATTCGCTAAAACTGACCTTTGGCACGCAAATAATTTAAATACAGTGTAGACGCATGTTATGAAATATTGCTTTTTTCGCAATAACTTTAATTTTAATATCAAGTAAGAGTCGTTTTTAAATATGGACGACCTTTATCACGTAACCGCTTTGAGTTATATTTTATTGTGCAGTTAATATTTCTTAAATGTGTTCGAAATATAGGATGGCCAGTTTATCTTGGTCCTTGATGGCGTCATTACTTGCTCACATGTTTGCATCATAACAATGATCAGTCTTTCCACTCCTGGAACTCGGGTGTCCTCTTTAAGGAGCGGACCATAAACAGTCACGCGGGCCCAGTCTGATATGCGAATACTATCCACCAAATTATCCATTTCATAAGAAATTTAAAAACAAGTGAAGTTTCATCGCTATGAAAAGCAACTTAAATAAACCAATCAAAGTTTGATTTGTATTCATCCCAAACGAGTCGTTAAACAATGGAATGCTTTCAGTTCCTAACCGGATCACCAATCACCTTCAAAACAAAACGATTTAAATTATTTCTTGCAGTGCAGTTGCTCCTATCTGAATGATGATGCATTTTGGTTTTTATTGCCAAGGGTCAAGATTTTGTGGTCGCCCTATAACTCGGTCGATGTTTTGTTGTACTTTGACATTGACATTTGGATTCATTTCATAAGTTTAAGGGCAATGTCAGTACCGTGTAATTTATTCTACATTAATCTACTTTTTGTCGGACGTTTTTGATTTAAGAATTTTGAACTACTTTGCATACAATGTAATAAATCATTTTTGCATATTATCATTGCGTAAGATGTAATTAACGAATTTTACTGGTATAGTTGGAAACAGTCTGTTATTACTTTTGAATAGTTTTGATGGTTGATTGAGGAGTTTAGGTAGTCATATTTTTTAACGTAACTTTATTTTTTTATTTGAACTTATACGTACAGATGACTTAGTGCTACAATTAAATGCTTATGCAAATAGAAACTGCTTAAGTATATTTAATTTAAGTCTTCAGGTTGATGGTGTTTATACTCCTAAAATAGGTTACGATGGCCTTCTATAGTGGTATCTTGATACAAAAAAAATAAAGAGAGAATCCCATCCCATTCCTCCAATTCCGTCCCATTATTTTAATCTAAAATAAATTAATTCCTATATTGGTATACGAAGGAACGATTCCATCAAAAATGTTCGGCCCGTAATGAAATTACAATATTAATAATACGATGTCTCATGAAAATTGCCCGTGGATTACCAACATAAATTACTTTTCTACGGAAAAATAAAACGGCATTTCTTTGATAATTGATTTAATGTAGACACGTGTATTTTTCATTTAACTATACGTACTTATTTATTTGATTCTGAGTCTGCGGATTTAGGACAAAACTCTTGCCTCTTATTTTTTCTTGCATAATCTTCTTTATAAATAATGCCCAAAGAGGTTCTTGCCCGTTCCTTTCCATAGAGACATTTTGAAACTCAGTGACTTAGGTACCTACTGATCGACATTAAAAAAAGTACCTGTAAATGGCTTAATTGAAAATAAATGCTAAGAGTTCGTGTTTTTCGTTTTTATTAACAATAAAGCTGCTACAAAGTTCAGTGTGCTAACGCAATAAAATATAACCTTGCACTTGACTCACTGCAAAAGGTCAGTAACGAAGTACACCTGACTAAAAACAGAGCAAAAACATTGTGAAGTGCGTAATAAATACAAGGTGTAGTTTTGCATCCTCGTCAAAATTCAGGAAGTTATCATAGAAGACGTAAATAATCAATATAAATTACGGAACCTGGTCAATAATAATAAAAGTTGCTTTTATTTGACACTACTTATTTCAGAATGAAGCCCGTCTCAAAAGAGGAGAATCACTCGTATATCGAATAAATGTCTGCGTTTGTTTGTGTGTGTGAAAGCGCGGTTATAAGGCTAGTATTAGACGGGCCGCGTTTTAATACGGGTGGTGTACACTTACCGATTTCCGATATTAAGAGAAAAATATAAAAAATTACCTACCCATTTTATTATTGATTCGGGTCGAGAATCATTAGCATAGTTACCTCCTTTAATTTGACGAGGATGCAATACTACACCTTGTATTTTATATTATCTCGAAGCATCTGTTTATGTCTTTAGAGAATTTTATTTATTGATAATAAAAAAACTCAATATCGACTGTTTGGCGGACGGTGGGACCGATCAGGTCACGTTAGTTTAAAAATAAATAGACGTACTACACAAAAGTATTCATCATACATTCTTCTCTGAAAACAATTTTATAAATACGAAGCACGTGTACCTATATCCTGCAGCTATTTTTGTTATATAAGTGTTTTAGATATTTTTACCGCCTTACATTTATCACTTCTCTTAATATAAATACACGGAAATGTTTTGATAGCTGTAATGGATTTGAATGCTGTTTATTATTTTTTGTTTTTGCTCTAAAGTTTGGTTCTAAAACCATATTTTTATGCACGTTACACCTGTGTGTGGGCTGCAACTCATTGTTATATGTCATAACCTAGTAATAGCTTGTCTTAAACTTTCTACTTCACATTGGTTGTTGATAGAGCGTTATTCAAATTAAACTACAATAATCTCTATGGTTCTTATAAGCCAGTTATACTATAAATAAATGTTAATAATTGGAAACTTTGTACGTGCAAAGTTTGTACATACAAAGTTTCCAATTATTAACATTTATATAGATTCCCATTTACCAACATGCAAACGAGGATACCGACGGACCACCACTTTTCACCCTTATGCCCTGAGTAATAAGGTTGAAACGTCAATGTCTTCGGTAGTACTTCAGTTTGAAAACAGAAACTAAACACCTACAGCAAAGAAACAGAAAACTACAAATATTGACCATGCATTACCGCTGATGGTAACCTTCGCTCTTATTGAGCACAAAAGGCAATTGCTTGTAAGCAAAAGAGAAAACCCAAATACACACCGTAGTGTTTTCCCGACAGTTAGGGTTGCTACCTTAAGACAAGCAAAATTGTCTTAAGGTAGATAAGCGTAAGGGAGAAAGGCTCACTGGGTCCGCGTTTTAGATTATAGCCCACATCCTCTCCGAAAGGAGGCCTGTGTTCCAGCTGGGGGCATTATAATATGATGGTGTTTGGTTACGTGAGATGAGCTCGAGGCTAAATAATAACAGCCGCTCAGATCGATCTTCAGGTTAAGCCGCGCTTGCTTGGGTTGGTCCGTGGATGGGTGACCACCCATTACATATCAAGTTTCCTCCATGCTTCGGAAAGCTCGTTAAGCTGTTGGTCCCGGCTGTCAATTGTAGACCTTTCGACAGTCATTACAGGTAGTCAGTGGCCTGAAAGTCTGACAACCAGTCTACCAAGGGGTATCGTATTACCCTGTACTAACTGGGTTGTGGGGGTCAGATAGGCAGTTGCTCCATGCAAAATACTGGTATTGGCTGCATCCGGTTAGACTGGAAGCCGACCCCAAGCATAGTTGGGAAAAGGTTAGGCAGATGATGAGATGAAGGTGGTTGATTATGTGCTTCAGCGATAGTAGATGCCGAACTTTTTCCGATCAGCACGAGCTGAATGAAAGCCTACCGTGTAATCATTGCTTCGGTTTTGACTTTGTTAGTCAACAAATGGTGCCCAATCGAATGTACCGAACCCGAACAAGACGCGTAGGGAGCGCCCCTGAGAAATTACTTATCATTGTTTACATGACCAAGATTTTCTCCATTAACCGGTCTTGTGCGTTCAAGGGCTTACGGATGTCTGACCCCAAATTAATATTAAGCCGCATTGTGCTTCGTTAAGTGCCGAATAAGGAAAATTACCAGGCTTGCGAGTTAAGGGAAACTGTATTTTCAGGTTGGCAATGTTTTGTCTGATACGTTCAGGAGTTTCAATATTTCCTGAAGTTTTCATTTATTTGATGCCGGTTCGATTCGTAGAAGAGCCATTGTTTTTTTTGCAAGATTGTGGCATTAAGTTATTTTTAATGTTCAGCTGCATTAAAGCCAGGATTCTCAGAAGAAGTATAAGAATGGCGTAACACGTAATTTAGCTTCGGTTACTTCTCGAATATGACCCATATACTAACAAACAATATTCAATCAGAAGGGATGTTAAGTAGTTCTGATTCGAGTTCCTGCGTTCTGATTATTTTTTGCTCTTTAAGGAGTTTAATAATATTTCTGTATTAGGGATAAGTTTTTATAGGGTAACACGTTTCTCCTCTTGATATTCAATTAGAATTATACAATCAGGATATTGGTCAAGAGGAGTGGAGAGGAAACACGTTTAACCCTGTGAAAGCTTTACCAATCTTTGAAGTGTTATGAACTTATGATTATGATTTAATTGAAGTCGTATTGGGGCAAAAAATATCAAATATTAGTATAATCATCTCGTTCAGTAATTGGTTGATGCCATACTTACCAAGTGTTTTGTAATAATTTAGACCTATCCAGTAACACCTTAAGCTGGTCTAGCGTTGTGAGGAGTTTGCATAGAATAAGAGGCCAGCTTATACTGTTGATGTTACTACCGACGTGCCGCCTACTGGGGTAGCTGAACATATTTAATTTACGATTTTTTTCAGCCTTCGATGTAATTTTGGAACATTCACATGGCACGAAATATTTTCTGATAAGTCCCTGTCAAAAAAAAACATTTTTTTTTACAAAAGAGTTAACTGAGCAAGATCTTTTCATCCGGAATCTCAATTTCATTCACGCTTTCACTTACTAATTACTCCTTAATTGGACTGAACGAAAACGTGCTTCTCTTTGCAAATACTTTGAATTAACTCAAAAGGTGCCAACATTGTGTTAATTATAAAAGAACAGTGCAACTTTTTGTCACTTTTAGGTGGAGTAATTTATACGTAAAAAGGTCGTATACTTAGGTGACAGATAATATAATACTGCTTAGGTCATTCTATATAAACATAAAAGGTTCAATAAATTGTTGCCTCATTGATAAAGATTAGAATTTTATTAATGGTCCTGTCAAATTAATGAACGACTTACAATGTCACCAACGCCTTAGACGCCAGTTCGGTATCTAATGACCGTTTTCACTAACACTCTAAATATATGCCTTAGTTAAAAGCTCGCTGTTGGATTTTAAACTTTCAGTGCTGTACCAAGCGTTGGAAATCGACCATTGAGATTTTACTATGCGCGACCGAAGTTTCAGTGAAGTTTTTCTTTTTTTGATGATACATTTTTCTTCGTATAGTTTTTGTTATTTAGCCACCGACTGACTTCATAGACTTACTAATTAAAATCAAATAATCAATTGGCACAGACGATACAATACTAATCCAATCAACTCAAACATTGCTAAATTATGCACAAACAATTCTCTAAGTTTGAGCCTAAATTAAATGAGGCTTGATAGGTAACGACAGGTTTAATGCTGTTTTGCTCGTCTTTACTATCAATAGGTAACTCTTTAAGAAATACCTAATAAAAACATGCTGTAGGATTTTCATCTTTCAGCGCTGAGTTGAGAGCTGGAATTCCAACAACTCAATAATACTTAGGCATTGTTTAGTGTAAGTGAAAATTGAAATTAGATTCTCGACGTCTAAGATACTTGGAACATTTGTATTCAAACTTAGATATTGAATTGAAACCGTCTAAACTGTCGTAATGGATATTCAGATTTGGGTAATAATGTTAGCAGGGTTGCTCCTGAAAATGATTGATGCTCGTTATTATTTAAAATTTAAAACACGTAAGTAACCGTTTTGGCTAAACACTTTATGAGATGATAATAGAAGTACTACGACTACGACTAAGATGGTTTTTGTCTGACAAGTTACTTGATATTCTAAAAAGCATTAAAGTTACTGTTTTAAATGGTCTTGGAAATGCACGGTAGTCCGCATGCCAGTGATAACAAAACCAGTATAAGCTGGCCTCTTATTCTATTGAAAGTCCGTACTAAGCTAGACTGGACACCGCAATATACTTTTTTTGCAAAAAAAAATATATATATTACCCTTTTTAGTTATGGTGTCTCACACTAATTTTTGTCAAGTATCAATTTGCATTGTAAATGAAGAAGAAAAATGAATATTATAGCGGATAATTCATAAAATACCGAAGCAAAGTTAATAACACTAATATTAGACCATCGCGCAAGCTTCTTCTGCCAAATGATAAAAGAATCACTTAAATCGGACCAGTAATCACTGAGAAATCGGTGCATATATAAATAAAAACAAAACACCTATACTAAAACCGCCAAACCTTAAATTAATATACGGCTAGCTAACTGGTGCAAATTAATTTTGTATGCAGTGGAAATACTCTGAACCACAAGCATATTGACCGGCCACACGAAGAATGGAAAAAAGAGAAAAAAAAATAGAATAGTTTGAAATCGGAATTGTAGCGACCGATACTGGCCGCCTAGTTTTAAAACTGTTCTAGTTTTAAAGCTGCTATCGCATTGTCGGTATTGGAAGAAGTTTCAAGCGGCCTAACCTTTTTTTTTTTTTATAAAATAAAGCTCTATAAAGCATGAACAAAATGCTTCACCGCTTAATTGGATAAAACTGAAGGTAGGTAATTATGTCGTATATGATTCCTTACTACAGGTAATTGTGCTCGTCGGGGATTTTGAGCTCAAAGCGGCTTAAAATGACTTAGAAGCTCTACCAAAGGTAGGTACGTAATGAGTACTAGTTGGTAACTTTTAAGCTGATAGAAAGGAAAAAACAGAAACCATAGTATTTATTCGTTCCGGGGTATGAACAGTAACATAAGTACTTTTTTGTTTAACAGCAAATGCAGACATATTGTTGTATATAATTTTAGTTAGAAATTCCCAACACTAGCAATTTTGTCAAACTCACATACATACTCGTAGAGCACGTAAGATTAGGTTTACTAATTGTGTAATTGCTGCGAATATTTTACCGTGTGGGATCAATATTAGATATAAGAGTCACAACAGCTGACATTAATTGTATCCTTGCATAACCATGCAATGAGTACAATACTCTGAACAACTAAAAAAGAAAAATTAAGCCTCAAGTGCATTCTTCAATTTAAATGTTCAAAGTTCAAATTCCACTGACACATAAAGTCTAAGTGCTTAGCCTCCTAAAGAAAAGCTTAAGGCAGCAGTGGTCGGGGATTACTATTTACTCACATTTTACTGAAAAAGGCTTTCAGTGCATCTCTTACTGTAGCGGATCGAGTATTTAATTGTAGAACGTGAACGAAACTTGTTTGCGATCTCTTTGTTGAGTTGGAACTTTGTTTTATATTTTTTAATCGGTTAAAAAATAAGTTTTTTTCGAAAAGGATCTTTGAGAGTGAGACAAAACTAGATGGTAAACCTTTTTTTAGTTTATTTATTAAAATGTCATTACATAAATATTATTATTCTAACCCTAAGGTGTCCTATTCCGGATCAATTTTCCCTTTTCCCGCGTTTCTTGATCTAATGCTTGCTGTAATGTGGGCCAGTCCCTTAAAAATGAGTCAAGCTCATCCTGCCGCCTTAGATAAAATTACTGTTTATTCAGTTAGAGGACAACAGCAAATTGTCTTTTCTTTTTAACAATAATATACATATATTTAAACACGCATCGACATGTTTGTAAACAAAAAGTCCATTTAATACCAAAATAAATCCATTACTAAACGGATTTGTGCTATTATAAATCCTCCTTGCGTACAGAGTTATTAAGGACCAAAACAAATTGATCAACAATTTCAATCAGTTGTGTAATAAATTGTAATTTCATGTTATGAGTCAATACTGTCTTCCAATTACTCGTGTTTCGTTATTGGTTTTTAAAATTACGATTCTTGGCGAAATCTAATTTGGAAATCCTTGTCTTCCATTCTTTCGAACAATATATCGCTTTTATATGCCAATAGAAATCAAAACAATTCGATGGAATTGTTTTATATACATCATACAGATGATCTACCGATAGGCAAGGTGGTACTTAAACCAGAACTACGTAATTATGTAGGCCCTGTACTTAGTTTAATCGTAGAACGACGATGCTATATTTCGGGAACTCAAAACAGATAGTAAATATGGTAATTATTCCGTTTACAGTGTAAATGATAGTGATTTTATATTTCATATAATAAAAAAAAACTTTATTTCAGACAAAGACATTTGGTTAATACAACACAACTTAGAAACGACTGTTAGTACTTCAATCTATCAGAAAAACAGATAAACAAAAAAAAAAGAATAGCAATTGTTATTTACAAGCCACAATGGCATGTAGGCGTATCCCTGATATGAATACCTGAGTATTTTACATGGAGCGACTGCCTAACCTCCACAAATCAAGGAAGGATCTTTGGAAGGTCTGGTTGTCAGATATTCGGATTTTCTGACTACCCAAACCGACTGTCAAAGATAGCCTGGGCTACAAATGATAGCCTGGACCAACAGACTCTAAACAACCAGTTTAATACTGGTTGTCAGATTTTGAGTCTTCTGACCGGACAGGTCAATGTGTCCGAAATTTCGGCTTAGCTGCAAATAATAAAAATACCAAAGGCGAAGTCACTCGTCCCGGTTAGTCTTACAAAATCTAAATAAAGCTTGCATTATGCAGAATAAGAATTCCTTCACTATAATCTGAGAGCTCGCTTCACCGACATGCATTGCCCCGCGGCGCCGCCAGCGGTTTCGCAATTAATACCCGCAGAGCTTCAACGTTATATTATGACGTCTTATGTTTAAACGCTTATTGTCTGTTACTTGGTGCCTGGTGCTTTTGGGATGAATATGTGAGGTAATAGATGAAACTTTGTAAAGTTTGAGAAGCCTAGAAAGCTAGTTTGCTAATACTTAAAATCCAACAGATATTAATCACTGCTACCTTTAAAGCTTAGGTCTTTCGTTAACAAAGATCGGCAGCGGATAAGAGTGGCCCTTATCCACTTTGAAGTTGTAAAGGTGGTCCTTTAGAACTTTTTGAACCCACGGTTCTATAAAAGTTCTTATTTGACAAATACATATATTTTACTTTATCGGAACGATGCCACCACCTTGACTTTCATAAAACAATTTCACGAAATAATAATTAGATTCACCATGTTGTTAAAGCGCCAAGATCTTTTGGGGTTTAAATTTGTCAATACCAACCTACGTGGCTTTGAAATCACGTGTTAATAGATCGTTCATTTGTTTATGATATATTACCAATTTCCAAATGTCCTTGCCAACCAATAAGAGTTTCTTGGCGCCTTAATCAACCGATTAACGTCGCCTTTGCGATTCAGTCACAGAATAGTTCAGAAATATACACAGAATACACGCTTCACAGACTGCCAGCGCAAGCGTGCTTCCGACTGGCATTCGGCGGAGATGAGATCACTGGGATACAGACCTCTTTCTGAGAGGGAAGCAGGCCGTAATGAGCCATGCTGGTCTAATAAAGATTGGTAGATGTCACAATACATGTCTTTGAATTTTTGGTTCTGAGACGTACCGGTTTCTTCACGATGTTTTCCTTCAACCTTTATAGAGCAGTGGTGGTGAAATCAATTACAGGAAGTAAAGCGACTTCCTGCATTCGAACCTACGATACTGGGCCACCACCGTGGAGCCAACCTTCTGTATACTACTACTCTGTCATTCCGTGCCGAGTTGTATAATGGCGCCAGTAAATTAGCCAACAAGAGACTAATAAATAATTGCGAGTTTATCGCTTAAGGACGTTATTAGTTAATGGTTTTCTTTAATTGATATTTACATGCAATCTTTTATTGCTATGCCGTCTTTTGTGATCGTATCTGTGTTGGGAGGGAGAGGTGGTTCGGTTTCAGAACTTAATGGATATTTATGGACTGAATGTCTTTGCACCGCGGTTTCACCTTAAGGTCAAAGCATGTTGTTAAATAGCCTATAACCGTTCTCAATAATTGAGCTATCACTCGCAAGCGATGACGGGACGAGCTAGACAGAACCATCGACCAGTGGTTCACATTAGCCTTAGATCGAAAGATCCATGGGGAAGAAGTAATGGGGAGAAACTTTTACCCAGCAGTTGGATGTCACAGGATAAGTGCACATTTATGGAGACGCGGCGCGTCGGGCGGCGCGTTGAGCGGTGCCCGCTGCGGTGTCCGAAGTAAGTAAAAGCTCTCATGTAAAATATATAATTGATGACTATAGTTTCAAATACAACTATTACTTAAAAATGTTTCTTATTTATATCAGATTCATAAGTAGAGCAAATATTTCTGTGTGTAGTAAATAAAATACATTATATCCCTGTTACTGTTAAAATCGTAATCTTACGATCATTCTCATTTCCGAATAATCATGCCTCTAAAAATACGAAAAACCTCGTTCGGAATACTATGCTGTATATTTTTAGTCCCATGTCATTAACCCCACAATATTGTGTCTTGGACACTTTGTATTTACATTTATACGTTTTGGAAGCGTCTGCATTCTTAGCATAACATACATATTTGTCGGTCTATTCCCTTTAAGTTCTGAAATCTAGACGCAAAAATAGCTTCCAGTTGTCTGTGTAGTCGTTAAAATTTGCATTTGTTTTAGTGTTGAGCATTAAGCTTGAGAAAGTGTTACTTTGTTTAAATGTAATGGGTACCTTTAAGAAAAAAAACATAGCCATTTATAAAACAGGTTTTTTAAACCATTCAAAGTAATTTTTGTGGTAAGTTGTAACTGCCTGAAAATATATCGTCGCGCCAGGCCCATGCGATTCATAATACTTAATTCAAAAACTTTTACGCGTCGGTCTGACGCCCCTTCAGAAAACTTGAAATAAATATGTTTAATAAATGCTGAGGAGCACAACAATTACGAACAAGAATAAATAAGCAGGGATTACAGTACTGAATCTTCATCACAGATAATCTTACAAAGTGCGTCAAACTTTTCTTTACATAATTATACCAGAGACAGATGAAATTAAACTACGTCTGGAAAGTATGATATTATTTTTGATAAAGCAATCAATTCTTTGTTTGTTGTAGAAGACGTGACGCGTAAGTCAGAATCGCGAAAGTCGGACATTCTGTCTTGCTAAGGGGTGTCGTTCAAGGGGTATTATAGTATCTGATTATTACTGGGTAACCCCAATAAGTCAGATATTATGCAGATCCTTCAATACTCGTAGTCAGCCACATTCGGTTATGCTGGAAGCCGAATCCCACATGGCGCCTTTTCTCGACTAGTGATGATTTTGAGATAGTATTAATTTTTAAACACAGTATTTCAAATGAATTGACATATTAACGAATTCTAAATATTTAAAACCGGATAAACCTTTGAGAATTTTCTGTAAGTTAAAACATTCCTGCACTAACAGATCATGGTAAGCCCCATATCCTATATCCGCAACTTACTTTTTAGAACTCTCCTAGGAGAGGGAAAGTTCATCAACACATACCTACCTGATAATTTCTATGATAATATACCTACATATAAGCACCAGAAGCTTTCCTTCCAATTCCCTTATAAGCTTCCATAAAATCGTTAACCCGCTTATCAGAAAGGGTAACAACCTTATTGGAGTGCTCTGTTTACTCTTTGTTGAACCGTGGCATTGATGTAAGTGGTAATTAACCCTGATTTCCGAGCACAGGGACGTGGGCAGATATTGAGACCCATATTTATTCTATTAGCAGAACTATTAACGACACTCTTCTACTCGCTGCTATTACATGGCCCTTAAACATTACTGGCGAAATGTGGGTGTTCTGTGGTTACACCTCAGCATATTAATTTATTTAAATTCTTCTACATGAGTATACAAGAGTGGTACATAGCGGATTTAATGCCACAAGGCTTTCTCTACCAGTCAACCTATGGGTCAAATAGGACAGCATTGTGATAGAGTATAAGAAAATAAATAAGAAAAATATCATTTGATTGACATAAAATTTGTGTTTTGTAATTTTGTTAGGTTATTTCTATATAACAGCCGTGATGTTGTGTTATGTAGCTAAACGATTAACGACACCCTTCTATATCGCTTTACGTAAGGACTTTGTCACACCTTTTGCTCCTTATAGCTCCATATTCTCGAAGGACCAACTATATTTCTCAAATAGTTACCCGAACAATCCAGAAAGGTATTGAAGCTATTGTTGCGTATAAAGGGAAAATATATTTTACTTTCCCTACAAAACACCCGTCGCCACAATATACTTTATCTTGTTTACATTTACATGTTTACCGCCAGAAATTTTGGAGATCCTTGAAGATTAGAACCATTTTGTTCTTACCTTACGTAATTCCTCTTCTTCGGTCGTCTTCACCACAACTTGAAGAAGCTCGTATTTCACAAAAGACGACGCAATATGTCATACGAGGCCCGCACCTTAAGTAAATGGCTGTGAAGTCATAATATGAGTGAAACTTGGGACCAGGCTTAGGAAGGCAGGCCAAGTTAATTAGGTGGAGTGTCTTAGGAACTGAAAGCTCTCCGGGGAAGGAAGGGACTAGGAAACTAAGCTTTGTTTTTCCGGGCAATATAAAATGTCTATTAAAACATGTGTGAAGGGGGTTGTACAGGGGTTCTGCGGTCCGGATGTATCTTAATTGGGGTCGTTACGATGGTAGTTTGATTGCTTTTGGTCCAGAATATTCTTGTTTCATGTTCTCATTGGTAGATCTAGAACAATTTTTGTTACTTTAGTTAGTCAATATTCTCTTTGATTTTTGTCTTTGCGTTTCTATGGAGATGGTAGTTTAGATTGTTGACTCCGATTTATAAGATGACGAGAGCTTTTATAACTAATAAAACACGACTCAGAATAGATAAATATTATCCCCACATTTTGATATTCCATAAAGTTTTGATATTAACTGTTAATCTTAATGTTAAGCTTAGCTATAAAGTCATCAAACATCCTTATCACACCAAATAAAACGCAAACAACAAATAAACCTCAAGCATTTTATTTAACGTTTAACATTTTACGATACCATAAAATTATAAATAAATTTCGTGATAAAAAGCTTCATGCATCGTTTCTCACATTTCTTTGTAGGCAGAACTTCACTGTTATTTTTTATTTCCCCTGGCGAGCAGTTGACAGGTGAATACCTTGTAACTGGGGAATAAAGAGATAAGAAAGAAGAACGAATATTTGATTGACATATTTCCGAATTTCTTTCGACGATAGTAACCCTGGAACTGTTTTCAAGTGTTTTTTGGAAAGACATTAATGAATAAGTAATTGAATTTAAATGATCGAGTGTTCATTACCTTGGAAAATAAAATGGCTGGCGATAAAGTTTGTGGCTTTTTCATTAACATAATTTATGATGACAATTTGTTAAATATATGATAATTAAAATGTCAAATGGCCCATGACTGACGAACGAATTATTTACATAATGTAATTAACCTCATATGTATATGCTCGGATATATTAAGTCATTTTTAGTTCTGATAAACCTTAAAAGCAAATTAATCCCTTTAACTGATTTATAGTCAATTAGGATGAAATAACAAGTAACAGTAACCCACTAATTAGTACGAAAACTGCATAACGGTTATAAATAGCTTATGTCGTATATATCTAAAGGATTAAAGCGGTAACAAAGTCCCAGGGGTGCAATATATCGTAAGATTATTCGAAGCGTTGGAAGTTTAACGAAGGTGGCAGCGTCTTAATGGTCAGCCGGTATAATATGTAGATAGAGAACTATGTTATATACCCATACGGTAGACCGTGAAATATGAGCTTATGGCTGACTTACCAAAAAGATGCTTGTCGCAGTAAAAATTTGAAAATATTGAACGGGAATCGCATGTGACTAAAAGAGTGATGAATGTAAATGTCGATGGATGAAGAGGGAGAGGAAGACCAAGACGGATTCTATCAGGAATGAAATGAAAGGAAAAGGAGTAAATGATAGCGTTGACAGAGAAGAATGAAAGTAAAAAAAACTTGTTGCGCCGACCTCAAGTAACATGGGACAAGGGCAGGAAGGTGATAATGATTAAACTGGAAACTGTTGATCTGTTCAAATTTGTTGTGATTGCTGTACATACATATATTGGTACTGGTCTATGCGGCTACGAGGTGGTGACGGGTGATCCTGGTTAGTCATTTGACCTGACGTAAATGTACTCCGTTGCCCAGTTACAAAACCTCTGTTATCTCATCTTCATTGGGATGATGGCTGGACAAAGTTTCTTTACCCATGACTTTTTTTTTTTTCCCGGACGGGAAATCATCAAATGACTTCTCCCGCTCTGGGCTGAGCGGGAGGGAGTGTCAGACTTTTACTGACTAAAACCCACCCATGTTCCTTCATCGCCCTTTGTGTTCCGGGGCCGCGGTATCTCTTTCGAACAACCCGCAGCACCCAGCAGGCATCGGCCCTTGCGGGCCCCTTCCCTATGCTGACATCTCTTTGAGGCGCGCGTGGAACATGAACGCGCCGTCGACACGGCTCTTTACCCATGACTTCCAATTCTTTTGATGCAAAGGTAATGTGGGACCCTCATCGTTGGTTTAGTCTAGCTCGTCCCACCCCCTTTTACGACGTCGCCTTCTGGCTGAGCCTGGGCAAAAGCTCTCACAGAGATATAGCCAATCTTTTATCAGTAGCCACACAAAAACATGACATATTTACAATACCTACGGTCTCTCTTCAACTATGTTGAAACTTGGATTCTTTTTCAGACGTTAACGTATTGGTGTATTACTCAGTGTTGCATTTATTTATTGCCTAGCTAACTAGTGTGGATACCCGCTCCTGGAAATCTAGATCAGCTACTGAATTAAAATAATTTTGATTTAATTTATGAGCTTATTTTTATTTTATTGGCTTAATAAAATTTGATGATTTGTTTCTATTATGTTTATCATCATGGCTGATTCATGTGTTTTAACAAGAAGCATAAAAAAGCTTTCTATTCACAGTCATTGATGATCATGTTGACGACGGTTGGGTTTCGTTTCGTAGACTTTATTAAACCAGCTTTGAAAAACTTCTCAAAGACTTTTTAAGTTTCTGTCTGTGGGGTAAAAGTTGCCGCCTGAAAGAGGTCTTTAGTGGTTTTGTCTAGGTAATTAATAATCCAATTAAACTCGATTGAGAAGATTACTGTAGTCACTTGTCACTTGGTATTAAGCCACATTTGTCCATAAAAAGTACCCACTTCTTACTAAATTCCATCTAAATCGGTTAAGTAGTTTAGCCTTGACAAAGAGACAGACAGACTCACTCACGCTGTTATTAATATTGCTCTACCCCCAACAAACGATTAATCTCCTAAAAATTTCGAATAAAATATTCTAACGGGACAGTGTAGTAGTGTATGTTATTGTAAACGAAGCATTAATATCTTTACGAGCGGCGGTAGGAAGATAAATATTAAAAATGGCGACTAAAATAAAGTTTGTTCTAATTTCGAATCCCGGTCAGCACAGAGTGAGTTATTGATCTCTATGCGAATGGTCATCAGAATTGTTATGATTTTATGAGTGATCTTGATAATTATTATGAGTCACTTTTCGAATGAGTGGTTTTGGAAGTAACTAATAATATTAATGGGTGGAACAAGGCTACCGATATTGATGATGACCCTAGTTCTTCCTAAAACCTCTTCACATTGAATAAAATTCATCATGATCTGCTCAGCCTTTTCCCAACTATGTTGGGGTCAGCTCCTTCTAGTCTAACCAGAGGTAGATGAATACCAGTATTTAACATAAACATAATTTATTTATAAAAGTATTACAAAAAATTGTACATTTAGGCGCAGTAGTATTATTGTTTATACAATGGTAAAAATAGTACTTATAAAGGTAAACTATAACTGAAACATATTCAACAGTTGCAAGTACTTAATAATAGTTCATCTAGTGCAATTTAGATGTTTAGTAGCGACCTGCCCGATATAGGTTTATATAAACCTGTGCTTCAGGCCATCACTTTACTTATCAGAATTTAATTAGGACAATAAAATTAGAAAAATTAAATTAATCTATTAACAACTCCAAAATCTATTGCTATAATAAACAAAAATAATCCGTACATAAAATTGGTATAAATCAAATTGGTAGATACAAAAAGAACCACTAAAATTAGCTTAATTAATAATATTAGCATAATCAAACCACAACTTCTAGAAGTTTTTCTGTGTCTGTGTAATTAAGTATCGCTAAATAATCTGACATTACAAACATACACTTTTTATAACTTAAGCTATATAACTTTAGTACCTTGTTGAGTCTATTATACAGAAACGGTCCTAAAAACACATAAAATCGATTCGCAAAGGCATGTCTAGTTTGAGGTTTTGTGCAAACCAGGTCCTTCCTTCTCCTATTGGAAGGAACTGGGTCATAGGGAAGTGTAGAGTGCTGGTGTAGTATTATGTGAAGAATAAATAATTGCCGCACTGTAAGTACATTACAAGCTTTATAGAGCTGATGTGTAGGGAATCTAAATGGACGGAAGGTAGCAACTTTAAGAATTGCTCTTTGAGCACGTTCTAGAGGGAGAAGAATTGAAATTCCCGCGCCACCCCAGGATACTATAACATGGAGCGACTGTCTATCTGACTTCCACAATTCAGTAAACGATGTCCCTTGGTGAGACTGGTTGTCAGACTTTTGGGCCACTACTTAACTACTACCTGTAACGTCTGCCAAGATCTACAAATGACAGTCGGGACAAGCGGTTTAACGTGCTATCCGGGCAAACATTATTTTTAACCACCTTACCTAATTATATCATTGTTTTAATTAATCTGATTTTATTCCAATTATATTAAGTTGATTTTAAGGTTATGTTTTATATTAAGAATGCACCATGCCAACTATTATTTTTAACTGTGAACCATTATTTAATTTTATTTACAATAAAGTTTAATTTCATTAATGTTTGCATGCCTAATATAAGGTAGATTGTACATGGCTCACCTATTTTATTGTTACACTTTATTTTATGTACCTACAATCTATGCAAATAAATTTAACTTTACTCAACTCTACTCTACTTTACTTTACTTTAAGTAAGTTTCATTCTAAACTGGAAGTCATGGGGATAGGCCTTTGCCTAGCACTCGGATGATGTGGGCTAGCAGTAAAAGTAAAATCATCCCATAGCCCATAATAACATAACATAACCTCAAATTTGTGTTTTCCACAGAAACGTCGAATAACCTTTTAAAATGTGAAATAATTAATTGCTCATGAAAATATAATTTTCACATGAACTATAAAGTTCAAAGAAAAGGTTGCATTGCAAATGCGCTTAGCAACTACCGATACCTACCGGTATAAAAATATCATGAAATCAAGACCAAAGGGCGACCTAAAAATATCGGCAGTCTAAAAGGGCCAAGTTCAAGCGGTCACGATATAATTAGGAAGGTAGGGCAAGTTCAATGACTTGGTTGTGGATTTAGAAGCCGCTACGGGTTTCGATCAAAAGAGTGTAGCTGGAAGCGTTGAAGCTGGTGAATGACCTTCAGCAGTTTGTAAAGAATGCAAGTAGAAGTCTAGACCGGTAAATATTTTATGGAAACTTAGGGGAAATTGAAGACTTATCAGTTAATCTACCCATGTATAGATGGCCGTGGTAAAACTTCAACCTTGAGCTGGTCTTGCAAAGTGCGGAGTTTCTAAGTTTTTTTTTTACTGCTAGTAGACCTATTGTACCTTGTACCTACCTTGGTAAATTTCTTGTTAGTCGTGAATTTGTGATACAATTCAAAACTCTAAAATCAGTTTTTGAGGCAACTTTCTTTGTTTAGTTTATTTAAGTTTTGACAGAAGATTATGATAAAAAATAACCTAGAAAAATAATTAAATTTAAATACTCCATAGGCACAACAAACTATATTTTTTTCCGGTGAATAAAATTTACAAAAATGACAATTTCATAGTTATTTAATATAAATGACAAAGTCCGTTGGATATCAAACCTAATAATTAATTTTCGGACCTTACATAAAATCTGTTTTAAAATTAATTGATGTTGTTATACAGAAAAAAATATATATGTAGATGTAGCATTTCTATTGCCATTTTGTCCTTCATCTAAAAAAAATATGTAGAATTTTGAGAAAACAATGCGTCAGTTTATATTTTTTGACAAATAAACTGCTTCTTCGCTATGACAAAAAAAAATGGTATCAATTGTTGACAGCTCCTTAGAAAATTAGTTCATTTATCAATCGACACTAGTCTTTAGATATAATGGGGCGAAGAAAAATAACCGAATTAATGGGTGCCTTATTAGAAATAGTGCCAACATGTTTTTAAAAGGGTCATTTATGAAAACATGACAGATAGACGCGTTGACATTAGGCTGCCAGACACATACGATGGCGCCAAAATGAAAAAATGAGTTATGAACGCATCTAGCGTTAAAAACAGAGAATTCAGTGTTTTACGATATAGATTCAAACAGACTAGAAAATACTGTAGAAATATAGGTGAAATTGAGGAAATAAATTTTTAGGCTGAATTTTCCCCATACTCAAGTTATGACACTGTCGGTTTTTGATAGTTGTATGAAATTGCTATAACAAGTACCTATAAACAAATTGGCATATTGGTTTAGAATTAATTTTAAGTACCAATAAATAAAATTTATGCCGTGATGGTCAACGCGCATTGATAACCACACCTGTTCAAAAGCGTGTCGTGCTCTGTACGAGAAACGGCCTTTGCCTAGCAGTGTGGCAGTAACTAATAAGCTGGTATTATTATTTATACTAAAAACAAAATTGTTTCGTTTGATTCATTTGTTTATGATTGTTTTTTATATTATATAAAAATCAATCACATCAATAAATTTTATCTTTTCAATACAAACTGTAAATAACATCATAACACTCAAATTCGAGGCACGTCACACTTTCATTCACTGAACTTCATATCTACCATCTTGCAAAATCCCTAGCCAGTCCAATTTTTAATATAATATGATGGTAATAATTCATACTGGGAACCCCGTATTAACACGTGTTTTTGGGGACATTCATCCTTACAAATAATTAAGTGTAAGTGGTAAGGCTCCTGATTTAATATCCCATAATAATAATGTTACGAGCTGAATATGGCACAATCTTAAATGCACCACTGATCACTATTCACTTAGATATCTCTCTTTACTTCACTTCGATTCGCTTCCTTGTGTAGCCAAAATCAGACTGACTGCCGGACCTATCCTTCGAGAAAGTTCACAACTTTCTGGTACCTTCATATGGTTGACTCATCATTCCAGAAAGTTCTACAACTTTCTGGAACGTTCATTCTTCGAGAATGTTCCACAACATGCTGGACCCTTCGAGAAACTTCCACGACATTCTGGACCCTTCGAGAAAGTCCCATAATGGAACATTCTAGGATTAGTCTCGAATCTTCTAGATACTTCCATGGTGGAAAATTCTCGACTCGAGCGTAGTTTAGAATGTTCTAAGGAGCCGACATAAGATTATCTTAATAACAAGTTTTTATGCCATATTTTGCTGAAGACATTCCTTTTATTTTCCTTTCAATTAGTGTAGTTTCACCATTAAATAAATGTGTGCTTCTTGGTTTACAGGTTGATGTATTCCTGTCTGAAATAGGTATGTACACCTCATGAATCTTTCTTTTACCTTTTTATTTTATTTTCCTTTCAAGAAAATCACTTGTCATCTCTCCACCATCCTCGGTTGACTGGTAGAGAATCCCTACTGCTAAGGCATTAACTCCGCCTTTGTATATTTTGTGTGTAAAAAGTTTAAATAAATAAATACGAATAAATCATTTTTACTTAGCGCCACAAAAAAGAGCTACTAACAAGCTTTGAGGTATTCGTATTGCTCGTTACGACATGTAATATGTCTACCAACTTTATGTAAAAAAAAATACTCTGGTTAGATATCAATTCCACTCGGGAAGTTCCACACGAAAGTAATTAACTTTTTTAAATAATGTACTACGAATTTCTAGCTTTCCAAATCTGAAAACTGTCGTGACTATCATTACAAGAACTAAACTTAATTCGTTCCTTTGATGTTCCAATCAAAATTCGAATATGTTCGGCATTTAAAAAAACATTCGAAGCCCGTCAAAGGACTTTTTTCATCGTACCATCATAGAGCGCAGCTGTGCCAGCAATATTTTTTTCATACGAAAGGAGTGTCGATGAGAAATCGACTTTTTTACAGAACTTTATGTTCGCACGCTTCAAGAGACATTACATACGTGAATTTTGAAACGTGCACTATTAAATAAAATATTACTATCACGCGATTATAACGATCTAGCGAATTGAAAAAGTCATAATGGAGTTATTAGTGTTATTACAAGAATGGGTCTAATGTCGTTTGATATAATGGCTACATATTTTTTTCAGAATAACACTTTTGGTTTCATTTCTTTTTTTCATGCGCGTGTTATGGATGCCGATTTACGAATTAGCGTAACATTTGCGTATTACTTTATGAAGTATTTTATTTTGATATTTTTTCAATGTTTACAGTTTGTTATAATTCTAATTTAATAAGTAAGCTTATGCTTACTTCCTGCTTACTTAGACTTTCGCCGAAGTCTTAGGCGAGAGATGTATCTATAGTACACCCACATACATACATACACAACTGAAAGCCTATGCATGGTACCTTTAACTAAATTATCTATCCGGAATTTGGGACTACCTACTCTAATTTTAGAGCCCTTTGTGAATATACTTAGGTATGTAACACACTAACCTACATAATGGTCTGTGTTATAATCACTGGCAATATTTTTCTTATATTTATTTCTTCTTTTCTTATATTTAGGTGTTAGGTGTTTCAAAAACTAGTTTATAATTACTTTAATACAATAGAATATTCATTTATCTTATTGTTCCGAAAATAGAAGAACCGTCGGCCTAATCACGATAAATTGAAAAGAATATAGGAAAGATTCCTCTCTATCCCTGATATTAGGAGGTGTAACAAATCAGTAGGGAATGAAGCGAACAAGAACTAGGATCATTGACCCAAAGATGTGAAAAAAGGGCCAAGCATTCTCAAAGTAATCAGAATCTCAACGACTCTTGTTAATCAAAGTCCAAGGAAATACAAGAGCACTTTCTCGCAATTTCTTTTTTTCTCTCGAAAAAGTATTTACTCACTTGTTTCTATGTTGATTAATAGTATTAAATAAAGTTTTTTTCGTGGCTGGCTGTGTGACCAACTTGCACTGTGCCATCGTGGTGGTTACCTCCCTCTTTACAGAGACGAGGCATGTTTTCTAGCCGTGGGTGGGCCCATTACTGGCTTATTATGCTTGTTGTATGCCTGCACTGGGCACACCACGGATTTTAATACGGTATTTATCAGTATTTAAAGAAATTATTCAGGATGGTTATTGTGTATAATACATTGATATTTAACTAGCATATCTTATAGAAATCTCTACGTTTGTTATCCTCGAAGTTGTGAAAAGTGTGCGAAGCAGGGGCGGGTAACCGGTGTTGAATAAAGTAAAATTCTCGGCTGATAGTAAGCTATATTGGTGATTTGATTACTCCCGCTGCCGCCTGTGCCATCGGTAAATTACCTTGTAAACATTAAATTAATACTGAAGTAACATAAAGGGTTTTGCCATTTGTTACCAGGCCGTATTCAAACTAATATGACTACTATGGTTATCAGAATAAGTCGCCAATTAAATTACTTGGATAATAAAAAATAGAGATTTCTTTATTTATACTTAACTGAAGATCTAACATTTTTGATAAGAAAATACCTGAAAAAACCCGTAACGTAGGAGCCGTAAGGTGTTTTTTTAGTGTGGAGAAATCCTCATGAATACCTGTCGCCTGAAGAGACCGGAGGCTAATGTTGAGACTGCGACTGGCTTAAAACCCTTCGGTTCTTACCACAACCATGATTCGTGGCCCTGGACCTAGATACTCGTATATTCTTGCCCACCCTTGACTGGTATTAGCACGTCATGGTTAGCGGGCCATATTACGACATGTAGGTACATATCGTAATGGGGAAACAGACACCTAACAAATTACAATCTTCATGTACAAGTTCAAGTTTCCTCTTCACCCTTTCACGACCACGTATCGTTTAACTTATCATATTTCCCGGCGATTTAACCCCTTCGATTAATCACTTTTACGTGTCGAATATAACCCTAATTAGTCGAAGTACCAGTTAGTTTAGTATCGAATGGCCATAAATCTGAATAAATGACGTCAAATATTAATTTGATCCTAGTTTCGTTAATTTCTTAACTTTGAATTTGTGGGGGTGATGTTTAGTATCAAAATAAATAATAATATGAACTGAAATACGCCACGATTTTTGGAGTTTAATTAGTCCAATGTGAATTAGATTTTACGAAGTCATTGGTATTAAGTTTAATAAACTTTGCGTTGAATTTGATTTTAACAACAATCATCTTTAATTTTGTTTATACTGAAAAAACTAGGGACATGTTCTTTTTTTTACATATTTTCACATATGTTAAAGTGAAAACCACATTAAAATCCGACGCAGAGTTTAGAAGATCATCGCGGGCACTTTAATTTGAAATATTCATAGATACGGAACAGATAGCGCGAATAAAAAGGTAGCGAAGTGGTTTAAATCCATATTCAATTCTCGATGACCTTATTAAATCCCATGGAATAGAAGAGAACTTATTGCTTTTCACTGAGAAATCATAAAACACAAAGAACTGACCTTTTTCAAAAAAGCCTGTAAATCAGTGCTGTCCTTGTCTGAAAGTTGCACCGCTGACCGAGAACTTGTGTGAATGTGCTAGTATTGCTGAGTCATGTATCAAGTGATGGATGAATAACTTGTCGTGGAGAAAGTTGCGAGTGTAAAAATGTGAATGGCAGTTAGAATACAAGAAGACCAAAACAAGGATTCAGGATTATGTGGAAAGCGATATCTGGGCAGAAGGAGGTGAATCGGAACTGGGATGATGGCTGTTATTGTTGAATGGAAGAAGCTAGAAACATTGCGCCCGCGTCAAATCTTGATTGATAATGATGATCTTTGTGGATTTTAGACTCCTGCAGTTATCTCTAGAATTACTATTAACTACCGCCGTTAATCAAGTAACGAACGGGGGTCTAACTTACAACGCCAGATCCCACACCAGATCGATCCCTTCACTAGCCTTTGGGCAGATAATAATATTATGTCCAACAGTCCAGTTGATTGATTTATTAAGGGTAATTATGATTGATATACCCGTCTTTGTAGCCCTTGTTTACCCGTAAAGGCCATAGATGACAGTTACGAACTAATATACTAACATTATTATGAACCCAACATCACTCGAGCTAGATTAAATCTTAACTGGACCCTTGAGATTAATTAAGTTGTAATGAAAAAGTCTAAGAGAGAATCATGAAAATACACAAAAGTAGAAGCATCATTACTGAGTCTTTTCGATATAAAAAGAAACATTAATGCTATTTAGAACCTACTCAACTTTAGTTTTACTACGTGCAATCTAAAACTGTTTACAAAAGATTTATAGCCTTCAAAGGATTTACTTTTGTTTCAAGTATCAACTTTGTATTTTTTTTATATTTTTTGTAAGACTTAAAACTTCGTAAAAATATCTGCACAAATAAAATAATATCATCTTAGCAACCACAACATTTATTTTTACTTGATTTGGCAGCAACCCGAAAACTGTTTGATAAAAATGGTCTTGATATGAATGTTATGAATAACGAGAATCTTCATGAAATTAAAAACGAAGAAATGATTCAATCAAACTGTCAAGTTAATCCTTTTAAACCTGTGATGTATCTGTTAAGTTATCGCAGATGATATCGTGTTTCGTGAGATGCATCACAAGGTATAAGCTGACAACCCGAATTGTAAAATTTTTTAGACATGTGGGTTTTGATTTTGTTCCCTAATGATTAATTGTGTATGTATGAGCTTTTGAATCTTTAAAATTAAGTAATGTAAAGAAAAACATTTTAACAGCTATGAAGTAAATTGTTTACATGGTAGAGAGAAACTGAATAGTTCCCATCGTTCGTTTCGAATATGTCACCATGAAACCATTTTTTGTCAAACATTTTTTGTCAAAAAACACTGCCGAACAAAATAACCAACCTACATAAAATCATAACTAATTCACTCACTCCACCACAAAAATTATAATTAAAATTTTATGCGTCCAACACACGACCATAGACTTTGACTGCTCTATTACCCGTAATTGATTCCGATGATACGGCCAGGCCAAGTGCTAGGCTACATTGTGATTTGATTGGGCATAAAAGCCAGTTCACACCTACGTGTCATAAAAGGTAAGGAAAAAATACGCGCAATAAACTCTGGTGTATGTTACGAGCGGAGGCGTTAATGGATTTGGTAATGGTTTGGGCAATTTATGGTTAATCTTGATACTTTGCGATTATCTGTAAGTAGTGTCCCAATTGCAACAGCTGTATCTTAAACACTATTATAGTTACGGTTGATTTTCCATCATGGGTTGAATATAAATATTTATAAGGTTTGACCGACCACGAAACATTCTAAGACATGAAATCTGTTCTAGATTATTGACAGAAGTGACGTATTAAAAAGAGTTAAAAAAGAATAATCAAATTTGACCTGTTATTGTGACATGGCATGATTCATGGCTGCGCTAGGGATATTGCTCGGATTTTCGTGTATATGCCAGCATATAGGTGCTAAAATTAAACATAAACTTAATTTTGAGCCGAGTTTATCTACACGATCGAAATAGCCACGCAATCTCAATCCACGGCTACAAACGAAACGACAGCCTATCACCCGCTATCGCCTATATATTGCTCCCCTTTATTGAAAGCTTTTACGATGCGTCAGCGGGTTACTGTGTCGTTACGTCAAAGAAATTGATCACTCCCAATGTCCTGACTTGACATGGCCGATATTAGAAGGTCAAGTTATAAAAATATTTTTATTTGTTCTTCACTGAATGAAAAGTATCAAAACAGTTGCTCCGCCTATACAATGCCTAGAACGCATGAACAAAACGTCAAATTGGAAAATAGATAGCTTTTTGTTTTTGTTGTTTTAACTTTATTTTGAATGGGAGAGAAAATAAAATTGGAAACAAGTGAAGAGCGTGATAGCTAATCGACGTTGCAAACTTGAATAAATTATACTTATATAAGAAAAAAATGAACTTTTTTGAAGAAGTGTCTACTCGTATAATTTCGTGAACGAGGTGAAAAGAATATACAAGGACCATATTCTGTTGTTTCTACCTAACCCCATAAGAAAAAGATGTGACTTTATGACTTATGTTTGTCGGAGACCCGTGTTTTAAGAGTACATAGAAAGTAATTCCAAATACAGTGATTTGATAACAGACAAAGATCATTATGAACACACACTTACTTACTATTACAGTCATAGTATCAATGCTACTACTGATTGTATAATTATATTTTTTACTTGACCACAACACTTCCATTCTCATAAAAGAAATATTACGAAAATAATAAAAGTATCAAATAACCGCGACGGAAACTTGTCGAAAGTTTCAGTGGTAAACTTGTTTCGAACAAAGTGCTACTCCAATAAGTAGTTTTAAAGTATTAACTAGGTTAGTAAGAAGAGGCAAATTGATGTCGTGTGCTTCACTGAAAATTTGAGAACTATTTATTATTCTTGATTTGATAATAACGTTTTCTCAGTGTGAATTTCACCAAATTTTGCGGCGTCCAAAAACTGTCGTGTCAACATTCTATAGCAATTCTTACACTGACAGCTCTTGAACGCGGTTTAGATGTGCTCATCGAGATTAAAATAGGTACTTATTTTAAAAACCGTAATTTCACCCCCTGGCTGCCAAAATCTAGACCAATGGAATTATATAATTATTATTGTTGGTTATCATTGGTTGGTACAGAAGTGTTTTCTTGTTTGCATACTTATTTTATTTTTAGATTATAGCGGATGTACCGAAACTCCCTACGCGCAAAGGCCGAGGTATTCCGGCTGTACGATACTCGCCAGATAATTAAACAGCGTGTATCCGAACGCGCCCATAGACAGATTTAGTCTATGGTCGCTCCGACCAATAGTAGCCCAAGGTCAGCGCAAGGGCACCGCGTGATTGGTGAGACATAGATTTTGTCTATGGTCGCTCCGACCAATGGGAACCAATAGGGTAGATATAAGTGAGTTGTAAGGGGATTGTAATTTTAAAAGGCAATGGCGCGACATGTTACTAGAATTAATTAAAGTTTTTACCGTGTAACGAAGCTCTTTAATTGAACCTGACCCACCCCGACTACATTTTGGCGCCCAACGTGTGTTTTGTGATATTAAAAACAAGGGGTCGGTGTCTTTGTGCGCGGATCAAACTTTTTCTCGCCGCGGGTTTCAAGAAGTTTTATGAATCTCGTACGACGACCGACACAACAATCGACAGGGACTGCCGTTGTTAGCTGTTTTGCGTTTAGCTTCATTTATTTTGCTGGCTGACAGAGCCACGAACCGTAGGTTCCAATTTTTCACCTACGTGTTTGCAAAATGCCGCGAAAACGCAAGTCGTTGCAAGCAAGCGACGAGTCAATTCTTGAAGAATCAGAGCAATCAGGCAATGTAACGATGACTCAAGAAGCGCTATCTACGTTGCTTACTACTCTCCAACAGTCGCAAGCCGAATTTTGCAATCAACTCTTACGTGAAGTACGTTCATCGACGCCACACGTGTCGAGCGATGCAAGTACATGTGCCGTCAACGCCGCAATGGGCGTCATGAGGTCTGCTACAGCAAATTTCTCGAAGTGCACATCAAAGTTCAGCGGCAATTCAGAAGAATCCGTGGAAAACTTCATAGATGCAATAGAAGTTTATAAATCGTGCCTAAATATAAGCGACGCCAACGCGCTCTTAGGCATGTCTATGCTGCTGACTTCATCGGCGGGAACATGGTGGCAAGGTGTCAAAGGAACAACGAAAACGTGGAATGAAGCCATAACAAGGTTACGAAGTGCCTACGGCGATCGTCGTCCACCGTTTCGTATTTACGTCGAGTTATTCTCCTTAATATAAGGTAAAGAAAATACGGACTTGTTCATTGCAAAGGTCCGAGCCTTGTTAGCCAAGTTACCACAGGAAGATCTATGCGAACGGGTCGAGTTGGATATGGCATTTGGGTTATTAGATCGCCGCATTCGAAAACGTATCGACAGAGCTGAAGTTTCGACGTTCGACGAGTTGCTAAAGAAAGCACGAGCCGTAGAAGACTCACTGAATGAGTCACGAGCTCAGAGACCGTCATCCTGATGACGGTCTCTGAGCTCGTGACGACCACGAAGAATGCTCTCGCGCTGCGAACGTCACCGCCGCCGAGCCTCCGCGCGCCACCACGTCGAATTATTCTTCCCGCTCTTCCACTGCAGCCGTCGGTAGCCGCACGGGCGACTCAACGACGAAGAAAGCAGGGAATACGAAGTCGTTCTGTGTTTACTGTAAACGTAACGGTCACACAAAAGAAAAGTGTGAAAAATTAGCAAAAAGTGACAAAAATAACTCCAAAAGTGAAGACTCAAAAGACATTAAATGTTACGGGTGTGGTGCCGCGAATGTAATAAAATCAAAGTGCGCGAAGTGTAACGGTAACACTGGGAAAAATAGTGAACATCCCGCGTTCTATTCCCTTACGTCGACACGTGATCATCGTACACCCACCGGCCGCATCAAATCGAGTCGCTCGCGCCCTGGGCGCAGCGACGAACGCACCGAGACCAGCGCGCTGCCACCGCAAACGCCTACCCCGCCACTGCGAGGTAGCGTGATGTTTGCTGGCAAAGCAAACGCTCCTTCGTGCGCCGAGTCGTCTTCTCGTAAAGTTGGAGGTAACCCCGCGTATGTCACAGGGGGTTCTATTAATAATACCAGTGTTTATAATTTAACAACTGATAACGATAACATCACTATGGATACTTACTATTCTGATAATAGTGTTCCTTATAGTAAATGTTTACATGATCAAGTTACTTGTAATTGTAACTCACAGAGTTATTATAATGATCATTTTGGTTCACAAACGATGTCTTGTGTTAATAACGATGTTAATGTTATGTCTGTGCCTTTAAATGATAGTTTAGAAAGTTATTTCTGTGTTGATAACAGTGTATGTACATCTACGATTCCAAATAGTGATTTTGGAAATTGTTATTGTTCTGTAAATAAGGAAAATGTTTGTTTATGTACTAAAACTGAAATGTGTGTTTGTACTAAAACTACGATGTGTGTCTGCGCCACTTGCGACCAGGGGGAGTTCGCGTCGCCGTTAAAGTCTAATGATGATAATAGTAATTTACGGTCGGTAGTGTTCAAGGGTTGTCAATCTTTATCTGGTAATTCCGACGGCTCAAAATTTTTTGCTCGCGATTTTATGCCTATTCCCAGACCTCTATATGATTTTAAGCCATTTAATAACAATACCAACGACTCTCAACATATTTCCGAAATTGCAAGTGGTGGTCAACATTTTTTCGAAAATGTTAGCGATTGTCAACAATTGTGCGGAATTACCAGTGGTTCGCAACATTTTTCCGGTAATCGTAACGATGTTCAATCTTTTTGTCGGCCCGTGCTAAAGATTAGTATTTTAGGTGAAAACGGTACCGCGATGGTAGATTCGGCAGCTAAATGCTGTGTAGCTGGCCATACGCTATACGCTCTCCTAAAGGCCAAAGATCATCCTATGTCCTCGCGCATGGAAAATGTAAAACTAGCAGATGGTAAAAGTAGGTTATTGAATGTACTTACTACCGAGGTAAATGTAACTCTTGAAGGTAGAACCAGGCTCGTCAGTTTTTTAATTTTTCCGGACGCGGACAGTAACGAAAGTCTTTTAGGTATAGATTTTTTGATAAATTTTAATGTTAGTGTTGACTTCGGTAATGCAAAATGGCACTTTGCTGACAGCGCAGAGCAGTTCAGTCTTCTTTTTGAAAAACCAGCACACCACGTTGAGAGTGTGCCTATAAGTAGTGTACTTAGGGACGAGGAAGCGTCACAGCTTAGCGACGAACAGCGCGAGGTTCTTGCTAAATTCCTGTCTGAAAATCAAGACGCTTTTGAATTAAGAGGCGAACCAACTACGTTTGCAGAGCACGTCATTGATACCGGTGACCACGCTCCTATCGCGGTCCCTCCGTATCGGTTAACTCCGGCTAAAAAAGAGGTTATGCATTTAGAGATAGAAAAGATGTTAGCTGATGATATAATAGAAGAGTGCGAATCAGCATGGGGTTCACCTGCTTTGTTAGTGCCTAAGAAGAATGGTCAAGTTCGTTTTTGCGTAGATTATCGAAAGCTTAACGCAATAACGAAAACCGATGTATACCCGATGCCGCTTATAGACGAATTAGTGCAGTCTACTAAGCGCAATTGCATCATGAGTACCTTAGATATGCGAAGTGGATTTTGGAACGTGTCTGTCCGCGAATGTGACAGAGACAAAACGGCCTTTTTAACACCTTTCGGTACGTACCGCTTCAAAAGGATGCCGTTTGGTCTCAAGAACGCTCCGTCCACCTTTCAACGTCTCATTGATAAGCTGCGCACGGGCGCCTCACTTAAGAATGTGACACTGTTAGCTTATCAGGACGATTTACTCTTAATATCAGAGGGTTTCGATCAGCACGTGAATGATTTACGTGCAGTTTTTGAGAGGTTGCGCATGTTCAACCTACGCGCCAATCGTGAAAAGTGTGTTTTCGCACGCCAAGAGGTGAAATATTTGGGTCATGTCATAACTCAGGACGGGGTTTCGCCTGATCATGACAAAGTTCGCGCAGTGGCGGACATGAAGGCACCAAGTACTCTACGACATCTCAAAACGTTTCTTCAGACCTGTTCGTGGTTCAGAAAGTTCATTTTGAACTTTTCAGAAGTTGCTGAACCTTTAACACGTCTTTTGAAAAAGAATCCGACTTGGGTATGGGCTTCTGAGCAAAATCAGGCGTTTCAAGAGCTAAAAAAACGGTTAACGTCTGCGCCCATACTTGTCCAAGCTGATTACTCCAAACCATTTGTCTTGCGTACAGATGCTAGTAGTTACGCTCTCGGTGCAGTACTGCTGCAAGGTGAGGGAAAGGACGAAAGGCCTATTGAGTATGCAAGCCGCCTTTTAAACCCAGCCGAGCGTAATTACAGCACTACCGAGAGGGAAGCTCTTGCAGTAGTGTGGTCAGTTGATCGGTTTAGAGGTTACATTGAGGGTCAACAAGTTATTATAGGTAGTGACCATCAACCTCTGAAATGGTTGTTGACTTTGAAGTCGCCGTCTGGTAGACTAGTTCGGTGGGCACTGAAGTTACAAGAGTTCAATATTCAGTTTGAATACACTCCAGGCAGAGCCAATGTGGTCGCCGACACGTTAAGTCGTCCTACCTGCGAAGAAGACAGTAAAGCTCAGTGTGGTATTTGTTCAGTCATTGTTGACTTACCCACTACAAGTCCCGCTGATCTGCGACCTGCTCAATTAGATGACCCGGAACTAAAAAAGATCATCACTGGTCTTGAAAGTAATGACGCAATAGAAGAAAAACGCTGGTCCGAACGAGGATACTTTATACAGCAAGGAGTTCTTTATAGGTACAACCCTGACGTCGATGTTGAGGAACCACAGCTTGTACTTCCTGTGAGTTTACGACTCGACATTTTGAAGGAATGCCATGACACTCCTATTGCTGGACATCAAGGTATTGATAGGACTTTATACAAGCTTTCACAGCGGTTTTTCTTCCCTGGAATGAGACGGTATGTCGCCGATTTTATCAAGTCTTGCGCGACGTGCCAGCGCTACAAGTCATCAAACTTGAAGCCTTCAGGCCTTTTACAGACCCCAGTTTTACAACAAAGGGGAGAGGTCTTGGCGATCGACTTGTTTGGCCCGCTCCCTCCTGGAGAAAAGGGGGAGAAATACATTTTATTAATCGAGGACACAGCTACTCGTTGGGTCGAGCTTTTTGCTCTTGTTGATGCCACCTCAGAAGCTTGTGCTCGTACACTAATAGAGGAGTACTTCCTCAGGTATGGCCTGCCGCGTCGTATTGTCTCGGACAATGGAGTACAATTTGTCTCATCTGTTATGCAACAGTGCATGTTTATTTTGGGGATTAAACAGGATTTGTTACCTTTATATCATCCGGAGGCAAACCCGGCCGAAAGAAAGAACAGAGACCTTAAGGTACAGCTGGCACAATTGGTCGACACTGAACATTCTTCTTGGCCTAACTATTTACCATCGGTTCGTTTTTCAATGAACTCGGCTTTGTGTCATACAACAGGTGTTTCGCCAGCTTTTCTCACCTTCGCTAGAGATCACCGTTCACCCGTGGACGTTCATTTTGACATAAGGGCCGTCTTGCAGAAGGATAATTTTGTTCCTCAGATCACACCTTACTTAAAGAAGTTCTTAGACTCTTTAGTTTCTATTAGGGATAAGGTAGAGAAAGAACAGGACAGACGTAAAGACTATGCGGACAAGGGTCGTAAACCTGAAGAATTCGAAATCGGTGATCAGGTTTTGGTAAAGTCACACGTATTGAGTAATGCTGCTAAAGGATTGTCGGCTAAGTTTGTCCCAAAAAGGGATGGTCCTTACAAGATCGTTAAAAAAGCTAGTCCCACCAGTTACTTAGTTTGTGAACTTAATGCTCCTGACAACGTCTTAGGTAGGTTCCACGCGTCCCAACTCACGCGATTTGTTAGTAGAAATGACGCGCCTCCTCTTACGATTATGCCAAAGCGTAACCGAGGCCGGCCTCGTCATATTCAGCCTGTTTCTGACGTTCCTGAGCGGGTTCCTGAGCGAGGACACTTTCATGAACCCGAGGGGGAGTGTATAGCGGATGTACCGAAACTCCCTACGCGCAAAGGCCGAGGTATTCCGGCTGTACGATACTCGCCAGATAATTAAACAGCGTGTATCCGAACGCGCCCATAGACAGATTTAGTCTATGGTCGCTCCGACCAATAGTAGCCCAAGGTCAGCGCAAGGGCACCGCGTGATTGGTGAGACATAGATTTTGTCTATGGTCGCTCCGACCAATGGGAACCAATAGGGTAGATATAAGTGAGTTGTAAGGGGATTGTAATTTTAAAAGGCAATGGCGCGACATATTACTAGAATTAATTAAAGTTTTTACCGTGTAACGAAGCTCTTTAATTGAACCTGACCCACCCCGACTACAAGATTTAATTGACGAGACTTTCGTCAAGAACAGTAACATCAACTCAGACAAAACTATCAGTGGTCCGTCTATGTCAGATGAATGGCTTCCGAAATAACTATCTTTTTCAAATTAGGAAAATTCTGTAACGCGCGCTGTTTTTTAACCGACCTCAAAAAAAGGAGGAGCTTCTTAATTCGGTTGTATTTTTTTTGTGTTTGTTACCTCATATCTTCGTCATTTATGAAACGATTTGAAAAATGCTTCTTTTATCTGAAAGGATATACTACCCGATTGGTCCCATAGAAATATTATCAAAATCGGTTCAGTGGTTTGGTTTTTAAATTAAAATAGCTGGAAAAAATATGTCATCCAAGTGAAAGAAATTGCGAAATTGATACTTGACAAGGATTTGTGTGTGCCAATAAACGTTTAAACAAACAAACATACGATAACTAAAAACAGTAAAATAAAAACTTTTTGCAAAAAAATAACCGAAACCCAAAAAAAAAATAAAATTAAAATAACTTTACTTTCGGAAGTCGGTGGTAAAAAAGTCAATGAAACAAATAATAGTCACTGACTTCCGAAAGTAAAGTTATCTTCCATTAATTTTGTTTTTTTTTTGGAAGTCGGTTGTTTTTTTTGCAAAAAAGTTTTTATTTTTATTACACCAATTATAGGTAGTTATTATTATTATTATCAGCCATTTGTGTGCCACTGCAGGGCAAAGTCCTCCCTTCCCTCCTTCCACTTGTCCCAATCGAGTGCTGCTAATCGCCAATCCTTGTGGGAAGAGTCGAGTTCGTCCCGCCAATAGGTAGTTAAACATGTCATATTTCAAAGGTCTGAAATCATTTTATACCATCTGAATTCTTACCTGAGGGCCAAGGTACACGTGGCTATCACTTTCAAACCGTCTCGTATTTCTAAAACAACTTTCAACAGGAGTGGCATAAACTTTTCAGTAGCTTTAGTGGGATAGAATTAAAATAAAAGTAATTTTATTGTCACATTTTATCGGCCGTGAAGTGAGAAGTTACCGATATTAGTAACTACCATCTAGTTCAGCCAGGTTTCAGGCTAGCTAAAATAGACTCATCTTTCATGGGGTACTGTTTAAAATGTTACAATAAAATACCTCCCGGCGTTCTAAAACTGAATGAGACAAAATTTAAATCTTGTATAAAATGCACACTATGTAGGCAAGCATACTATAAGTTGGGAGATTACATTGAAGATAACAACCACCATAAGGTTCCACAACCATAGGGGTAAACTAATCGATTACCATGTGAAGTTATTGTGGAAGCTGCAGAATATTGTAAACATATCTTTGCATTGTATAGATTCAATCTCTTAGTATTATATAATTGCATAGCACATGTGTGAGTTCTATGTACGATAAAGCTACCATTTACATCTTTTATTGACTCGAATTTTCCCTGGTGGTTGAGAGAATGTCGTACTCACTAAAATATCTCGCTGATGGTGGCGCGTGTGACGGGTCGTTTATTTCCCGTCAAAATTATTGAGTTGAATTATGGCTGATCCATGCGTCATGTTCGTGAACGGGCGCTGTCAGTAGGGACTGGTCATCTCGCAGCTGCCATGGAATTATTGTATTTTTGAATTGTTGATTTTATCTTTTTACTCTGGATGCTCTTACTCGCACGTCTTTCTACGTCGTTCACACATATATGTATATGTATAATCTCGACATGAATGATTTAACCAAGATTTTGTAACAACATATTGATTTAAAAGAGTGTCCATGGAGTTTCTTGCCCATTCTTCTCCATAGGATCTACGCTTTCGAATGGGCAACTACAGTACTTTCACAAGTTATTATGCCCTGTGACTGGGACTGTAGCTTAGTATATTTTTATTTGTGTTTTGCCATTCAAAAGTGCTTGTAATGGTCTAATTGAAATATATGTTTTGAGTTTGAGTTTGAGTTAGCAATACTTCACAAGCGTGACGGGTATCGATATAAAACATTTTTAAGATTAATATTTCCGATCTCAATCAGAATAAACCACCCAAATATACCACTTCAAGAAACACATGTATTCAGTTTGCTTGAAATTTCAAGAGTTAATCAATATTGTAGTGTGATTCAAAATAAAAGCGACATAATTCATTTATCAACATATGGGCTAATGACGCGACGAGGAATGCAATGATCGACTTGATCAGACCGCTTTATTGTTTAAATCACCGCCGCGCGCCGGAGTTACGAGCCGAAGTAACTTTGAGCTTGTGTCGTCGTAAATTTGCATACCGAATCAAAGGATTGGTTCAGTGGCGGATCGAATACGTTCAATATCATTCATTGAGGATTTTGGATCTTGCTACCGTTCCACGTTTCTGAAGTTAAGTGTCATGTTAGTGTTCTATAGTTTATAGGATAAGAACTCCTGCCCTTATCGTATTAATAGTAACGTGACAAGGGCAAATCCTTTTTTTAAGTCGATAACATCTATCCATAGAATCATAATTCTATGGATAGCCATAGAATTATGACTATGGATTGTAATCGAGTTAAAAAAAGGGTTGGCGTCCTAAGCTGGAACGTAAGGATGAAAGACATGTGGTTTATCCAGTGGTTGTTTTAACTAAGTTAAGTGATGGGTGTATACTTTATATACAGAATATGTACTCGCTCGGGGTCCTTTACATAGTACAAATATTGCGGTAAACCATGAATTAACCGTGTATGACAACGTCTGGAATTATTCAGCTGTTATAACATTTCTCAGATAGTCTTTTCGCTTTGCCTAACATTGCTTTTAATCCCAACGTGCCGTTTATGAAACGGAATAATTATTCTATCCTGAACCAATGCTAAGTAACCACAATGTAATACTAGTTAGATAAACCGAATGAAATCAGAAACCCTTTGATAAAGAGCTCCGTTAATTACCGTTCAACAATTCTGTTTGTTCGTTATTTAATTATTTAAATTGTATTATTTGCGAGTTGCGGCCATTACTATTAGCGGTTTTTACGCTGAGCGGCTAGTGTTATAATTAACCTGATTCATTAACCAAATGAAATGAAATGTAAATCTTGATCAAAATATTTTTAAAGAATTTTAACAAAACATAAGCGAACTAATATTGTAATATTAAATAACATAATTATAATTATTCAAATTAGGTGAATCAGCACTTTTTGAATTAAGGAAATATTTAAGGCCTCCCAAAAATTAAAACAGCTCCCAAAACTTTTTTTTTCTCATCATAGGCACCATGTCTTCGCGATTCCATAATAACAATAGAATACACATGCAGGAGTGAAGCCGCGGGCCCAGCTATTATAAATATAACAAAGTGTTATTTAAATGATAATGACGAGATAAAGCCACAACCTTTTTACGGTCGATAACATATGAAAAGGGGAAACAGACGAATTTGTGCATAATTACATGCGAACAAGTGCGTAGCTGCCGTACACGTGATATTGTAATTAAAATTTATTGTAACAATGGTGGCCCAGTAGCTTTCGAGTCATAAGTCAAGGCTTCGAATCCAGACAGGTACTTTACTTCATGTCAGGCAATTCATTACTGCTGCTCTCAAAACGGTGAAAGAAATCATCGTGAGGAAACTGGCCTGTTCTAGAGCAATTTTCAAAGGCAAATATGCGTCCAAGAGCGTCGCAGTTTTTGAGGTTAAAATTATTGGTTAGATTTTCTAAACATATAGAACTAGAAGTTACTAATTTGGTCGAGTTATTTGAAATGTGTAGGAACTAAAAAAACGAAATCTCTCAACCCCAGAAAAGTTAGCTTTTCTGTACTCCTTTTATGATATATAGATGTTACTTAATGTCAATTTAAAAAAGTAAAGTTTCAAGCTCGCTTCCGTCGCTCTTGCGGCTTTAGATCTTTTGGTCTTAAAATAGTTTCAATAATAACTTATTGAAGCAATTTTAAGACCGAAGCGATCTTGAAACTTATCACCCTACCTTGGACAGGTTAGAATGGTTTTGACCCTTCATACAGAAGTTTCTTGGTCGACTTTTAGACAAATTCAAGGTACAAGAGAATGTAATCTGCAAGAGCGAGCAAAGTGAGCTCAAAAATTGTATCACCCTATCATGGACAGTTTTGAGTCTTCATACAGGATAACTATATGGTCGATTTATAGACGAAGATAAGATTCAAGCGAAAGTAGGCTTTAAGAGCGAGCGAAGCAAGTACCAAAGTTTAACATCATGCCTTGAATGAATTCAGATAATATGTAACTTGAGATCAAAATGTGTCACAAGTTCCATTTTTTGCAACCTTATGTCTGAAATAAATGCCTATTAGGGTCTCGAGGCAAGGGGCTCCTTATTTATTTCAGTCTCTGCCTATATCGGTCAATCATGCGAAAATCCAATAGGAGTGCTAAACTAATACAGAGGCAGAAAAAAGGAGCCTCTGTAAGAAAAGTTTTTTCGCAAGGTTAAAGTAAGGACTACGCGCGTTAGTACAAAGAAAATATGTAAGTTTGTGGAGGTAAGATTACACAGAGCCTTATTTTTTGCCTTAAAAAAATATTATAGTGGGAGCGTGATTTTACTGTGCGCTACAATTTATAACGTACTTACTAATTGTGTGAAGGCAGGAAAAGTTATAACTTTTAAAAAATCCTGAGCCTCTGCCCCCCTGGCGATGCCCATGCCAGCGTCCCAGCATTGGAGAGATTATAGGCTGAATGTGGTCTAATAGTGTGTCAAGACTATTTGCTAGTTTATAATAAAAATACTTATTGAGTACTTCCTGTCATAAGATGATGATTTGATAAGACCTGATAGTGGTAATATGATAAGACCTGGATAAATACAGAAGTTGATCAATGAAACGGTTTGTTCTATCTTAAATTTTTATCCCTTGACAACTTGACTTGAAATTAAGCAATTTATCGTCTATTTAATTCCCTTGTCTCCTAGAGAAATATATTGCTTGCTCAATGAGAATTCTCCAAATTCGTGGCCGAGTTAAATAGGAACCAATTTCAACGGAAAACAATTGGCTTTCAGCGAACGAAATACCATTCTCAGGTCGATTTTGTTTGTTGGTCTTTATTATGCCATTGAAAATACGACAGTATATAAATAGATGCCAATTTCATTATCCTTGATTGAGAATAAATTTGTTAAATAAATAATTGTATGGTCTTGTTTCTTTTTTAGTTTTCTTCTTAAAATCTGCTAAACACCAAAATAACCTTAGTAAACAGTATTTTTAATACTACAAATTACGTCTAACGTTTCCACATATTTGTTTCAAACCAGGATCTTCCTCTATGTCATACCCATCAACAATGACATCCATAAGCCGGCCATGGATTTATTTCTCATATAACGTCCTGATATTGCGATTGAACACGAATACGAGCTCTCGTGGCTATCGATGACATTTTAAAACTCAATTTTGAACTTACTTCAGCTTCAAACTTTAAGGTTTCGACAGTTAGGCGATAGGTTTTATGTGGAATCGGAAATCTGTTTCTCAAAATATTGCTTTTATTTTATTTTCAATCCTAACTCGGAAAATTAACAAGCTCAAAAAAAACAATCAAACAGATAAGTTTTTGATAAAATTATGCATAGTACCAAACTAAAAAAAAAATGAGAATTTGTTCTTGAAAGTCTATGAGCAAAATGCATTAATATTAAACATGCATATAATATAAAACGCTAGAGGTTGCTAGTAGTTTATAAACTATAGATTTATACCCTCGAAAATAAAAACGATATGAAACAGCTAATGCGTTGCGGTTTCATAAGCGTTGTTTAAACATTGTGTATAAACTAAACACATCAGACATCGTTATTCACCTGCGCATTTTATTACTTTTTTGTCCCAGAATACAATCAAAATTCTTACCTTGGACTATTTTATTAATAATTAATAAAAACGTCTAAGGTGAGAATTTTGATTAGTACATTAGTATTAGTAAGATAGTTAGATTAGTAGAGTAATTATTACTATCAGTTTTGGTTCTCCAGAACAGTTGCACAGTATAGAGTCTGGATGAGCTGATCATTCAGTTTTATTCTTTAACGCATTTGACAGATTAGACATTACTTTAGAAGTGAATTTCTGCGAAAACGGTGATGGAAAAGTCAAAATGACATTAGCATTGACATAAGCTAAATAAACAACCACATGGAAAAGTCTAAAATATCTTGTATAAAAACCAAATAAAATAGAAGATTGTCACTAGTCTCGGCCCTCTTCTATACGGTCAGGTTTTTCAACTAGAAAATACCTAAGTATAGGTTTTCTTCCTATTGCACGAATCTAAAGTAACATCATTATATTCCAAGTCTTCATTATACACGATATTTTTTTTGTTATCAGCTCAACCAGCATTGAAATTAAAGCATTTGATATACAATGTATAATGACGAGGTGCTTGGTTGTTTTCTAAGTAGGCATGTAAGGTAATTGTAAAATTTTCCATCGTATGGAGCACCTGGGACCGAATTACCATTTTTCCCATACTTACTCAACATTTCACAATTTGACTGAAGTTTATAACCCAGTATATTTAACTGTGCAGTAACTGTAACAGCTAACTCAGCACGTGTTTCTATTATAAAATTCACAGTTTACAAAGTCAAAGGTTCCATGAATACCAAAGGCTGGTTTTATGGCATATAAATCTCCGAGTTTAGCCGAATGATTCCGATGTTTACACGAGGCCTCAGTGACAGCGGGCTGTGGTTTTCTAATCAATTGCTTTTTATAGAGCATTATGGGATTTGAATTGGAAAATTCTTACATTTTAAATGAGACTACTTAGTTGTATTTAGTATTTTTTTGTTCGTTAAGTAATCGAACTGGATGATCAAGTTAAAAACATCAACCTACTTTTTTGACAGAAATTATACTTTTCTGGTGAGGATTTTAAATCAAATTAATCACATACTTTAAAGACCAAAAAATATCGCGCCATTATGTCAATAATCTAATTGCGATTATAATTGATGGTGTTTATGGTGCAGAATCCTAAAACACATGAGACCTTTTTTTTGTAAAATCGCTACAACTCCCACCGCACACGATCACAATTACACACATCAAAAAGTTAACGAGTGTTTAACTTGCACCACATTTAAATGTACTAAATAAATAATAATAAACACATCAACACACCATTACGTACAAATAAAAATTGCGGATGCTTCGAATCCCTTCTGATCAAGCCCGGTGGCATGGTACTAATTTAATTTCATATGAAGGTTACGAAACATCAAAGTTGATTTCAACAAAATATTGCACGAATAAGTGAGTTATGTCCTGTTCGGATTGGTCAGCAAAGTATTACTCCTCATTAAAAATCCCATTTGTAAATAAAACTCTGGATATGTATTCTGGCCTTTTTATTCCAGCTTTCTAAAATTGCCATGCAGAAAAATTAAATTGTTTGTATGGATAGTTGCATACAAACACAATGTGAAAATATCTCTAACCAGTAATTGTGGTTATCATTAAAAATACCAAAAGATGCAGAAACCAAACTACACCCATTATCATGGAGTGACAAAATAAGCTAAGAAGTACCTACTAAGTCCTATATATAGTTCGCATAAAAGGCCTCTGTTCCATATTAATTGAATGGTAAAAAAGAAAAATTACCTGCTTAAGAAACCTTCTCTACCTCTTCGTAAAAAAGAGTATTTTATGAAGTTCTTGTGATTCCACGTAGCATTTAGTATTAAGAATAGGTAACTGAACGTTTTAACCATGTCAATAAAACTTAAGAACTTAAGAATGCTTTTACTATTGAAATTTTATGTTTCCAACAAAAATAAGAATCCTGAAGAGTCCTCCATTTTCTTCTAAATGTTTTAATACATTTAAAACATAAGTTTAAGCACTTATGTCTGCAAAATTCATATTTTATTTGAGAATAAATTCAATACCTTGGCAGATTTGCAATATTTTAATGGTGGATGCCATTGATAAAAAACTGTACTCAATTGATGAAAAATAAAAATGAATCAATTACTAAAAATATGGTCAAAACGAAAATAAAAGAGGTAGGTACTTAAATGTGATGACTAAATTCACTTCTCAATAAGTTTTAAGAAAAATTGTAGGAAGGAAAACCGCACAATTCTGGATCAGCCATATCACGTAGCGACCATACTTCACGCCTAACGCGATAGAAAGCGGCTTGCTATCGCCATTCCCAAGCTATTCGCACTCATGTGTCTTAATCCTTCATATTTCTTATTCAACTTTCCTTCTTTATTTTCTACAAGTGAGAACTGTTTTAACTGAAATAAACTTTATCTTTGCCTCATATAAAGTGCAGCATGCATCGAGAAAATTATTCTTTATCAAGCTCACAGTCCAGTTCTAGGCAGTGAAAATTAACCATAATATTTCACAGTACTAACTGGGCTGTGGAGGTCAGATAAGCAGTCGCTCCATAATATAATACTGGTATGCAACTGCATCCGGTTAGACTGCAACATAGGTGGAAAAAGACTTGGCACTACTGGGCATCTGATGATAACACAAACGTTGTTCCTCCGCTAAGACTATCAGTTCATGCTGGGGACAATGACATAATTCAGAATGTTCCTTAGCTCATAATGTCTCGCTGTTAAGCAATGTCATCCATCCAGGAACTCTTTCCCATGCCATCTCGAACCAGACCTCACTGTAGGGGTAGATCGTCTCGCCATCTCTTCGGCTATAATAAAGTTAAGAAGATGAAAAACAATATTTGGTAAAAAGTTACTTCCAAGTCCAAACATTGGCCTGCCATTAATTAAAAAAAAAAACAATGCATCACCAGAATGCAACGAAGAGAAAATAATTTCCTATCATAGAAAATCATTATCGAGCGCAATAGACATCAAATTACCTACACAAGAGGAATACATGGAAGCCTGATATAACAAATGGTGCCGCGTATGCTGCTCAATAGTCTTTTATTTCAATACAGAGAATATTACGTTACTGATCTCAACCTAGAGTCGTATGAATGGGTGCACTGTCATTTGAAATAGATACTGCAGTCTAGGAATTCATTTCAATTGACCTTTCTGCACTACGGTGCTTTTCTGTAGTGGTACTGTTGACAAAAGTTTTAAAAAGTTAATAAGTTCCTAGTATTATGCACTACGCAGCATTTCTAACATTTGTTACCCTTTTATCTATTAAACTTATATTCTGGGTTTGACTGGAATGTGCGAACATAGAATTTCTGAACTTACGGTCTACTTAACTAAACCCATTGACCGACCACTACCATAAGTACCTGAGTTCCTGTTCCTTGATCATATATTCTGTTTCAGTATAGTTTGCACATACCGCGAATTTCACCCCACTCAAATTGAGGCGAGAAATGTACCTACCAAATGCGCTGTTTAGCGCAAATTGCGCGCGAATTCTCGGAACCATTTTGAATACCTCATTCGATAATATTCTGGAACATTTCCGCATATCGTGTGATTTACTAAATTACGGTTTGGAATTGTATTGTGTAACATTTTGTGATTGATTGATACTACTTAAAATGGTTGCAGAAAGATAAACAAGTGGCATTGACAAGTGACATTTTATCACCATAACTATGATGAAAAGTAAAAACGATTTTTTATTTTATTTATCTATCAAAGGGAAATATAATGTAGGGGAATTAATATTGATATAAGCAATCGAAAAGCTTTTCTAATACCCAAATCACGAAAGCGATAGTCTCTTGTCTAGGACACCGTAGATTGCTTAGAAATTGTATGTGTAATGTGAATTCAATAGTCACAGTATTCATTCAAATGATAATGAGTAGTTCAGAAACTCAACTAGCTTATTAAACGGATCACCTAGACCAACTTAACATCACAAAATCGTGCAAGAATCATCAAAACACCTACTTTCCCAGCACATAAAAAGATCATAAAATAACCAATGAACTTTTTACCATTCACGCTGCAAAATAGCATAGAAATTGATCTAAAATTTGCAAAGAACATCGAAAAATTACAATTGCTAATGTTAACGGGGAGCGGAAGAAGGTTGATGGTACCATAAATTAACCGGGGTTAGACGAATTTGATCAGTATGCGACAGGCGCTGTTTTATGAGCGTTAACGGGTAAGGTAACACCTTAACTAGAGTTCTTTGGTGATGAAGTACGGCTCCTCTGTTTGTTTGTTGGGTTGTGGTGCAAGTGGTGAGATGCGAGGATTTGATTGATGTGACCAGAGCTTTTATTTTTATTTTATTTACGGGGGAAAACAAATATTGACACATTACATTAATAATAGAGTTGTGAATTCATTTCGTATTTTTTCAAACATGAGTGCCTGATCTACGTATTTATGTTTATTTACTTTCTGAACGAGACGAGGCTTTCATACACAAGCTGAAATTATTATAATTACTTACTGGCTTGAGTAGGTAATGTTTTTAAAAGTAATAGCTTATCGTTATTGTCGGAGCCAACAAGACTAATAAAACTCCCTGGCCAATAAGCTGCAATACCAACATGATGATTGGCTCATTATTTATCAACGGCAAAAGCTCTCGTTTTACTCATACCGAGACGAGAGAAGAAGATCAATCAATCATTATCAAATAAATTACCTAAACAGTTTTATTAAATCCAGTTAGTCCTAAATCTTGTCCCACAAACACAGCCATACATAACCATTAAAAGCCTGTAACTCGTACCACACCAAGTATAAACAACTAAGTTGAGAGTCGGACAGTGAGGTGGAATCACGAACTGCCGGTATTTATGTGTGAACAGTCTGTTTTAGCGCTAAACGACGCGTGAGAATTTTAATCAATACTGTTTAAAGGAAATTGTATAGACAGGCGGATTAGTATGGAAGGATTTGAGCTTTAAAAATTTATTAATACGGTCATAATTTATCGATACGCATCCGGTATGTTTGGTCTATCAATATTTATTTTTAGACTTTATTTACGGTGATGAAATTCTATCACGCATGTTGATCGATTGGTTTTGTTTTTCTTGAACATTTTGTTATATTGGTATTTAGCAAGAGTTTACTCGTAAGTTTTAGTGATAGCATTTTTGGGTAAGATTTTAAATGAAGTATTGATACTATATCTATTAATCACGCAAGCACGGTTTTACCTAAAGATCGATCGGCTGTTATTATTTAACCCAGAGCTTCTCAGTGCCATCATTGCTATGGAATAATAACACTGACAGATCTTGAACGCGTTTCAAATGTGATAATCGCGTTCAGTTTTTTAGGTGAAGTTCGCCCGAATTAAAAAAAATGCACGAATAACGTAAATTGATTCACCCAAAGCGGTAAGAAATTGTTTGGTATTTTCTTTCGCGTGAATTCCCATGAGAAGAAGATACTGTAATATTCCATTAGCACCATCTCAGATACGAAAATAAAATCTACCAAAATATAACCGACACACGGTGTGCTCCTTACCTTCGTACTTATTTAAACACTACCTGATAGATAATTGACTAAACCTTACCATTGACAGCCCCGAGTTCTGCGGGGTGATCGCGTAACCCACTCGCATTGCCAATGCTATTAATTTTGATAATTCAACAACATTAAAATTTAGCTTTTTACGTTTGGAATAAGACAAATTGTTCAAACATATAAATAAGGCAGTATTTTACGAATTTCTTAAAAATTCTTCTAAATTTTTCAGCGGTCTGGATTTGTGCCTGGTTGATGATAGTATTTTTTCCCCTTATATACCTGTTTGGAACGTTAAATTGACCAAACCTCTCACCTCTGATTTCTTCCTGGACCTTACATTTTATGAATACAGATGAGGCCGTGAACATTAGGGCGCTGTCGATAATAACACTTAACCGTTTTTGAATATATTTTCAGAATAATTAAGACCCCTGGAAGGGGTCTCGATTGGGCCCCATTATGGTATCCAATTAAATCGACAAAAAATGGTAAGTTGTGAAATGTGCTGAAAAGTAACACTTCGACCTAGTACGTAACATTACATAAGTATTATAATTATCATCACATCTGATGGGGGTCCTAAGGTTTAGGTAAAGGTCAGTTTATTTTATTCTGTTCCAAAGAAAATGATAGGTACTTAAATTGTATTTGTTGCTTTTGTTTTATACCACTCTTCTTCCTCTAGAAATAGCTCAAACGGACAGTCTTTAAAGTTAGCACCTTCCGACACATATATTACCCTACACATCTCTTATGTCAATCTTGGAAATTATCTCCCGTCCGCCAACATTTCATTACAACTGCGGCCCTCAAACAACACTCTCTTACACCTTTAGACAGAAGTATTGCGCTAAAACGACGTCGCAATGCCGTAGTCCCACGTTCCACTCAATTTAAACCCATGTTTACACATAGGTTTTTCTGTTTTTGCGGTTCTTTAGTTTACAACAAACTCAAAACCACACTCAACATCTACACACTAAAGAAACAAGAATGTAAAACCAAACTATTAGATTTTCTGCATACATGCAATTATCAAACTCTAGAATACTTTCTTAAAACTTTAAGATAAATATATATATGAAGCAAAACTCAACACCCGTCCATACAAGCACTACACACACAACACAACACATACACCCACAACACAACACAATACAACACTCACAATCACCTCACAATACAATACATCACAAACAAACACAACACACATCAAACCAATTTAATTATTTTTCGGAAATTGATTTGATTTATTTTTTGTAAATAAAAAGCGATTAACTGAAATATCCAACCATTGTTAATACCACTCATAACTCTGGGAAGAGAACTGTGGCCTAGAATACAGTCTTGGCCTAGCTCAGGCGCAGTTGCTGATATTTTATTCTTTGTGCTTTATTCTAACTGTATTTAAATACTGCTCAACATAATTGTTATATTTTTAAGGAGAAATAAATAAACTTATCTGTATTATCCTTTATTTATTTTTCTAACTTATTTATTATACTTTTAAATATTCCTATATAAAATAAAAAATAAAAACATTTAAAAACGTAAAAAAAAACTTATTAGTATAATTTTATATTAGCATTTAAATAAACAACTCAAGAATAAATAAATGTAGGTCCTTAGGGTGCGTGAAGAAGTTTTCATTTTCTTTATATGGATATTAAAGAAAACTTCATCATAAAAATTCAATCACTGTCTCTTTAGAGAATACATTTTTGTATCTAAATTATTTATTCATGAAAGTTTCATGGGATATATGTATGTAAATTCAAATATTATTATTTTTATGGTCTGAAAGAAGTAAACAGGTTCATAAACCTAGGTACTACTTTTTTCAAACGAAAGTTTTTTTTTAAGCACACTGCCAGCTGAATTTATAGTATATCGAAAACTATGGATCTTTTCATCACAGTATTGTCCATCAACAAGTACAACAACAATAAACTGAATTCGTTTCGTTTTCGACATAAATTGAATCTTTTCCTTTATCGTGTAGTTAGTGAATAATCTGGTGTCAGTTTTTATGCCCCCCTGATATTGGCCTCTGACTTAAATTGAATCTGAAGTCAAGATACTTATGGTAATTTTGCCAACCAAAAAATATCGCTCGATTTTAAACTCTAAAATATCGAACAGTTTCCACAATAGCCACTCAATTGGCAAAACGTGCTCTGCGTACAAATAAATAGATAATTTCCGGAGGATGCTACAGCTGTTTTACATAAATACACAATAAACATATCACTTCCTACAGATTTGGGGAATAATAACTTGCAACAGGCAACAAAACAAATAGCAAAAACATGTGCATTATAATTAATTGTTTTGTTTGGTTTGTGCAATTTGATGAATATGCAATCTGCATTTTAAATTACCTAGTGGAAAAGCTTTTAAAAAAGAATGACTAGCTGTTTCAAATTGGATGCCCTTAAAACAACACACTTTATGTATAAAAAAACAATTGTTTAACCTACAGACATATTTTTTTTTAATAATTAATGTCTTGGTGACTTGTCTAGTGTTTCACAATGAGCATCAAGGTACAAACTTCCCGATTCTGAAAGCTAGAGAGTTCTGTGATTAAAGTTCTCAATCTCGCGTCACGTGATTGGATTGGCTGTTGTTATTTCCTTAAACCAATCACAAATTGACTGACTTGACACCAGATGAGACTGATTAACCTTTCAAAAACAGGACGGAGGGGCAGGCCTTTGGTGTTTAGATTAAAGGTTCACTAAGTTAATTCGACGACAGATTTCTAAATATTTATGTCCGATTAAACCCATTATCTTGACGTATCCAGCAATAAGATCTTACTTCAAATTTTCCATTCAAACTGCGTAGTACAACAATCGTGATCTCTGACTATGTGTGTTATAGAGTAATAATTCTGTATTAATATCCCTTACATTGATTTATGAATGTCATTAATTCATCGATAATCCCTTTTGCGTTACTTCACTAGATACCAAAATGTAGGACTTGCCAAGAATTTGACGTTTTAATCTAGATTATTTGTAGCTATTCTATAAAGTGGGTGGGCCACAGTGGGATCGGACAGGTTGTCACATACCATTGGGGCTTTGAGCCAAAATTGCGACGCTGCGCTGAGAAGCTGTGGACCGTGAAGGAGATGGCGGGATGAGCTGGACCGATTCTATTGGCCAAAGCCGACATTTGCATCGAATCTAAATGTGTAAGGGTTACAATGTCGCAGTATTAGACTTTTGAACGCACATTGTAATGTTGTAACAAACGTTGAATACCTATACTTACTACTGTCTGGTTTAGTTTTTTTTTTTTTCAAATAACATTTTGGCTCAATAACAATTGAATACACCGATACGAAGATATGAAATACATCTAATAGACTTATAGACTAGTGTGCCAATTTCTTACAGGTAAGTATGCACATGATGCATTAGGTACTTATTTGTCGACATTGAAGTGCTATCATTGAAGGGCGACATAGAAGCATAATATGGTAGAACTTCCAAAAATTACCGATACTACGGACTCTTTCAGAAAATGTGTGGGCCTCTACAGTGAGCCTGTTCCACTATTTTCAGAAGTACTTGTACGCTGTATTATGTACAATTTGCGTCTAAACAATATCTCTGAGAAAGCTTTGATCTCTACTCTACGAGTGTTCATTTCTTCCGCATCGACGGTTATATTTATTCAATGCGGTCATAATTCTCTTTTTTATTCCCAGATTTATATTTATGAATTTCACTGAAAACTAACTCGAGCATAAAATATGAAAGAAATCATTAAATTATGTAATCTGAATCGTAAAATCTAAAATTAAGCTAAATGGGCTAAGTGTAGTCTAGTCTTATTGCTTTATTTGCTTCGTAGATCTTCACTTTTTCCAATAAATTGACTATTTATGTTTTGTGAACCGCCTCCTTAGCTGTTTCCAGGAAACGAATTAGCTCCTATTTATTTTATACATATTTCTTAAAAATTAAAATGCCAATAGGGTTTATTAATGTTTTTTAATGCTTACTTATTTTATAAAGAAAAATAAGGAAAAAATAAACGTAGGTTTACAAAGCAGGTAATGATTGTTCTGATAATTATTGAGTATCGGTTTCAGACCTATTTGTTTTTTTTTTTGTTTTATGTAACTAAATATTTATTTATTTATTTATTTAAACTTCATGCACAATAGTGGTACAAAGGCGGACTTAATGCCACAAGGCATTCTCTACCAGTCAACCTTTGGGTTAAATTGGACAAAATTGTGATAGGGTACAAAAAAAATAAAATAAAAATAAGAATACTACTTAAATATTATGTCGTCGATGATTATAATTGAATGATTTTAGACAGGAACTGTAGACAAAGAAGTCCTGTCTACACATTTTCTTTCTGAAATGGTTTAGACATTTGACGCATAGGTATCAGACACAATATAGGAGTAGGTAGGTTTTAATTAATTAATGAATCGTTAATAGAAAACAAGACATTTAACTACTAACTCTCATTGAGGAAACGATTGGTGTATGGGTGGGCTACCTTATTTAATAACGTTAAAACGAATAGTTACCTATGTGATATTTAATTGGTTTGATCTTTTGCGATAAATAAACGTGGCCTAGCTTTCTAGTACTTTAACCTAGTACTATCAATACAAGTTAGATTTAAGTGCTTTTATATGTTTACATATTATTTAGTCTGAAATAACAAGAAATTCGGGTTTTGGGATCACGTCTGTATACTTCACGAAAACAGTATTGACTGATGTTACGAAGTAGATTAGGGTTTCAGCCCAGCCTTATTTGTGCCTACAGGTCTGTAGGTACCTAATCAGACGTGATTTGGTATTTACGTGTTGATTAACAGATGCATGAACCATCCAATAATTTGATTGTAGAAACTGAAGATTGTAACAATACAATTACAAAATTGTATCAATTCTTTATACGAATGAATGAATTCAGAACAAGATTCGAGATCCACAAAAGAACTATTTTCTTAGGTTATTAAAAAAAAAAACCTGTGGCATACGTTTCGGCCGTTTGGACAGCACTTTTGTATGAAACAAATCACAAACTGAATACGTAAGCACAGTTGCTTAGTATATGCTTGTAAACTGATTTGACCCAATCATCGGCAGGCAGCACCTCGGTCTCAATTTCGCCCGGTCCCTAATATTTGTCTAAACCGATTGAGACCTTGTTTGGATTCTGTCCGTATTAATCTTCCATCTTGTTGGGATTTAGATGTATCTTCAGGTCGATTGCCGCTAAAGGCAACTATCGAAACTGCAAAATCTTCATTATAATTTGGAGCATCCTGTTCTTGGCAGTACTTTTGTTTTCGATTATTTATATTTTTTTTACAGATTTGTGTTCCTTTCTGATATAATATCGTTGTATTTGCTGACGTAGGTAAACTTTATGTGTTTCTTAAAACATAATCTATCAAAAATTACACTCAATGAAGATAATTATTGATAGTGAATTATCTGGAAAACAATAGTTACCGTACAATTGTAAAATTTCTAAATAAGCCAATTCCATTTTGCCATTTTTTTCCATTCCATTCATATTTTCCAGAAGTTCTTCGAAATCGAAATTGAACTTTAAATCGCTCTCCTGTCAAGAAACAAGTTGTTAACTTGCACTTTCGTCAGTCTTTGCAAAGGCAGTCAAGATACGGGTTGTTATGTAATCATTCATAGAGGGGTTATGTTCAATGTTCATTTGATAATTGGTAGAGGAGATAGGGTTGATGTTAATCAAGGATACGTCATGTATATATAGATGAAGATGGTTACAAGATATGATATATTTGATCATAGAAAGCTCTGGCACTTTATGAGACTCTAATGTTTATATAGGGATTCAGAACGAATATTTTGTTTAAATATTTTAACAAGGAACCTAATAACATCATCATTATGAATTTGTGGCGTTTGAAAGAGTATTTACTAGTCTCACGAATCAAGTGAACGTTTATTAAAAGTACATCGATATAGGAATATTAAAGAAAATAGATAAATCCTTGTTGGCTCGTTTGGCCTCGTCGGTCCAGTGGTCACAAGCACGACTGCTTAGCATGAGGTCCTGGGTTCGAATCCCGAGTCGGGCAAAGTGTCATTGGGTTTTTCCATCAGGAATTTCTCAGCCGCGAAAGCCGAATTGTGCGCTATTACATGGAATTTAAACGTAATTCGCGAAAAAAACAATGAGAAAACATAAAATAATACAAAACTAGATGTAGCCCCAAACAAGGCACAGCCTGTATCTTGATTGCCCAATATTAACAGTAAGGCAAATTGAATGATTGACGAATGTTAAGTGCGATGTAGCACATTACACATTACATTAGCAAGTGCATCTAAAGCGACATAAATAGCAAGCAGACCCCATTTAGTAACTGAGTCGTATTACCAGGTAAGCTAAATAGTGCAGTTCTATGAAACTCTCGCGTATCTAATCCCCGCGCCAACTGGAGACTTTCCTTCACGGAAAACGTAATTGCATGAAGATATATACAGTTTGTAATACCATATTACCTTTAGCAGAATATTCTACGTACACCACGAAAATAAACTGTGTACTACGTTTCTCGTTTATGTGGTGCTCTTCAGAAAGTTCAGGTGCGTAGTGCTCACAACAGACGTGTATGTATGTACGAGTATGGCCAGATGTATGAACATAAACGAAGCACAAGGAGTATAAGGATCGGAGCATTAGTAGCACGTTCTAGATTTCTACCTACCCCCATGGAAAAAGGCACGAGTTCATTTTTTGAAGCTTTAAGTCGACCTTCATTTAAGCAAATGTCTTGCAAATTGCGTCATTTTCTACACTTTAGCCAATGGGATTTTGAACTTTGAGGATCTCGCGATTTTCTCGAAGGACACTTATATTATAATACTGTTCATCTTGAAATAATCCAGCATTACTCAAATAAAATTCGCATCAGGTTACACAGTACGTCAACCTGTTATATCGTTGCTGTGTGAAAGAAGAACGAAATATTAGTAACATAGTTAGCATAAGTCCAATTAAAACGAGCCTAATTCTTAATTGCCAACTCCACAAAAACAACTATAAAACGTTTACTTATACGTTCGCGTTTAGACTCGCTCATCTTAATTAAACGAGACTAGTTCTGTCAGGCAAAGACGCGTTGTGATTAGAAAACGTTTGACTGTGAGATCAAAGGACAACTGTGTGGTGGGAGGCGTATCGCGTGTCACTAATCGCGAAGCAATTTTGATACTTTCTTTGTTATGTTTGTGTTTTAGGGTGTGTTTTGTTCTTGATATTCGAGAGCGTCGATGTTTTAGTAAGATTCGCTCCAAAGCAAAGATTTCATTAGTTTGATTAGGTCACTATACTTAGGTCACGCTAAAAAGTGTTCACTCTGAGATCAGTGAGCTCGCGCATAGAAGATTTGCAGTATACAATTTAGAGTTTATATATATATAAACTCGTATATATATTTCGCTGATAAAAAATGTCACTTTGTCACAATCTTCACAAAGCTACATACTCGTTAGACAAGCAGAGGTTAATGTGGTGTGATGATGGTATGTGAATGGTTAGTATCCACAGACAACTTATCATAGTTCTCAAACATCGGTCAGACTCAATACGCAAACTTGAAAGGGAAAGGTTTGACTGATGTGGTTTGCTTGTCGGTTGCCCAAAACATACGATGATACCCCTCATTTATGTTGAAATATCTTATTTAATTAAACACACAATCATTGTTTAAGCGGATACATCGAAAATTCGGGGTAAAAACTTTTTTAATCTAACATACCAACTTATGTTCTGATTTTGATGTTACTAGGCATGTTAAAAACGTACACATAAACATTCTAGAAAATTTTTGACTAGGTAATGTTGCCTACATTATAATTTCACCCCTAAGGCCTAGAATACAGCAAATTGTTGTTGACGACTGAGTGATTGAATGACCTTAAAGGTCAAAGGTGATCAAGCTGAATTGAACTTGCAAGAAAATTAAAATTTAGATCTTCTTGCTTTAATTAAACGGGTGGTGGGATCTTCAAAAGTTCAATCTCAAGATTGGTTTGGCAGTTACAAATACTGATTATGAAGATAAAGGGAAGAAAAACCAAGGTAATGAAAGCATTAATTGACTCTCTTAAATAAATATGCTAGAATTAGGGGCCTAAAATGGCCGCTTTAGCAGAATCATAATAGGTTCATAATCTGAATTACGCTACAATACGTAAAATGGTCACAAAGTGACAATCCATTCATGAAATTATATCTGCGTCTATGACCATTTTAAGAATTTTAACGTGTTTCATATTATTATCCTTTTATGATACTGATAAAGCGGCCATTTAAGACCCCCTGGTCTTAAATGGCCGCTTTATCAGTTTTCCAAAGACTCACTACGTCAGACACCTGAATAAATACCTGAGCCTACAATCGAAGTCTCACTTCTCAATTCCCGCACGTTTCTGTCCTGACTATAAAAATAAACAGCTAGGCTAAATTGTTTCTGAAGAGCCTAGTTGGAACGGAAAAGCTAGACTTCACTAGAATATTTATTAGCCTCATTGCATCGAAAGTCATGTATGGAAAGCGTATGGCTGCTTCGTGCAGATTTCACAGGCAATTTGAAAGTTGTTAGTTCTTTGAAGAAATATTAGGTCTTGTTTGAATAGTGATATATTTTAGAAAAAGTTTAGACAAATCTGGTGTTTGAGTTTTTTACACCTAGATACTATTTCAAATGCTTTTTAACCAACTTCAAAAAAAGGAGGAGGTTCTCAATTCGGTTATTTGTTATTTTTTTTTTTGTGTTTCTTACCTCATAACTCCGTCATTTATGAACCGATTTGAAAAATTCTTCTTTTATCTGAATGGATCTACTTCCCGATTGGTCCCATAGAAATTTCATCAAAATCAGTTCAGCAGTTTGGTTTTGAAATCAAAATAGCTGGAAAAATGTCATCCAAGTAAAAGAAATTGCGAAATTGATACTTGACAAGGATTTGTGTGTGATACGATAACTAAAAAGGGTAAAATAAAAACTTTTTTGCAAAAAAAAAAAAATATTTATTTTTGCAAAAAATATATTTATCCTCATAGATGCTGTGTTAAAATCTGAAGGCACCAATCTATATTGGTGTGGTTTATTGCAGTCTTTTAAATTAGCTTTCGACCATTGCCGATTACCGAATTACGAAATGAAAACCTCAGACCACAATATCCGGTGATCGTCCTACATTTCATACTATTTGAGGAACCTGCGTAACACTTATTTTTAATGAACATTCGGTTTACAAACATGTGTTTCAAGTAAAAATCTGTCATACCGAGCTCCTTGCACGAACGCGCGACGTAAACGCTACCTAAATTTGAAGAGTTTTTAATCAAAACTACAACAATCATTTAGCATTTTGGTAATTTTTGTAGTAGGATAAATCCACAGGTTTGTATAAAGTAAGAATAAAGTCATTGAACTAAGTAAATACAACAAACGACATACAACAAACGCACGTTACGTTTACTCCGTGCGTTCGTGTTTGGCCCGCCGATAAGTACTTCACAAAATTCCTGTGTTCTGCTTATTTGTATGAATCAAGTGGGATTCTTGTATTTGTTTGAACGGATTAGTGATTTATTTCATACTTTCTTGAAATTATTTTTCAATTGAGGAATAAGTGTGCAGCGGATTTAGTTTTTTGTGTTTACTAAAAACGAAATCCGTGTTTAGTTGTAAAACTGTTTCGTTATACTACAGCTTCTAACTAGGTGTTTAAAAGCGCCTGTTCTTTTGAATAAGAATAATATTATATTATGGTAATGTCTGCTTTCATTCTGGTAGCTTCCAAGCCGATTTTTTTTTTTTTGTTAGCTTGTAATCGTCGTCTAAGTTAGACATCAGTGCTAATTTATTTACCGGTATCAAAACATTGAAGTAAAACTCGACTAAATAACTAATCAAACATTTATGTTCCGCAGAAAAAACAATAGGTATTTTCACAAAATGAATTAAAGTGTTCCTTGAAATTTCTTTCCATTTATATAAGCAAAGGTAGTCCACAGATACCAAATAAATATTCACAATAGAAAGAAATCCTTTGTGAATATTGCAAGCCCTGTCAATACGGTATATTGAATTCTTTGTAACAAAAGTAAATAAGCAAACAGTATCTACCCTTATAAGCCTATCAACAGAATATTGTGAAAAGGGTACAAGTCACCCTTATTGGTGCTGTTGTAATTTGCGTAGTTACAGAGATTTCTGTTTTAATTTTCTGTTGGAAACAACGAAATTAAATACGCGGGTTGTATTGTTTTTAGTATTGTCGTAAGGTTGTTGGGTTTACAAAGTATTTGACCCTCTCTATGTGTCTATGCGTGGAGCCTAAAATTTGTTGGCTACATAGCAAAAAGACAGAAGTCGGATTGAAAATGAAACTGTTACGAAAGCGTAATTAATTCGTACAAAACGGTTTGTTTTTTTAAGCTTTATCTAGAGTTAATTTGACTTGGTCCAGTTAAAGCCTAGTTTAGACTGAATTATGTGGTTTACGTTCTCATAGCGTCTTATAAAGCAATAGATTTAGCATGCGATTCACAATGACCTATACTAAAACTGCGTTCAGTTCGACGATATTTCTTCCATAAGTTTTCTATCATGGTATTGCAATTTCCGATAGTGAGGTGTACCGAACTTTGTTTGAAATGGCTTCAAGACTTCAAGAGTGGCAACTTCGCACGAGTTTCTCTTAAAGCCGCAAAACTTAACAGCAATATCGGTAGTTGTAAGTGATTTCTAAAACTTACGCGAACGTTTTACGACAAAATGAGATTAGTTACGGAGACTTACCGCACTGCTATAGTACACTCTTTAGATCACGGAGGATGAAGACACCTCGGCGGCTGCTGCTGGAAGCGGCAGTGTCAACTCATCATCATTCTGTCCTTAACCTAAGTCATTTGGGGTCGGCGCAGCATTATTTAATTTTGATGATGTTGTGTAATTTTATTAATTAGCCTATTCTGTCCATCTCGTGGGCAAAGCACAGTCCCTGTGTTTTGCCTGCTGTCCCAGTAGTGGAAATATGCTAATAAAAAACAATACAATATCGCTATTCCAAAATGATACGTATCCAAATATTAACAAAGGCCCTGTCACCCAGTTACCTGTCAATCTATTTGTAAGTCAATCGAGGATAAAAGACTATTTCACTGAAAGAAACAGTTTCAGTGGAAACTACATTTAATTGAAAACGTCTATACTTGAGCGACGCTTCAAAGAGTCTAATTCTGAAAACGGATATCAAAGTAGCAACAGTGCTTTCGGATAAAACCGGCTGTAACTAGATACAACAGGATATTGCCGTTAAAATATGGGTCAAGAGAGAAAAGTATATGGCGGTTTTTGGGACGAAACGACTTCGGAAGAAGAAGAATAACGAACAAGGGCGACAAACAAAAACAGCCATTATTTCAATAATGTTTTCGATCATGTCGATAATATACTTCCACTCTATTAGAAATGAAGCATAAACATTAAAAAATACATTTTTTTATTAAGGATAAAATTAAGGCAGGAAATTTTTCTTAGTAAAATTTCTTTGTGAAAGTAAAGATAACCGATGAAAAGAATCTAACCCCTGTTCTAAGTTTAGCTCTACTTTTACGACCATTAAAGGTTCGAATGTGAGTATTTTACACAGAGCAAATGGCATCTGACCTCTACATTCCAATTACTGGGGAACAGACAGGCAATACCCTAGCTAGCCTAACGACCGATTGTTAGGCTTTTGGGCATTCGACGATTTGTCCTTTACTACTGTCGTTGGGCATTCAAATATATTTCAGGAATCTTAACGTTAAATCTAACTGCTTCTGCTATCTTTATATGCCCTAAAGTTCTGCTACTAAACGACTTACCGAAAGAGGTTCATTGGGAATTTATTTTACTCTTTGAAAGATGTCATATTACTTAGAACTCATAAAATAACGGAAGTGGCTGTAAACCCCGTGCGGTTACATTTTTAGTGTGTAGCATCATCTATTAGACGAAACATAAACCACGTAGTTGATAAATGACTGACAAGTAGAACAATAGTTGTAGATGGCGCCTCCAAAACCTGCATCGCGCAAACAAAGATGGCATGTATTGAGGGGACTAATTAAATTTTAAACCGTTAGCAAAGGTGACTCTCTGGGATTGATGGAACTTATTTTCCAGAAAAACATTGAATAATTAGAAGGGTAAAATTGTTTGACAGTGAAAAAGAGATAGAGCGACGAAGGACGTATTGTATCATCCCTTTTTCGAAAAGGGACAATGATTGGCTTCAACACTTCACTGAACAGTCCCAGGTGTTTTACGAAACATTGTTAATGATCCAATTGAAATAAATAATTGAGATGTGAATGTTAAGGACGTAGCGATAAATACAATTTGTAGGCAGATATTGTTAGTTAATAGATCCATACTTTCTGTTACCTTTTCACATGAAAAGGGTTGATAAAATGCCATACTGTTATATGATGGGATACTTTTATTCCGGCAAAGGTACGTTCCCGTGGGGTAATTTGCGATCTCCACAAAGGTGACGCCGCAGTCAAAAGTTATGATGCTAAATGAAAGAAAGAACGAAAATAATGAAACACGAGACTAAAATATTCAAGCAACAAATATTGAACAGTTGCACTCGAACTAAGTACTCTTTAAGTAAATACTCTCTGCATTTCACTAGAAACGGCTCATTTAGCTTTGCAGTATTAATTACTTTTCCTTTTAAAGTATTTGTTGAAAGTAAACTTAGACATTTTAAAACATCTTCCAGTTTTAACACTGCTTTTGTTGAAGTTCTTAATTAAAAAACGGACGAACACTTGCAGACGGAGAAAAATTTAACAGAACGAAATAATTGAAGCATGAATGTGCTTATTGAGACGAAACTTTTTGTGAAAAGTAAGGAAATCTTTTGAAGTATTGAAAACTGTAGATTCAAGAGCTCTAGTTTTTACTAACATAACATGACATCACACACTGTAATTAACGAAGGATTAGGCAGAGGTGTACCTAAATAGTGCAGCTAGATTTCGTCAGTTATTTTTAAGTCCCAAATAATAGGTGGCGAACCTATTGCCATCAACCGGGCACAAATCCAGACTCCGTAGCTGCTGCTACTGAAAAATTCGTGATGGAAAAACCCAATAACAATTTGCCTGACCCGGGAATCAAACCCAGGACCTCATGTTCAGCAGTCGCGATTGCGACCACTAGACTAGCGAAGCAGTCGCACACAATAAGTTTCTTCATTTTCTCGGTGGTATGTGGTTAACTATGTTTTGCTTTACTTTGGCTAATCTTAATTGCAATGAATTTTAATCACGTCCGTTCAAAGTGAACCTCCACGGGCTGATATGATAAACTTCCCATTCATTCATCTATGTTCATAATTAGAAGCATGACATCCATATTTTACCTACACAAACTAACCTTTGAAAGATATCTTTAGTCACACACAAAGACTTATTAGATAACATGCACCCCTAGCACACATAATGTCGCTAATACGTACTACTTACATAATATTATGTAGCCAACCTAATGAGAAGACTCACTGACCTTGCCGAAGATTAATTGGCAGAATGTAAGGCCTTTCATGGCTTGCCTTGTTATGAAAATACAGCTTTTCTTTTTTTTTCCATCTTGTTCATTATGTGGCCAGTGTGAAATTTTATTATGACGGTCATTCGGGACGGAATCCAACCTTTTTTAGGCTTCTCTGAATGTGTAATGAAAGTTTTCTTTTGTTTTTTTTTTCTTTTTATACCTATCATCTCGTTCCATGCAGTCAAGTAAGTGTTTTTCAAAGGTTAAAGACTGCTATAGAATTGCTTATGTAAACTTGATATGAAATTATCGTTTAAGTCGAGGCAAATGGTTTTTAATAGATCTTCACTTTTGTCTGTTTTAAAATATGATCTGTCTATGATGTGGATGAAAAAAATAAGCTTTGTTTTTTTATTCAACGAGCTTACTGCCTGTTATGCTCAAGGCTACAAGCACTGTTATATTCCTCGTAGTTAGGTATAAACACGAGCCAAAATATATAATACATATAACACATAAGTATATAATATTTTCGCGTGAAGTAGCGGTTTTCGTTATTTACTGTCTTGTATATTTATATTTATAAAATATCTAAAGGATTTACATTGTAAGACGCTAAAATTAAAAGTATCGACCTTGAATGTAATAAATAATTTATAACCCTTGGAAATTGTGACTAAATATAAGTGGCCCAAATATTTTTCGTATTTTCTGGTGGAATGAATTCATATTGTGGCGTTTTGGTTTACTATTCAACCAAAAAGTGTTAATTATCCTCAATCAAAGGCATAGACACAGTATTGCTCTGAAAGCAATTGAAATTTTATTTCAGATTTTTAGGGTTCAACCTACTTTTAACAAAGTAATAGTTAGGCATGGCATGTAAAAATACATTATCTTATTCGTTTTGTTGACCGTCTTTTTACTTTTAACTTAATCTAACACTTCTTTTTTTCATAGTTTCAGTTTTCGACTTGAAGAACCATTTTATACAAACACCTTGAAGTTTTCATCATCATCAAATTTTCCCAAATAATTTGGGGCAGGTTACCGGGCTAACCGGGTGCAGCATCTTACGTGGAGCGACTGCTTATCTGACCGATAATCCTTTTGTTATGGATGATGGTGATGTCAGAAAGGTATCCAGCCGGTCCCCATTGTACTTAAATAAGGCAAGAAGCAGAGATAAATGGATATAGTTTGAGAACTTTTTTACTTTAAACAAAATAAAAACAATCTCATAAATTGTAAAGTACAGTCACGAGCACCAATATGTATACACTTAGCAAAATTTCAAAGCGTTAATTTTCTCGTGAAATAACGGTTTCTACTTTGAGATAAGACGTAATATTATGGCTACCAAAATATTATTATGTTAAGTTAGCAAAAACATCAAATTAATATCGATACGTGTTACGATTTTTTTTGTACATGAAGTTTAAAAAATGTGAACTCCTGTAACCGTATTACAACTCAACTTACCACTTCGGGGTTGTAGCCATGAGTTGATATATGTATGTTTTGTTTACTTTTAATGGGTTTTTTATTTAAAGTTAAAATCGTCTAATGGTTCCGTAGAGGAAAAAAATACTTTGAGATTAGTCCATACTAACCCATCTTACTGGATTATGCTAGCTGTACATTACCTCTGTGATCTGGTATCATGGCTTTCCGATATTGCCCAGTTTTTTAGCCGACATCAATAACACCCACATTCGTCGACAGCGACACCCTTCGTCAACATAAAGCCGGCACGATTTTCAATATAGGGAAAGTCTGAATTTCACGTTGTTTTGTGTCACTTCGCCAACATAGGTGAGTGTGCACAGTGTGCAGTTGTGCACTGTACGTACTCTTTATTCACTTATAAAACACACACACACAATTAAATGTAACTTCTTGATATGTCTTTTTACGTAACCTCAACAAGTGTCGACACCCATCCCATCTTCCTAGCACGATGGGCTGTGCTGGTGCGGCTAAAACTTTCAAATGGCGCAAATACAAAAACCTTATGGGTAGTTATGTATCACAGCCTTTTGGGGTTGAAAAATGAGGTCCGAGTGCTCACCGAGCGGTTGGTAGACTTTTGACTTGACTTTGTGACCAAAGGGCTGGATTATTTTTGGCCAAAGCATCAGCATTGCCATCTGAAGCAATTATAGTGGAAGCGGACCCCTACGTTGCTGGGAAAAGGCTTGGCTGCTCATGAAAGAGAATACGAAGTTATTAAATCCAACTTTCCTATTGTTTCAGTACTATGGCTCTAGACATCATGATCGAGGAGTTCGAGCAGCAGACGACGGCGCGCACGTCGTACTTCACCACCGTGTTCTCGCCTGACGATGACCATGGTCCCGTCAAGAACGCCACCAATGCCACCGCAGAACTCAATATTTATTACTTTTATGATGTAAGTCAATTAATCAAACTCAGGAAGATTTTTGTCATGTATGTGAGTATGGGATCGCTTGGCACTTTAGGCTGGTCAACGAAAGCATGACTACCTACCTATGTATGTGGGGCTTCTGATTGCTCAAATTATCTCACTCAAATTTTGTCTGGTAAGTAGACCCCTGCACAACTCTAATGTTGGCTTCGTTTTGATCCTGGATCCTGGATATTGCTCATCTTAAAAACTTTAAATTGTTTTAGCATGATTGCAATTTTTAAGTAACTTTAAAATAACGTATTTTAATAATTTTACTGCAGTGGCAGTTTTACATAACTCACATTTGTCTTTTTTATTCTTCGAAATTCATAATGTCTTCAAACATCAAACCATTCATGAAAATCTATAAAAATATTGAATACTCGTACGTTGTAATTTATCCATTGTTTGCCTAATTATCAACAGCTTATCAAATATTGGACTAAAGAGCTTGGGATTAGCTGACACTAGGCTTATCCAAACTCATTTATATTAAGGCATTAAGGTTCATCGACTTCAATTAAGTCATACGTACAAGTAAAGTTTGTTGTAAAAAAAAACATTTCTCCACACTAAGAGTTTCTTTTGTATCGTGGGTGCGTTTACAAATATTTAAATTCACATATGTACACAAACAGCCAGACTTGAATGTTCATTAAACAACATTTACAACATTCAAAGAAAAATCAAACCGAATTTCCGTGACTTTTTGACATGCTTAATGTGATAATGTGTAGGTATCTAGGCCCCTACGCAAGATAATTTTGTTCTTAATGTTATTAATTGTGAAGATATTTATATGATATGAAAAAATAGTATGATTTTAGCGAAAGTGTTTAGTGTAGAAATGCAAATTAGAGTTAACGCAAAGCGCGATTGTGGAAAAACAAATTAAATAATTGACTAACAATAAAACATACCTCGAGCCACAGCAACGAGACGATACTCACGTAAAGGTAACAAGTGAAAAACTTGACGCAAACCGCTACACAAGCCGCATCTCCAGAAGACGAGGATGTAAGGCTGTGATGATGGTATCTAAGTATAGGAAATAATTTTATACAAATGTAGAGCTGCTAAAATAATTTGCAACGGATAGAGAAGGAGAAGAATGTTTACTTCCCTACACTATTTTCGGTTGGATGTATAATTTAAGTATGTTTAAGTGATATGACAGCATAGTTGGCGCAGTGGCTGAACGATTGACTGCTGCGTTACGTGTCGTGGGTTTGATCCCCGCACGGAACAAATATTTGTATAGCCTACAGATAGTTCTTCTGTCGGTCTGGCTATTTGTTTATGTGAGTTCAAATGTTTGTAAACGCACCCACGTTACAGGAGAATTTCCTAGTGTGGTTCAACAATTCCAAGGGAACTTTTGATCTGTAAAAACTAGAAAAATCTACACAAGTAAAGCCTGAAAACATAGTAATTCAACAATACATGTAACAAATCTCATCCCACCCACACCATGTTTATCGGAAAATGTTGTTTAATAAAACGTGAAAGGTTTTAATCGTGTAATGGATATTTCGGGGTTAACGTCACTGAATATCGAGAGAGCCTGTCGTGATAACGTTATCATAAACGACGATACGGCGATACTTCAGGCTTTTAACAGTAGTGCGGCCTACATAATATTGTAACTTGGCTTAATAATTTGATAAATAATGTTTTTGCGTTATCGTTATGTAAGGCTTGATGTTTCCTGGTATTATTGAGTATTTTGATGAAGGTATGTGTGTGTTTTTTTAAATGTTTTAAGAATAGTAAATTTCTTACGAACTCATGAACAGTAAAAAAGTTTTTTCTGAGTGAGAACTCCTAATTTTTTGTACGGTCTTATGTTTTTTTGAGACTTCTGTCGGTGGCCACGAATACTCGCCAGTTAACAATATTGAGAAATGTTGCTATTTGTATTGCTTTTCTGAACTTTACACGGTTTAGCCAGATCATCGCGACACAGTTTTTACCTTGGAATCAGTACAATACACATTTTCGTTAATGTAAAAACAAAAACAGCTGTCCCATACATTTTGTCCGTGAATATATTGTACACTCACCTGCAAAATTGCATGGATACCTTAGTGTCTATTTTCTCGTGAACGTGTGAGTTCAAGTTTTAGAAAATAAACTAGATGGCGTTGGTTTCTTCACAACTATGCATAGGTGTGAAGAATCCAACGCCATCTAGTTTACGAAACGTTTAAACTCATCAAATCCCAGTGTCACTTGTAGGTGACAAGAAGTTTAATAGTTTTTTTCGATCACAAAGCAATTTTACTTTTAATTTCTACCTTAAGAATAACAAAAATCGCATGTGTCCTTTAAAGACTTAACTTCACACAATGACAATACACTTACACAGTGTCACCTGACCGATAGGAGTATACAGGGTGGAAGGGACACCGATGCGAAAACGGAAACTACATACTCAGTACATCATTCTGAACCCCCCCACATAAAAATTTTTCGTCGGTTATTAAAAAAAATCTGCCGTTTCCTACAAAGATGCAACACCTACACGGCCAAAATGTATGGAACAGCTGATTTTTAGTAAGAAAAAGGTTACACACACATAACCAGCTCTCCATTTAATATCTATACTAATATTATAAAGCTGAAGAGTATGTTTGTTTGGTTGAACGCGCTAATCTCAGGAACTACCGGTTCGAATTGAAAAATTCCTTTAGTGTTGGAAAGCTCATTTATCGAAGGCTATAGGCTATAAAACATCACGCTACGACTAATAGGAGCGGAGCATCAATCAAAAATGTTACGTAGACGAAGTTGCGTGGGTCAGCTAGTAAATAATAAGTATTAAGTAAAATAATATTAATTAGGAATAATTAATTATTTATTAATTTGCCATATTTGCTCGACTTGGTAGTCTGACTAGTACTCGCGGATCAGCTGTACTCATCCATCCCCATATGTTCACTGTTATATAACCAGATTGCATATTTAGCAATACGTGACTACTTGTGTATCGCGTATTATTTCGACGCCACAAACATAAGCGTCCACGTTCACTGCACTTTTAAGTTTTCTCATTTGTAAAGATGGCATTACTCTAATCGAAGTTTATGTGATCTAAAGCGAACTGGAATCTTGCCCTTTTTCGCGAGCAAGGGTAGCACAGCATGCCACTATGAATCCATATTCAACCTACACTCTCAAGTTTGAATACTAAAACTTAGAAAATCAGATATAGGATCAATTTTCTTTAAAAAAACTGTTAATTATAAATGTTTGAAGAGACAAAAAGAAACTACAAAAATATTTTATCATTTAAAGCAAAGCAAGGCCATCTAGTAACAGCATAATTTGTCAGTCGATAACTGGTTTTACGATAGATGGCGTTATTTCTCGCTTCTGTACTGTCCATGAACTTTTGCAGCCCACTGTACTTTTTATGGAACTGCATTTTTTTTTAACCGATGAATTACAAGAGTGAGCACCTATAACCATGTACTTGATAAAATGTTGTGTCATGATATCCTCAACACCGTGTTTAAATAACTTTATACAATAACAACAACATAGCACTGCGCGTGTAGTCCCCAAAGGGTTAGCCAGAGGTGTACTTATTAGTACATCCACTTCCACACGTTTTTAGTAACACGTAATAGGGGCGAGCCTATTGCCATCAACCGGGCACAGATCCAGACTCCGTGGCTGCTACTGAGAGATTCCTGATGGAAAAACTCAATAACACTATGCCCAACCCGGGAATCAAAGCCAGGACCTCATGCTCAGCAGTCGCGTTTAACAAAAAAAAACTGACTTACTACAACGTTTAAACAATTTTCTAAATAACTTTATACACATATTAATACAGAAATTTAAAACAGCCGAACCGTAGCAATGCTATTCAATTCAATCTGTTTGTCCTGATAGAATTCTCAATACAGCTTAAAATTTTATAGAGTGAAAACCGTTGCAATTTGCATGGGATGATTAAAATTGGAGGTACCCTTTATTTATTTTAGCTCTGAGAGACAGATAAACAGACAATACCACCCACGCCAACAAAATAAATATGACAATACATAATTTACTGCCACTGAATGAACACTGTTATAAATGTACTGTCAGGGAAATCAATAGCTTATCATACTGATTACCAACTTAAACTGTCCGTATATTTGAGTCAAAACTGAAATTCTTTGAAAATTGAGTCAAATTGACGTAGTGTGTCTGTTTGATATACAATTGATTTCCTTGACCGTTTATCTAGATTTTAAATTATTGTAAAAAATATTCTTTATGATAACAACCTAAGCAGTACCCTAATTTACCTGACTTTTTCTAAAGGAGATGGCTAAATGACTGCCCCCAGCATGTATAGGAATCTCACATTAACTCGTAATATTTAAAAAATCATTCATGAATTGTTTAGTGTTTAATAATTTCCTAGAACTTTCGTGAACGTTAAACGTAAAAAAAGTATTTTATTTGCTTTTTTGATTTACATGACAAGGTCAAGGGGAAATAACACTAACTGCAAGCTAGGGAGGGGTCTTATCGCTTTTGCAGAATGTCAAATGAAACTTTAGGTACTTAAATCGATTTTTGATAACAGGTTTTTCTGAAACTAAGGCGTCCAATTCGGTGTCCTGTATAGTTGCTTGTTATTATGTTTTCACAGGGTTTTGATTCGGAAAATGGGGTTGTTTTTAAAGTGACAATCGACTTTACTCAATTCCACTTTATTCTAATCAAAATCAAATAAAAATAACTGAAATCTTCTGACTGTGCTTCTTCGTTTAATCTTACTACCTATTTTGTGTCGAAAAATATAAACTAAATAGTGGTCGATAAAAATTCCATTCTTTCTCTAATTCCATTTTTTCTTTCAACCTATTCGATTATTTTATTAATTCTGTTACAATTGAAGTTCAATCCCTTCTTTAACAAAAAACAAACGTCAGATGCTAGTGTATTATCTATGGTCAGATGTCATACGACAGACAACAGAACAGACTCCGTTTCAACGATATGCCGTTTTCTTGTTCGTTGTGCTATTTTATTTTGGATTTTCATTGACCCTGGCTTGTTTATTGGACTTAGTGTGTGCTCGCCTATCTACTGACCTCTCGCTTCTCGACACGGACTTGCAATCATTCATCATGCGATGCATAAACTGCGGTGTGGCAACGCAAAGACTGCGGCGGAATGAGAATGAGGAATAAATAAATAAATTGTATTTTTGTTGTTTTATTTCAATATCTTTTATGTCCTTGGTTATTTAGTGCCTAAACTAGATATCGTAGTTTATGCAGGATTTATCAATCACCGCATACCTACCTACTAAACTAAGTCCCCCTGGCGCGTATGTCAGTCTGCCTACTGAAGTATCAACAAACAGATTTTGAAGGGATTGTCACTAGTAGGTTGATTGATTCTTCCGGAAGGTTTAGGCATATATTCGTGTAGAAATATGAGTTGAAGTAAAGACAGTTTTCACAGATTATATATAAATAAGTGGTTGAAATGATGAACCCTATGTGAAAATAGGGATTAATATTAACAGACACCCAAACAACTATAGATTTTTGTATTTGAGATAGATGTACAATTCCGCTAGGTAAGATGCATTATTAAGTATACACGCGGGCGGGAGTGATTTTTGCGTGGATTGTAGAAAGCCCGTAATTACACCTCTTTGTAGATGTTTACTCACGTACCACCGTGCGAAATCGGGATGTGTCGCTAGTCAAAAATATCGTAAATCATTGCAGAAATATCCAAACGCCTAGGTAAAAGTTCATAGCAATATGTCATTTGTTTGCAGTTTTTTATACCTATTGACGTAGGAGTTACACGATTTTATTTTCAGGATTGTAAAGATATGAAAAGTTCTTGAAACTTTTTTCACATGAAATACTAATATTCAGCTATTCAGCATTACATATTGCAAAGTTCCATGTTTATGCATTGCTGGGGCAGTCGTCCATACTTCCATTTAGCCATCTCCTTTTGAATGGATTATTGTCTTATACAGAATTTAATTCATTCAAATTGTAAAAAAATTATAAACACACGGATAAATATTTTGTAAACAAATCTCGTGAGAAAAAGATCTACACCAATCAAATACTCGATAAGAGGCATTAACCGCCTCCTAACTAAATGTAAATGAATTTTCTAGTTAATTTTCTGTACGAAGTTTTCGAAGGGGATGATTCATGGAAGCTTACTTTTTTAATAAATTGAATTGAATTAATTCTTCATTGCCAGAGGATGATAGGGCGCTTCAATAAAATTATTGGTTGGAAATGAAAGTTAAGTAAAAGAAATGGTATAAGAAAGTTCAATCGCAAGCCTGGAGGGCGAAGCTGAAATGTACTTACTGTCAGACTGTGAGAAGTAATGTGTTCGCTAACAGCAGCAGGCTATAATGATATGATTAGGGGAGACTAGAATATCTGTATTTCTATCAATTTTATTGAGAGGACACATCTTGAGAGATTATGAGACAAACAAACCTGTACGCACTAATAGTTACTCAAGTTGATAAAAACTAACTAAGAAAAAAATATGGCATTTTTAAACAATGCAACGAAAAGGATGTAACGATGATGTCGATGATGATGTTAATTATTTTGATCATTCAAAAATGAAGTTTTTTTTAATCAAGTTTTTGGAATTCGCATAGAAGTGGTAGATACTGACACACCATAATACATAAACACATCACAAACCATTAAGAATTAAAAAAATCTTCTTCCTACAACTTATTTTTACATCTTCATCTTAACCAAAACCTCTTTTATGTTCCAGTCAATTCAATTCACGGTGATGTGGGTGCTGTTCGTATCGATAGTGGTGCTGAACGCGTCCGTCATCGCCGCCCTGCTCTGCACGAACGCCCGGAAGAGCCGCATGAACTTCTTTATCATGCAGCTCGCTATCGCTGGTAAGTTAAATTGGTAGTTTAAGTAGATTTATTTTGAGGTGAACCTGTACACTCTTAGGCGCATAGAGATTTTTGTGCATTACAACAGCCTTCATGAATGCCGATACTAAGAAGTGCGTTCGGTGTACGCTGGACAGTATCCAGTTCTATCTATATCCTTGCTAGATTTCGAGTTTCTGACTACAAGTAGCGAACACGTCTAGCGAGCATTCCCACTAAAACAGCACCGTTGGAACTCAACACATAATTTAAAAAAAAACCGAACTTCTGATGGACCTTTGCAACTAAAAAGTCTCTAACTTCATAAATTTTAAACACCCTCGCCTCGGAAGGGTTAATGCAGTCAAATTCGTTTTTCATACGATACCTTCGTTAATTAACCGGGCCAAAAGTCAGTTAATTTATATTTAAGTATGTTTCGGAAACTATTTGGCGTCATTAATTCAGAATGTTTGTGTAGAAACAGGTCACGTATTTTCAAAAGAGTCGGAAGTTACCTTGGCTTTTGTTTAGCCTGTCAAAGCTTTTCCTATTCGTTTAGGGTTCCGTAGACAATGTTCATATGGTTAGACTAAAATCTCTGTCAATTTTTCATTATGACATACAATATCAGTTAAATTAAATAGGTTCCTAGGCCCTAAGCCCAACCAGCATGTGTTAATTAAATATGACAAATATTTATTTATTAAAACTTTATGCACAAGTAATAAAACTGTACAAAGGCGGACTTAGTGCATTGTCTGGTCTACCTTAGGGTGATGCAGAGACAATTCCCAGTAGGTGCAATTATAGAAAACAAACTAGAAAATGTTTGTACCTAAAATATAAGAATAAATACATAAACAAGGTGGCGCCGACAATACGACAATAAATGAAAACACTACGAGTAGTAATATTACTTCATAAGAATATTTCCATATCAAATAAATCCTAACACATAAATATCTAAAAAAAAAAAAATATTTTCAAACAAACTAAACAGCATAAAAGAAAAAAAATCAGCAGATTTTTTTTACGCGATTTCAGGGTTGATCCCATAGTAAAAGTTGTTCGTTATAATGAGTACAATGACCCCTTAAGAGGATTAAAACGATTTAAATTTAACCATGTTTATAAAGTTATGAGAGAACAAAATAATATCTAGTACAAACGTGAGTAGGATAGCCTTTTTATTTAGTTATCATCATTGTAATTCAGTAGGTACTTTACTCAAAGCCAGATGCGACTCAATATCAATATCTTACCGAAAATATCCAAAGACTTCGCAGACAATAGTAAACTCAATACAGCAAACTGTTTATTTATTCGTGTGTTCATCAAATATAAATGATGTGGTTTATTTACCTAGCTTGTTTGTGATCCCCTTGAACACAGCTCTAGACGTTACAATGAAAACAATAGAATTCTTAATTGCTATTAGGAATGTTAGCTATTGTCTTTGGTTGGATCGAATATAAATCAAATAATTCTATATTTAGGTAAGTTAAATTGATTAAACTCAAACTCAAAGCATTTATTTCAATTAGACCATTCCAGGCACTTTTGAATGACAAAACACCAAAAATAAACTAAGCTACAGTCCCTGTCACAGGGCATAATAACTTGTGAAAGTACTGAAGTTGCCCATTCGAAAGCGTAGATCCTATGGATAAGAATGGGCAAGAAACTCCATGGACACTCTTTTAAATCAATATGTTGTTACTATTATTCCAAGAGACTGATGGCAATGACAGATGGATTCAATTCCATAGTTCCTTATAGTAGTGTTCAATTTTTAATTAGTATTTCCGTCGATAAGGCATGACAAACCTGCACCCAAATCGCAAAAAACTGTTTTCTATCACGATCCAAAGGAAGGAAGAAATTTTGAAGGAATTTTGTAATACATTGCTTGACAAGTTTGAAAAAAACATCTTGACAACGCAAATAACGCAATGAATATTTTTGAATTGTCATAATGAATAATGCATTGGGGTTGCCTAGGGAAGAAAATATTGATAGAGTCGACCTTAAATAAATTATGTTAAGGAAAATAAAATGATGATCCTGAATATTGATGATCAAAACAAAATATAACATCCATAGAATATTGTTTTGAAAAGCGATATCCAGGTTTAATAATGTGGGTCTATTTTATTAAACCTGTCATCACCAACCTCTTACTTATCGTACTGCACTAGATAATCTAAGCCTGAGGTACTGAGGCTAGTTCTAAAATGTACACTCAATTATTTTAAATTGTCTATTATCGCACCCCATTGAACTGAACCCTGATGGAAATAGTAAAAGGATCGTGTAATAAAAATGCCAGTTTAGGCAGTAAAACTAACTTATTGCTTTGGCTTTTCAGGTTTCGATATTCCTAGACTTTCAGCTAAAGCTATTTGTTTACACACTGCCTGTTTTTGGGTAACGTACATACCTCTTAGTGTTAGGTACTAAGATGATTCGGATAGTATTTCATTTTGATAATTCAATAATATTTATTTCTAATAAAGCAATGAATTACGAAATTCCCTTTAAATCCATCCGTAATTTCCGTTTAAATAATGAATCGTGTTAGAAAAGTGTGTTACGAAATTCAGATGCTCCCACCTGAATTGTGTCCGGCCCCCATATTAATAAACTTAGAGAAAACTAATGCCAAACTTAATCCTCGGAAATCTATCGTAAATCGAAATCCTACCTATTTATCAATCTGCGTTTAATTAATTATTGGGCGTAAGATTGACCAATCCTGCCGCTTAGTAGGTTGACGTTACACTGCATAAAATGTGAATTCTCTCATGGTGTTCATTTACCACCTCAAGGATCACAGGGCGTCCGTATACTTAGTGATCTTCGAGCCGAGTGAAGGAATCGCGCGGTGTTGGCCGCGCCTGCGCGTTTACTGGAACTTAGGTACATTGCATTTCTTAGGTGCGTGACCACATCACACATAATATAATTATGTTTCAGTGAAATAATTTTGGTGAACAGCAAAGTATTCTCTATCTACATATAGTCAGCTATAAATTAGACTATCATTTTTCTCCTTTTATATATTTCTTTAACAAAATTAAAAACTATTTTCAGTGTTCCTTAATATATGACGCAATATAAAGTTATGGGGAAATAAAACTCCGAAAAATCGACGGCTAAACGAATTATAATTCCATGAGTGTATGTAAAGGTGTGTCCAGATCTGGCGAATACGCCGCGAATATGCCGCTCGCGAGCCACTTGCGACCTGCGCGCCGGCTGCTCGCGTGCGGTATCTGCCTACGTTTGGTGCGCGTCTACATGCACGCGCGTAGGTCGCAACTGGCTCTCGAGTGGCGCGTTCTCCAGATCTGGAGATATCTTTAGACTACTCCTCTCTTAGGTGTCTGCTATGATACATGTGTACACACATTTATTATGTAAACCAAAAATATAGTTAGAACGAAATTATATTAGGAACAGTAAAATGTAAAACTAGTATGCAAAAAAACACTTTTTCGTCCTATTTTATGTCAAGTAATTGGACCCAAATTATCCGTTCAAAATTTCATGAGCATACAGAAAAACTGCAATCAGGATTTCCATAAAGCTAATTTCAGTTTTGTGCTCTGCGAACATTTTTTGGAACTAAACTCTTGCTTTATTTTTCGGTAAGGCTAGCGGCCGGGGGAATATGGCTGACGGCAGTTTGCAAAATTCCATTTGTTCGAGTGCAATCAACAGAAAACTGTTTGCAGAATGTATTGTGGTCTCCTGCTCATAGTACCAATAGCTGTTGGGAATGGAAATAGCTCCACCATTACCGACATTTGTGGCAGCCCACATCATTTGGTGATGTGAAATAGTTTAAAATGTTTTCGCGGAAAGATTCCTGCGGGTTTGCAGCTTTGGGTTTCATTTCACGTCCAAATATCAAAGATTTATGATAGTATAGCATACTGAGCTTGATTTTCAATAATTTCAAGTTTGGTCGGTATACAAGCAAATCGGATATACCCATTGTAATTTTCATACACATAGCTATCATTAGGAAAACTCCCGAAAAGGCTATCGGCATTGCCATTCAGCGTGGCAATGCCAACAGTCCAATTCTTTTTCTGGTTAGGTGAGAAGTCGGATTATATTTCGCATTTCAAATTGAAAACATCTTGAGATACTTTCAATTTGATAACACAGAAGGAAATTATTTTGAATCGAATGAATCCGAAATCAAAGTGCTTTAATATGTGATTTTTATAATAATATCGTAATTCCATTTGTGTTCGAGAATTCTTCGAAATGAGTATTCTTTCTCGGCTTACTTTACGTACTTACGGCGTTACTTTGATCATAAATACGCTAAACGGTATGTTCTTGCTCACGTTATTTTCATTGTAAGAAGATTAAATTGTACGTGCTTTCTATAGATACAAGGACGGTGAATATACAGGCTTATTTCAGCCAAAAAGATTTAAGATTCAATGGAGAAGTTACCTGGAATGGTAATAGAAAAAACTGATCCCATGTATCAGTGACGGCTTTAAGCTAAATGATGTAATTACGAATTATGACACGAGATATTTGTACCGACAGCAACCAGTTGTCTCTTGCTAGTAGATTATTCGCAATGTACCGTCTATCGATTCGTAAGTAGGTGCATTTAAATGTCTTTACGTAGGTAGCACAAATTTAGCAAAATCTCCTAGGACGCCATTCTGAACAAATTTCGGATCACTATTCAAGTCATTTCTGTACTAACATTATTAATTATTAGGTATGACTTTAATAAGAGTCGTTGTACCTATTTGTTGGTTACCTACCTTTTTATGCTTGGGAAATTCTTATTGGTTACCCTCCGTCTAGGCAGAAGCGAGGGCTATATCGGACACTTTCCAACTAAAACCCCACTGTTCCTACTCCTACTACCAACATCTTTGTAAAAAAAAAAAAAAATAATTACGAGACTGCGTGGTCTGAAATAACAGCTATGATTTGAATATACGGCACTATTTAAGTCGATTTACTAGTCAATTTGCTTAAAAAATATTTTCGCAAACTTTACTTAGCAGACTTTTAAAGGTATCCCTCTAAGTTGAAACAATATTGAGTTGATGTTTTTTTTCTAAACTGCAATATCAAGTATGCTACTTAGTGTAAATCTATTATACCATTAACTCCACTTACCCGGTAAGGGATAAAAAGTGGTGCTAGCACACTCTTTGTCCGACAAATGAGCCGAGTTACAAAAAATGTGATTCCCTTCCCATAAATTGCGTAAAGGAGGGTTAATCGCAACTTAAAATCCGACCTCACTCTAGTTTTCGTGAGGTTTCCGTCAGACATAAGGGTCTTTGTCTATTGGGGAATTAATTCCGGAAAAACTAAGATTAATTTTTAAATTAAAATAGGTTAGTGTTCCTGGTTTATCTTTCATGTTTTATATATGGAGATGAAAGTATTTTAGTTGTTTGTAGTTTTTTTATAATGTTTTCAACTTTATCTCAATGCAAAGAAATGATACGTTTTTTTTTTTTACTTTTTAACTACCTTTGCACTTCAAGTGTTTCCATGGATACAGCACAATATTTTATTATGGTTCAGTATTCAGTGGCTTTCAATCCATCTTTTTCTAAGATCAGCATAAAAGCCCAAGTTTAATCAGCTTGCTATGATCCCGTTGCTAGTAAACAGACCTTGTCTCTGTGAGTTGGTTGTTTTTAGAGAAATGTTAAAAAAAATCCACATTTTTGTTTCTTCTTATTATAATGAATCCAAAAAAAAAATTGAAACTTTTCCATTGTCCACGCGAGCCCAATGCAGGTGAATGTCACATTTTTTTTACGAAGTTTTCGGTACTAGACATTTTTTTTTAATCTTACTAATACATACAGACACACCTTTACTGCATACTGACATGGCAGATTTATGTGGTGTCCGCTACCCAGTGACACCACCCGGCTTGTTCCCTGTTTGTGCCAAAACGTACCGTCGAATTAGGAAGTTGTTCGACATTCAAACTGGCAAACTTCCGGATTAAAATATGAGCTGCGGTTATGTGATTTAACTTCATGCAGTATCGTTAACGTGAATTTGTATGGCTGGAATGTGTGCCAACCAGAATATTTAACCAAGACAAATATATGGAATTGGATAAAAAACCACTGGGACCTAAAAGGTCGAAGATCTAGCTAAAGTCCGATATAGACGTACTTAGGTTACTTTGTGATACACAAACTTATGACTTTTTCACAAAGGGCAGGCAGAAACTACAGTATGCTACTTGCTAAGATCCTTACATAATCTTTCTGCTTCATCAACGTCCATCCGTCTGGTCACTATAAATATTTCGCATTTATTTAAAATCATCTAGCTCTATCCTAATAGAGCAACCACAGCAGTACCCATTTCATACCAGTTCTAACTAAAACCTTTCACCAATCTGCTTATGACTGCAGATGGTTCAAACTATCAAACACCCGTGAATTATTTCAATTTCCCAGAAACCGTGACCTGCCCGTCATACAGTAGAGAGAGAAGTAGCATCAATAGTTTCCTCGTACATCTATTTCCATCATACATTACAAATAGTTCACTAACTTTGTTATAAAATGAAGAAACGGACGTGTATCTAAACAAATCAGCGTGTTTGCAAAGTTTAGGACCTGACACACTTTATTTTACCGTCCAGACAACACATTTTCAACCGTATCATATTAGACATAAAAGTGCTGACGTGTATTCACTGTTGAATAATGAGTTTGTTGAGATAGAAAAGATTAATGATGGTCAGTCAGTTTATGCATATGACTGTACAATAAAAGCGGTCATCTGGTCAAATTTAAGTCTCACTCGTTTCTAAATCTTCGAATATAAACCACAGTACTTATATCGTGACCCATTTTTTGTACTATTCGCTCGTAAAACTTTTACAGCAGGAATGGCTATGGTGGAAAAGTCTTGTAAAAAGAAAAGTTAAAAAAACTTTTTTGCAAAAAAAATAACCGACTTCCCAAAAAAAATATAAAAAAGTTGAAAAAATCTTTACTTTCGAGGTTTTTACTTTGCTCTTTTTAGTTATCGTATCACACACAAATCCTTGTCAAGTATCAATTTCGCAATTTATTTTACTTGGATGACATATTTTTCCAGCTAATTTGATTTAAAAACCAAACCACTGAAGCGATTTTAATAAAATTTCTATGGGACCAATCGGAAAGTATATTATCCTTTCAGATAAAAGAAGAATTTTTTAAATCGATTCAGAAATGTCGAAGATATGTGAAAAAAATACAACTGAATTGAGAACATCCTCTTTTTTTGAAGTTGGTTAAAAAGCGCGTATCACAAACGCGAACGAATGCAGAGCGGTACGTAAATTCGAACTATTTAAAAAAAAATTGTTGTATAAAGAAAAAATTAATTATTTTTGTAGATATACATTTTAACTATATACATTATAATAATTAAAATGACTAAAATTAACTAACTACAAACTATAAAAGAGCATCAAAAAACTCCTCCTCAACGCTGTCAGCCGGTAATGTGCCCAAGAGACTGGCGGCGTTGCCACGTTGTATGGCAACACTTAGCCTCTGGCCAAGGTAAAAGCCAGCCCTTGGGTCACGGGAAGCGTCAACTAGGCGTTTGGAAATTTCCTTAAAAAGGCTGTGAGCACTCGGACCCCACGGCCCCAGAGTTTCAACCCCAAACGGCTCGAAAATATAGTTTAAAATTGAAAATACCCTTTTCGCACATAATATTAATTAAATAAGCTTTATTCATGTCCATGGATTATACGAATTCTATTTGTTGCAAAAGTTTAAACAACAATTGTACGTTGGATTAAAAAACGCGTCCTAATTTACGTCATCTTGAGTAACCCTAATATTGGTGAAAATAACTATTACGCTAGTCTCATGACCTAACGTGCCTTAAAACATATACTTACGTACCTATGTCTATTAATTAATTCAACGAACATCATGTATAAAATCAGTCACAATCACAAAAAAGGAGCTAGGATAAAATATAATATAATATAATCTACTAAACTAACAAATGATACGATGGCCTTACTAGTTTTGGATTTCAATGAGACATTAGCTTAATAGCATGATCGATAGATTACTGGCTCCGTATTTAAAATAACTACTGCACATACATTACCCACGAATCGTTTCAACAACGTGCTCGGCATAGTAAGCAGGATTTTTCCGCCGCTCCAAAATCTAAACGAACCCAAAGGTGGGAAGAGGCCTACAGATGATAACTTAAAAGATAAACATCCTCAAACGCTTTTAAAGGAACCATTTGCACCTTAACGCACATTCTTAACAAGATTAAAAGGAAAAAGGTCTCCTCGCTCCAAATATTGACTTTGGAAAAGAAAATCAAATAATGGGGTCTTTGGTTTGCCATGTCCTTATCTGGTTTCGCACTCACTTCCCCTGTACAAACGACTTTGGAAAATGCATGAATGCTTGGAGCTTTAGATAACAGCCATGGGGAAATACGAGTATAAGGCATGTGAAGCAGAGACCCGTTCCAGTAACGATCTTACACGCAATACACGTCATAGACATCATCTAAAACTCTGGCAAAGTGGAAAATTTTACGACCCAATGTTTTTTAAGACTCTTCTCACAGTGGAGGGGGTAGAAACTTAATGATTAATAAAATTCTGTACCGACGTAACTTATGATGAGAAATATTAAAAGTTGGCTATAAGAATTTATAAAAGGATTCTAATTTTTTTTAAATGTAAATGAGACATGGTTATAAGTGTTCATCGTCACAGGCAATATAACCATAGTTTAGGACGCAATATGAAATAGTTACTACGAACAGGTCTACAGTTATCCTTAGCACTGTAAAAGTCCAACAAAACAATAAACTGGTTTATGCTACAATGTCTTTAAAATATACTGACATCAATGTATTATCCTCATGATATTATGTTGTAGTCTAAAGGGTAAGTGATCTACGGCAAAACAAGTGGAAGATGATAGCTATTTAAATAATACGTAACAATTATGTATTTTTGCACGTATTTAATAACACAAGTCGGTTAGCTAACCTTGGCCTAAATTGCATGATTTTCTTGTGGACACTGTCAATTATTACACATTTCATGAGGCCATTCGTCAAACTGATCAGTGACCACTAATTCCTATTAATTGGAGATGTGTCAGACTTAATTACTGTATGCCTATTACCAAAGCTATCTTCCATGATTACTATGTATTGAGATTTGCCAGTAAGACGCTTGCATCTACCAAGTATGGGCGACCAAAGCGAATCCAAATTCGTTTGGTAACATATGTATAACAAAGGACAATGACTAGCCTACCCTGAAATCAATCGTTCTTTATCTTCACGTTTAAGACAGAAATGTTTCAGATCATGCCTAGTCAAAAAAAAATACTACATGTGAGTAGTAGCGTTTGACTGTTGTGGCGCCGGATGTACTTTTTAGGAATTGCACTAAAAATAAAACATTATTCTACACTAGCTGACGCGCGCAACTTCGTCTGCGTAACATTGTTGCAACTAGTGGTGGCAACGTGATGTTAGATAATCTATAGCCTTCCTCGATAAATGGACTATCCAACACTATAAGATTTAGAATGAGTTGTCCCTGAGATTAGTGTGTTCAACCAAAGAAACAGCTTTATAATATTAGTATAGAAAACGTAATGTCACGCCTGTAATCCCTGAAGGGTTAGGCAGAGTATCTAGTAGTACACCCTCATTTCGCCATTTATGTTTTAAGTCCCATGTGATAGGGGGCGAGCCTATTGACATCAACCACAAATCCAAACTCCGTAGCTGCTACTGAGAAATAAACTTAAAACTTAGAAATATACTTTGCCAGACTCGCGAATCAAACCCAGGTTCTCATGCTCAGCAGTCGGTCTTGCGGCCACTCGACCAATAAGGCAGGCAACATCATTCTGTCTCTGTCATATTTAAAAGACTGACAGATTTATATTGTTTTAGAATTATATGCATATTTTAGTGTTTTGTGGGCAAATGGGCCTTAGACATCGCCACATAGTTATAAATATATTAATGCTCTTGTACCCCACCTAATAATTATAAACTGCCAAGTTTCATGATAAATGTCCTTTCCAGATCTCTTCGTGGGGCTGATCTACGTGTTCCCGGACATAGTTCAGAAGATAACCATAGCGTGGCTGGGAGGCGAATTTATGTGCAAGTCGGTGAAATTCTTACAGGTCAGTGGAATTAAATGAATATTGTCTATGTTTTTAAACAAAATTCTTCTGGGTAACTAAACTCAAAGTGGGAGAAAAAATGTGTTATGTAATTTTCGGTGTTTCTTGGATGATTTCAAATACTGTTTTTTCTGCAGTTGAATGTAACATGGTTTAAAATGAGGTTAAGAGGAGATTACAGTACTTGCAACCAAGGTCAGCTTGGGTTGTAAAATAAAAAGGCACGATTTTTATTACGGGTAAGAAGTTTAAAAAACCTTTTGATTGCCACAGTATTGCCGGGGTTATTGTAAAAAGTTACAACAAAATATGTGACTTTTAAGTGTCAATAATTTGGCATCAAATTTTTCATGTACCTACCTAAAGGTACTTTAATATGCAAATGATGCAGACGTTGCACTAAACAAATGTGAATGGACAAAGTTTCTAAGTATCGTCCACTTCGTAAAACCAATCTTTTATCTAATGCCTTGGATCTCAAAAGACATTGTGTTCACCTGCGACCAAAAGCGATGTCTGAATTTCGTTTTTCCCGTTCGAAATTCTGTGGAGAATAGACAGAGACTTTTGAATTAACGTTTTAATTATCTAAGTGGAATATAAACATGATTGCAAGTGAGTTTATACAACACAGCATTATGAATTCAAGCTAAACTGATAAATAATAGTGGGACAATTATTAGTAGCGTAGATAGAACAAACAATGAGTACCTATACCTGTCTAAAAAGCAGTTGTGTGGCAATCGATCATCATAGTATAAGAATGTGATTCTAATGTATATATATTCATAATTATACACTCAATTACAACACACCTAATAATCTAATAATTTATAATAATATTATTGAATTGCTACTGAGCCCTCTTCCTCTCTCCTAGTGTTGCTGTGCCCGGCAGGGTCCATATTGAACTTTTACCTTGTTACACCATCTATGTAATACATATGGATGCAATAAAGACTTGAGTATTGATTAGGTGGAATGAGCAAATATGTAAATGTGTAAAAGATGATATTTTATGGAAGAAGAAGACACACTTTGTCGACTCTAGAAAATGAAATGGGATAAGGACAGGAGAATGATGAGTTTATTAGAGGCGAAGATTAAAGTAACCCGCTTGTTGCAATATTAAAAATTACAAATTGAATTTAAGTAATAGTTTTTTGCTAAAAATCAACTGTGCCTAATTTGACATACAACAGTTAAGACTCGATACAAAATAGAAGAACGATATGTTCCTCTAGTTACTCAATGTGAGCAAGATCATGAATAAGATGTAGTAACAACATCAGCTGACTACAGTTCAGTTCTTAAAAGTTAATTCGGCGCCAAAACAAACAGAGAATATTTAAATCAGTTATCGCGGGCGTTCTGGTTACCGATACTAATAACAAACAAGCGAACTAACGCACATCTGTTGTAGTTTCTTGTAAATTGACTCATAATTAATCTACAGACAATTCTAAACATCATAATAATTAAGTCTCAGGCGTGATGTTATGTTTCGTATTGCTTAAAATTCAGAAGAAGAAGTGGGATAGTGTAATGTTTGCTCTTCTGTACTTTATGAACGATTATTTATTTATTAAATACTTTTTGTCATAAGTAAGATCCGTTTACCGTGTTTAAGACAAAACGGATACGGGGCTGCATTTAATGCTGAAACTGATACAGTAACGATACATCTAGAAACAAAAAAAAAACCTACAAAACTAGAAATTAACCTGTAAAACTTGACCCCAGAAACCAAACTTCCGATGTAGTAGTTAATAATTATAACGATGTATGTAACTGTTAAAAATACAGACAGTTTAAAAAAAAAATCGCCTGGGAGTGGTTACACGCTTATTCGAAAGACATACACAATTATAAAAAAAGTTATAAAGTGCTTATCATCCAGACAGGACGGGGCAGGATTACCTTCATTGTACCTACCTGTCATGACTTAATTAGGGACGAATGAAAATAGGTTCGTACTTAATAAGTCCACGCAAACATTAATCACTTTAAAAGAGTCCTTTTCAAAACTAGACCATAATATTCTGTCCACCACCACCATCGTTCCAAATTCAAAACTTTTATCACCATTAAACGTATTTTCTAGGCTATTAATTAATTGCAAAAAATAAGAAGAGACTATAACTAACTAACTAACTATAACTTTGGCTCTGAAAACGCTAAGTTTTGACTTTGAGATAATTGCAAGTGCGCTAGTTTAGAACTTTAATGACCACACGGGTAATGGAGCTGGCGAACTAACGACGAATTATTTTATGTAGATCTTTAGAAGATGAGGTCCATTACAAAGCGCCGTCGATTAGATTGGTTGATATTAAAAAATATTTAAGACAAATTTTAGGTTACTTTGAATAGAGATTATGAATGAATGTATGTATTTATGTATATGTACGCGTATATGTCATGAATTCTGTCAGTGAGTGATTTAGAAACACTGGATTGCCCAAGTTTATTTTGTCGTTGTAGAATATAAATATTTTGGTGATTTGGCCCCTTTTTGATTTTAGTGTTTCTTAGCATATTATTACTTGAAACTTAATTATTATGTTATGGGTTTTTCTGTTTAACAGGCTGTGGTGATGTATGCTTCTACATATGTGCTGGTAGCGCTCAGTATAGACCGCTGCGATGCCATCACCAACCCTATGAACTTCTCTGGAAGCTGTGAGTTTGGCATTTATATTATTTACCCTTTATACAGAACATCAAAGCACAACGATTTCAAACCCATCAACCCAGTGCTCGAGGTTTTGCGCAATTATAAAAAAAAACAACCATTCCATTTATTTTAAACATGTATTATTACACTTTTGAGTGAAATAGCTGACTTTTTGTTTAAACTCACGAATTCCTACTTTTGGGAGAATTCTAGGATCGTGATTGTGCTGCATTCATCGTAACAGTTAGTACAAGCCGTATGTTTTTCTATCTGTGCCTGTACCCGAGAGTATTAAGTTAGGTAATCAGAATTTGAGATTCAAACTGAACACTCTGTGGATATTCAATTTACGTGAATAGGACACTCAGGCGTCAAAGTATTCCTCCGCATAGCTATCATCTGGGAACATGCCCAGAAGACTGGCAGCATTGCAACGCTGAAAGGCAATGCTAATTCTTTGGCCAAAGAAAGAGCCAGCCCTCTGGTCGCGCCAATAATACTAAAAACAAACTATGTGATGATAATCAATAAATTGGTTGTACTTTTAAACGTAATAATTTATATGAACTTCGAAGTAAAATTTTCGTCAACTTGTTAATTAATGCAGGAATACAAACTTTGTCAAGAGTAATAAAAATTTATACTTAAGCAATGTTTTTAATGATGAAGAGTTTTTAATATTTTACTGGCAATTAAAACTTTTTATTGACATTTTATTTTCTTTTCACCGAATTTAATAGGTAGACGGTCGATCCCATAAGTAATATTCAAAGTCCTTATTTGAGAAAATAAATAATCATTTGATAAGATTTATAGAAATAACAGAATAACACGGATAACAGATTTAGGCAATAGTCGAAACCAAATAATTTTAATAATCTTCATCTTCATGGTTTATATTTTTTTAAGGATACAAAAGTGATAAAACATCAAAATAGATACTTTGACTTTTGATAACAAAATATAAAAAAAAACAAATAATAAGGGATCGAATTCATTTTCATTCAGTTCACGCCACCGTCAAAACAAGCGATTCCGACTTTTCCTTGTAAAATTGTGTTTTAATATTTTCTTTATTGTATTTCAGGGAATCGGGCAAGAGCTCTGATTGTATCTGCGTGGTTGATCAGCATAGTCTTTTCAATACCACTTCTTATTTTGTACGAAGTCAAGGAAGTTCAAGGTGAGTGGTCACTTTGATAACTTTTGGGATTAGGAGCCACTTGGAATGGAAACTATGCGGGTATTGAAGTCGGATAGGTTTATAAAATATTTCAACTTAGTTTCTGGAGAGTGTTTTGTAAAGTATGTGGGTATTGGTGGGGCACTAATCAAATTTTCTGGGTTCAAACCCATCTTAAATTACAAAGTAATAGAGGGATTGGATTGATTTGTTAGCTGGTAGGTTGCAACCAAAGACAAACATTAAAGCAAAATGACTTTGCAAAGTTTAATCTTCTTACCCGACTACGGCGAAGCAACAAAGGAGGGTTATGATTTTGACCGGTATGTATGTATGTTCATCTGTTCCCTCATAACTTCTGAACTACTTAAAATTTGATAAAAGAAGTATCGTTGGAAGCGTTTTGATTGTCCGCTAATTATAGGAAATGTGACGTCACATTAAATTGGATAATTATGGCGACCACGGCTATCCTCTGAACATCACTATGAATATTTATTAAATGCATCAGAATATACATATAACGCGTGAGTTGTTTGTTTAATAGACGATAAATATTGAATGAATATTTATGAGAATATTTTCTTGTTTCATACTTTTTAGAGCTCGGTTTTTCATTAGTCGGGTTTTAGTTTTTGAACTTATTTTTTAATATACTTGTACTGACAACAACCCAGTAAGCTCTTGACCCGTAATCTATAAGATTATGATTTTGTTCGTCTTGTCTATCATTAATCATTACTAACGGCTGTTACTTGAATCAAAAGTATAGATTCCCAACTTCACTGATATCGCATCTCGTATTCACAAAATTAAGTCCAAAGTAGCTTCGCACCGGAAGAAATCAAACCGAAATGGGTCGGGTTCATTTTTTACAGTTCAACCAAAAGTAATGAGAAAAGGTTCCTTATGGCGATACCACTGTTAATGAAAAAAATGGTCCAGTTTCAAATGTTGACCCACTTTCCTATCGGTGCCCCATCTTAGTAAATTGACTTTAGGCGACATTAATTTATCTTGATAATTTAGTGATTTTTCCATGGCGGAATTTGCATTGCTAAAATTAAAACAGTTTATACACAACACGAAATACTTTTTCTCTTATTAATTTTTTCCTTCCTTTTCTTCGTTCGTAGCGTATTTTTAAATTTCATTGTATTCTATAAAAAGTTTCGTTAAGAAATGGTTGTGGATTCGCTGTGGACACCGTAAACTGACAAATTTCCGTGCGTTCAGACGTTTTTGTCATACCTTTTATTGGAATCAAATGTGACAACTCAAATTTAGGAGCCGGTAATATTAATGACAATATTTATCCGTGGTGCTAAGCAACTGGGCTATGGATATGGGATATGGAGGAAAGTGGAAAATATGTTTTCCTACTCTTCAAATATTCTTTCCTGATTAGTTTCGTTGCGGGATCCAAGACAGTTAAATTGTTTCTGTTAGACGTCGTCGAGCTTCATTGTCTCGGCGTTTTTCTGGTAAATAGATGACAAGATACTTCAATCCATTATTATTTCAAGCGTTTAGTGTCCGGAGTCGCGTCTGTAGTTTGTCTGAACCAGTTTGACCGAATGTTATATATAGCTTCGAACTTGGATTTCATATTTCGTGAAACTTCTAACATCTTTTTCCACAAATTCCAGGTCAGATGCAATGCTGGATAGATCTGGGGACCCCACGACGGTGGCAGATCTGGATGTCCCTGGTTTCCATCATGATCTTCGTCCTACCAGCACTGACGATAGCAGCCTGTTACGCTGTGATAGTCCTTACTATATGGACGAAGAGCAAAGCAGTCGTCATGAGCCCGCCGATTAATTCTAGGAGAACAAAGACTTTGAGAAATGGTGACTATTTTGAAATATTAGTAGAATTTAATGAAGTATTGTGTGTATCATTGCTGAGTACGGGAATATTCAACACTTGGTTTTCTTTAACATTTATTATGTGGTCGATTAAAATCAACGTCTAAAGAACAAAAGCAACTCTACTAATAAATGTTATATTTTTATATGAAACATAATAATAGTCCCGCCGTTCGATCGTAAATCAAACAGCAGCACATTTCCTCGATCATGACCTTCTAAATCGCTTACCCGCTCGAAACGATCTTGAAACATTATTTTTATCTTCTCGCCCTTTCAAACGCGAGAACCGTTAACGGGCGAATAGCTAAGACTCACAATAAAACAAAAAAAAAGCACTTAATCCGCCACCAAAGAGTTACAAGAACCAGATACGGCCGACAGCTGCTAATGAATTCTCTAAATAGAATACGTTAGAATTAACGTCTAGATTTAAATGAGGTGTATATTTATGTATTTCAGGTCAGGTGGAAAGCGACCCGGATTCGAGACGAGCCAGTTCTAGGGGACTCATTCCTAGAGCAAAGATCAAAAGTGTCAAGATGACATTCGTTATTGTTTTCGGTTGGTATATTTAGACGATATAATGTATTTTAGTACGCTCTGTTTCTTTGATGGTTCGTCAAGTTCGGTTCTGTCGAGCCATTGACCGTGTTATGGCATTGTACTCTATTTTCGGATGCGTTTTAGAATTATTTATGTCTTATGAATAATCTTTACAAATAATCAATGCCCAGAAACTATCTCATCATCTGCCTAGCTTTTTCCCAACTTTGGTGGGGTTGGCTTCCAGTCTAACCGGATGTAGCTGAATACCAGTATTTTATATGGAGCGACTGCATATCTGACCTCCACAACCCAGTTAGTACTAAGCAATACGATACCCTGGTAAGACTGGTTGTCTGACTCACGGTCCACGGATTACCTGTAACGACTGTCAAAGATCTACAATTGGCAGCTGGGACCAACGGCTTAACGTGTTTTCCGAGGCACGGAGGGAACTCGGTATGTAATGAGTGGTCACCCATCCACGGACCAACCTAAGCAAGCACGCCTTAACCTTAGATCGACCCGAGTGGCTGTTATTATTTAGCCACGAGCTCCTCCAAAAAAACCTTTTCATTCCAGTTGAGCTAAAATAATAATTATTTCCAAAAATTACAAACGATACGTAATTTAATGAAGACTTAAACTTCCGAAACAATTTCAAAAGCCAACACGATTAAACATTTAGTTACTCATTGATATTCGCAGAACTTTATTACAGCCTCATTAATATTTGATCAGGCTAACAATTGAAGCTGATAAAGTTCATAATTGGTTGTTCAGTGAATTGTTCTGCGATAGTACGGAACTTTGTCATTTAACTGTTTTACTGTAGTTTATACTGTTTTAATGGGAAAGCATTCTTCTTGTGAAATTAGTTGATTAACATCCGTTGGCGTTCAGTTTTCGTCGTCGTCGTCGTCACCGAGGCAGGACCAACAAACGCCGGCGTCGCGCCAGCGTTTGTTGGGTCTGCCTCCTTGATTTGGACTCGTTGCCGACTGATTGTCCAGAAAAGGCAAAACATCGGGAGAGTTGAAAAGGAAAAACATCTTAACTTATATCAATCTCATTTTCATCTGTGCGAACTAACTTACGTTTGCAGTTAATAAACATCTCCTTCCATTTTTTTTTTTTTACTTTTCTCTAATTGTTTTCGCTGCTAGAATGTTTGTTTGTCCATCATTATTTAATAAAAAGTTGGCCTCTAGTCTGACTGTGCACCCTTTTCCACAGTGTTCGTCCTCTGTTGGTCACCATACATCGTGTTCGATCTCCTGCAAGTGTACGACCACATACCACCGACGCAGAACAACTTGGCTATAGCCACTCTCATCCAGAGCCTTGCGCCGTTGAACTCAGCAGCAAACCCTTTAATATGCTGCATGTTCTCACCTCATATTTATACTAGCCTCAGGTATGTAAAATATTTAAAGGTTGTTTTTCTAGATTTAGGTACTTTTGGGAGAGACTACACTTATTGACGAGAAATCGACTTGAGTCGATCACGTATCGCCATGTTTGTTGCGGTGTCTACTTGCGCCGTCCGAACCTAGACGTGTCGATTGACGAATTTTTGTTTTTATTGCATAGACATAAATCTTTTCCTGACTGTGTCAAGCCTATTCTGTGTCAATAGTTGTGGTAACTCCTATATGGTTTCTGAAATAAAAACATAAGTTTGAGTTACAAAGACAACACAAACAACAACTATTTATTTACGTATTATATTGAAAACCCATTTATATTTAATATAATGATGTATTATATTTATAAACTTATCAACACTTCCTAATATTTATATAAGTATAATTGAAATAATGCTATCTTCAACATCCAACTGTACCTACTCTTTACATGACAAACATCACACTACATACAAATTCATACTCAATTTCAGACGAGTAGCACCGTACAAGTGGGTATAACTTTGATTGCAGACGCGTTCCTCCATACAAGTGGTTGTGGTGCGGTCGCCGCCACAAGCGACACGCGCGAGGTACCGTCCGCTCCAGATCCGACTCCACAGCCAACTCTGATCTGTTAAGTACCACCCACGCGAAAAGGTCACATTCTGTAGCAACGGTAAATATTTTTTTTAATGTTTTAGAATATTATAAATAAACAGATTTTTTTGTACCAGTTCGGGCGCCAGTTATTGTTTTGGCGCCCAACACAGAATAAATTGTTACGTAGAATTTTACCTCATTGTAGATTTCATTACGACTATATAAATAATGGTTGCTTTGTCATTAAAACCTCAAATAAATAAACATTTCCAAATTATTACTAACATTATTCAGTTAATATTGACTGTATTTCCAGTCCCACATTGGCCGCCAATAAAAAAAAAATTGGCTCCCAGCAGGGACTTTCCTTTAAAATACAATCATAGTGATTCTTTTCATTTAGAAATTATATAGCATTTTTGGCTGTATAATTGCATTAGTCTTTTTGCATTTTATTTACATTTTTTTAAATACTACTCTGTCAAGAAAGTACCGGGAAACGATATATAATACACAAAATGTTAGTTATTCATCCGAAGTTATTTTATCGTCTTCAAAGTATGCTCCTTCAAAAACGATACACTTACGCCAACGAATAATCCAATCATCAAAATATTTTAAAGGCTTTTTCCGGAATTGAGTTCAGTTCTCGCCGCGAATTCTCCTTTATGTCTTCTACCGAATGAAAACGGTTGCCACGAAGAGGTAATTTGAGTTTATGAAAAAGAAAGAAGTCGGCTGGTGGCATATCTGCTGAATAAGGTGGTTGCATGATGGTATTTGTTGAGTTTTTGGTCAAAAATTCGTTCACTATGGTGGGCTTGTGCGAAAGCGCATTATCGTGGGCCAAAATCCAAGAATTTTCTTTCCACATCTGGCCTTTTTCGTCGAATTTGCTCTCTTAAACGCCGTATAACGGTCAAATAATATTCTTTATTTACTGTTTGACCTTCCTGCAAGAATTCCGAGGTACAACACCGCGATTGTCAAAGAAAACGGTCAACATGACATTGACTTTTGATCGACTTTGGCGTGGTTTTTTCGGTTTCGGTTCAGTTGGAAGACGCCACTCCGAAGCTTGTTGACTAGTTTGCATGTCAAACTCGTAAACCGACGTCTCGTCACCCTTTTCATGAATGTTGGATCGGAATTGACTAGTTCTAGCATGTCCTCAGCGACTCTTATACGATTGAATTTTTGGAGAAAATTCAGGTCTCTTTTTGGACTAGCCGAGCGGCAACATATTTCTTATCCAAGTGATGATTTAAAATGATACGGATCGACTCGTGAGACACAGGAAGTTCAGCGACTATCTCTCTCAAACTTGAATGAGGATTTTCCGTCACTATTTCCTTCCCTTTTGCTATGTTAACTTCAGTTGAAGACGTTGATGGCCTACTAGAGCTAGGCAAATCTTTCATCACATCTCGATCGCTTTTGAACGCTTTGTACCACTCAAAAGCACGTGTTTTTGATTAAGTCAATTCACCGTAAGCCTTGTGTAACATTTTCAGGGACTCCGAACACGAAATTCCATTGGCGATGCAAAATTTAAGACAACGACTCTTTGTTCGATGTTTTTGTCCATTATAAAATTCGCAATACACACTAGATATGATCTAACTAAAAACAGCGCTGAATTTAATCTAAATAACAAATGCAGAAAACAGTTGTGCCAATCTAACAACAAAAAAAAAAAAACAAAAAAAATAATTTGAACCATAAACAAATCATCCATTTCCGATACTTTTTTGACTGAATGTAAACTTTCAGATACTAAACAGAGGCCGTAGCAGCAGCCTGTCCCGGGCGCCGGTGGAGGCGCGGCGCCCGCAGCTGCTGCTGCTGGTGTCGGCGCGCGACTGACAGCGCGCCGTGCACGACCATGCGCCCGTCCGTGACGTCATGCTCTAGCGCCAGTGCTCGGCGTGTGCGCGTTCACACGCCGCCAGTGTCTACAGAGCGAGTAGCTAACTCGCTTTACCATACGTAGTATTAGCACAGACTAAATATTAAAGAGACAGTTACTTCACTTCCCATGTTAGTGTTTCATCCATATAAAATGTAAAAGGCATAATACTTTGAAAGTATTTGTAAAGTTAAGTAATGCAGGGCACTGAGCCATTGACTGTACTTCCTCGGCAATTAACTTGTATACACACTTGTACAGAGCCATCTATGAAGGATGTATCAGTGATGATCTTTTGTATTTTCTTAACCCTGATAATATCGGCTGAGCTTATTGCAATTGCGGCGTACTTGGTTAGCATTAGCAGAAGTGTATGCGTAACTTGTTTCACTGAAAATATTATCCTTGTGGAATTTGTAAGTAATTTAAAAGTGTCAGAACAAGTAGTTAAAATTTAATTTGAGTTGACATGCACTTAAAAAAAAACATTGTTTTGTTTACAATTTGAGTCTATTAAAAAGTCGCGCATATTCAGCAGTATGTAATCATCAGTTGAAGTCTAGTCATACATTTTTAAATTATTTATTCTTATTTAAACAAATATGTAAGTATACATCGAGGCATTTATTTACTTTTTCATTAATATTAGCATTAAGTTATTTGTCGAGATCATGGTAACCCACCAGTCACTATGTTTAACAATACGCAAAACCCAAACAAATGGGATGGAAAAGGGCAGGGGAATGATGATGTTTGCCAAAAATGTTAAGGAAATTTCGGAAAATTATTTTTCAAAAGGTTTGTTTATTAATCTCAAAATGACAGTTTCTTGAAACATAACAATTGATAGAAATTGACTTAGCAGGTCAGAGGACAAAGCAAGTGGAATGTTCTATTAGAGTTATTATTCATGTTCATAAAATGTGTGTGTATATTGGAATGACGAATACGCTAAAAATAAAATGCCAAATTTGAATCGGATAGTCGTAAGAAAAATATAATTGAAAATATTATTTAAAAGAGTGAAATACGTCTATGGAACTGAAAGATAAATTTAATGATATAGATTTAAGAAATACCTATATAATTAAGTATGATTAGTACCCGTTTAAAATAAGCATTATCGAGATTTGTAAAATTAATATTTACTTTATTATAATCCTGTAAATTGTAAAGAGGCTTTTATCAAATCGCATAGTATCAAATGTACAATTATTTTTGTACTGTGAATAAGTTATTGTTAAGAATATTGTCTTGTAGTATATTATTAGAGAAGCTATTAAATGTCGTATCAGTGAGCTGTATTGTTTTATTGTCCTTTAGTATAGTCCTATAGTATATAGGTCAATATCGAAAACCATCATACTAGTACAGCATATCTTTTCCTTCAACTATGCTTGGCTTATTCATCTTGGACTCATCATCGGAGTGACGGCTCTGAGGGCTTAGACAACGCAGGACTCTGTCAGCGACAACGATGATGAAAAAAGTAAAAAATGAATGAATGAATGGATGGACTTGCTACCAAATAGGTATTGTGTTAATTTTGTTGAATCGTGGAAAAACGAAAGCCTTGAAAGAGAGTGTCTCCTGTTTGGTTCTCTGACCTTCAGATAGGACCAGTCCAATAGGTACGACATCAGTTGAACAGAAAAACGTAGTTCCAATTTTGTGCCAGCATTCTTTTGTTCACTACGAGTAACGCCATCTGTTACATTGTGTCTGAACTAGGAATCAGGATACATATCACATGCGTCGAGTTCATTCAGAAAGCGAACACCGTTATAAGGCATTCAAAATAGCGCTGTTATCGTATATTCATGTGTAAAATTATGTGATATGATAAAACCTGCTGAACCGATGCAATGTTAATTTGGTACACATAGTTTGAACTCCGAGAAGGACTATAGAAATGCCTATAAAACTAAATTTTCTATAAAATATTATTATCAAACATTTACAATCCTTGCAAAATAAAACCACGGAATCCTATATTTATGCGTGTACGAGATCGTAACTAGTCTAGACTTCAGCACACAATTTAAAGACTGGATAAACCAAATTTATAAAAATACTTTATTCGACTGTAAAACTTTCATTATCCGTATTTGTTACGACAATAAATTGATGATAATAAAATATTATTGCTCATGGAGTTATTTTTGAACTTGATAGATTCTGGTTATTTAGTTCTTCTTCACTACATAGTATCTTATAAATAGACTAGCGACCCGCCCCGGCTTCGCACGGGTGCAATGTAGATGCTAATTTTTTCTCTACTGTAATAATTATGCACGTATTATACATATAAAATAAACCTTTCTCTTGAATCACTCTATCTATTAAAAAAAACCGTTGTTTTATACTATGTAGAGATCAATATCTAACAATGTGAGTGCATTTCAGTTCAAAAGAAACCTCCTAGTACTTAGAACAAAATGATGCTTGTAACTACAAGAATAGGTAACTGTTAATATTTTATCCCTTTTGGGCCACGGCATTGTAGTAACATTGGTATAACATTTTTTTAGAAACATAAGTAATAGTATTAAAATTATAGTGATTCGCAATAAAATAAAAGTTATAGTAAAAATGTATTGCCTCGATTTGCGAAATCTAATACAAATATATTCCAAATTGAGATATTTGTTTTATTAAATTCTTACCGTGTAATATAATATTCTATACTATTTTCATCCATATTCTAATGCCATTAAAGATAATTTTTCCAGTAGCATTGTTGCTAAAAATGCAACTAGGTCAGAACTCTAGGGAATATTGATAGTGTGTGAGAAGTAACTATAAATAATACCTAATATAAACAAACGGGATTAGGGGATCACGTTATAAAGCACATCGTAAACCTGAACTAAAACTTTACAGCGCAATTTGAAATATTTTATTGACTGATGTTAACATTTTTAGTTTTTGTTGAATGTGTGATCAGACAGAAATACTTTTATCCAAGGAGTTAAAAAAAATATTTTATGGAATTTGCTAAGCAGTTGATAATCTAGCGAAACCTAAGGTTAAACTTACAATGCGCCGAGTATAAAGCAAATGAGAGTGATTTTTTCTATTCATACAAAAATTAAAACCGAAACTTAAGGTAGAAGCGTCAGGGTAGCCCGCGAAATTCAAATTTTCCAACGTTTTTTTGCAATTTGCCGGTCATTGTCAGGCCGTACATTGAACAAAATATGATTCGCCATTCCCCATTGAATAAGTATTTCATGAAAAAGTTATTCAATGGGGTTGTATGAGTTTTGAGGGTTGTATTGATGATTGTAATGATTATAATTCTGTAACTAAATACCTATTACAGCCGCGAATCATATTTTGTTCAATTTACAGCCTGACAATGATCGGCAAATTGCAAAAAACGTAAGAAAATTTGAATTTCGCGGGCTACCCTGAACGCGTCCACCTTAAAGACAGCAATTTGCCGACATCATGGATTCCACTTCTAAAATTTATTTAGTAGGCAATCATTTTAAGTACAGTTTTCGTAGACACCGTGCTACGAGGCTACGAGTGCTACGGTCTACGAAAATGGTTGGAACGCAGCGCAGTAAGTCCGATCACTAGCACGTGGAATATACTTAATTGGGTAATGAACATTTAAAAAAAAACTTTATCTTAACTCCATTAGGACAATTATTTTGGGCTGAGCAAATAATCACAATAAATTATTGTTACATTTAATCTAAAACTCCATGTTTCTTTTCACGCACATGACGTCACTAATTTATTCGTAACACGTCACCGCTCTCTAGGTGGCAGCACCAGCGACTGAGAATTCCGATTAGGAATGTAAATGTATGAACAAAAATAGAGAAGATCCGTGAAAATATGGCTCTAATTTGCTTTTTATTTCCAATTTTTGTAGATTAAGAATCCTACAGCTGTTACGTTTTTATTTTTGTTTTTACTTATAATATATTTCCATTATTTATATATTTTGCTCTTGTAAAAAAATAATTCCAGGTTTGACATTTTGGCACCAATTTATTTTAGACGTATAGTAGTTTTCGAAGATAACTTCAAAAACTACCATAAATAATTTATTTTTGGTTAGTACATGGTTTGTAGTTATATTTTCCTCTTATAAACAAACTAGAATGTTTCATTTGTGAGAAACTGCCGCCTAACGTCTCAACGTCGCAGACTTAATAGGTAATTAAAAATTCTTCCTAAAGACTAACCTAACTCCGAACTAGGTAAAGTTGGCGATACTCGGCAAAGTTGTGAGGGCACTCAACTCTACAGAATTTCAATTTAAACTATTCACATTTATCGAGTATTGGGGGCAAGAACGACGTGCTACGCGGGATTTTGTCGCGTCTGTAAGGGGGCCGACGGTTGTCATCAGTTCGGGCGGGGGTGGGGGGGGAGCAAGTACGACGGATTTTGTTGCATCGGAGGCATCGCGTCGCATCACGAAGCGTTCGACCGGTAACAGCTTTAGAGATGCTCGGGCAATAAGATGGTTCGAAATGCATCGGATTTATTAATCGAGTTTTATAGGTTTACTTTTATTTTATGAATGTATTAAATTGTGAAAACACTTAAGGCTGAATTGCTTTAAATTATTGGTTCCCAACCTATGGTCCGCGGACCACCGGTGGTCCGCAAAAGCTTACAATATGATCCGCGAAAGGTTAACATTTTTATTCATACTTTTTTATTTTGCACAGAAGATGCAAGCTCAATCTTATTAATTGAAAACCTATCAGAGGCGGGATGCTAAAATTTTCGAGCTTGCTTCGCTCGCTCTTGCAAGATTATTCATAAGCATATCTGAAATAATCGATCAACTTATTCCTGGTTCAGTATGAATGATTGCCAAAGTTTTCGAGCTCACTTCGATCGCTCTTGTATTCTTCATTGTCTTAATTCTAAAGGTTTTATTTTTCCACGTTTTGCATTGTGTGAGCCAAAAATTCACCTCCTATAATACTGTCGGTGTTCATTTTTATCTAGGATCTTATAGTTCCTGCTAACAATAAAGACATCAAAGTGGTCCCTGGTCCAAGAAAGGTTGGGAACCACTGTTCTAAATTATCTATTATTAAGTAACAACCTGAATAAATTCACATAAGTACCATTTTTGTTTAAAACCCCGCTTTCGACATTTATGCATCCACAAGTTAGTTTGCACAGTTAAAGTAGGTAAGTTTCATACTGTTAGCATATAAGTTTACTGCCTAAGTTGCAGTCGGACACCCATATCGCAGTTTAATATATTATTCGGGTAAGTGGATGCGAAATCGATAGTCCTTAGAACGTTATGTGTGACTGTGTGCAGTTTGATAGTTCTATTTGCATTGAAGACGCATACTTTTGGAAGTTTTGCAGATAAGCGTTCTTGAATCGGCCAAAATTTTTGATAGGGTTGAATTGTCATATAAACATTTTGTTGATTCAACAAAATTTTTTTACTCACGTGCTTAAGTAGCTCAGAATGGTTTAGAAAAATGTAGGTACAAATCTTCGGCTAGTGTCTTTTGTTCACAAAAAAAAAAACATATAAAAAAATCTGGACTTCGGAAAATACTAATACTTGACTGAAAATGTTTTCAACAATTATCTCCTCGTCCTAAATGTGATTCATAAATAGTGCCCATGTTGAGTTCTAACTCGCAAATGACAGCGATGCCAACCCTCAGATTCCGAGTAAACTATTTGAAATGAAGGCCCGACCAGGTCATTAGTACCCCTGTCGGTTATGTATTACATAAAAGTTAATTGTTACGAGTGGGCTCACTTAATTTGTATTAGATTCGAGATAGTTTTTGATCCGGGTGCTTGTAACTTGTTTGAAAGTTTCAGGTATCATTTGCGTTACATAAGTTTTAAGCTTATCCTTGGGATTTATCTGCTGCTGAATCAAAAGTGGTTTCACTTTGGATTACAAAATAAAACTGAATGTACATTTGTATTGGTTTCAGTAAAACACGACTTGGTACTTGAATTAGAATTCAAGATTCTATAAGACACATTAACTAGGAATAAATCCCTAAAAAATAATTCCAATATAAATTTTCGCAAAAATTCTTTCGTCGTCACTTTCATGCCCAATGTATTGGCTTGTAGCGAGATTTGGCAGTAATTTATAGCGTTGCAATCAAACGCACTGGTTCAATCTAAAATATTGGCCGATCCCGGTCGAATAGGGCGAAACTAATAAATAACTCTCCAACATTTTGCTGTAACGGTCACATTTGAGATAAATGTATCGATAATAAGATTTATAGCGATACTCTTGAGGATCAAAGACCAATACGCAGTGTTGGGCAAACATTGGCAAGCTGTGATATCTGGTATTTTAATAGTCTGTCATTGTTTTGTTTCGTTTCATTGCCTTGTTGGTCTAGATTTCCAGGTCGAGCAAAGTGTTATTGGATTTTTCCATCATCAATTCCAGGACAAAGTTCAGCAGTCTCGCTTGCGAGCGCTAGACCAACTAGGCACTTAGTAATATTTTTTTTTTAATTAGAAATGGTGAAAAAAGCAAACTGCTGCCATCAATGAAAATCTAAACGTTAAGCAGAAAAGGTACGTTTCGAAATTCTCATTACCTAATAATATTTTAACCTACATTACAAAATCCACGAGGATTTGAAAGTGTGATGTAAACTCAATTATGGCAATATGGTACAGTTGGTCTGTATCTGTAGTGTTAACATCCAATCAAACGAAATTGCCCAATATCACGTTATAACCTAATTCTTGCCACTTGTACAAAAAAAATGAAAAAAGCTTTTAACGGCAAAAGAATTAATCAAATCGTTTTATTGCTTTCGTCTATATCAAACGAAAAATCCTTAGTAATTGCGATACAAAATGAAACCCAAAAATTGGTCAAGTGCGTATTGGGTTCCGAGTACTGCAGAGTTCCACAGTGGGTAAGAACACTATGGCTAACAGCAACCGCAAAAAAAAACAAGTTTTTATTTTAGAGATTTCCTAAAAAAAACCTTTATATAAAGTATTCGTCATTTATCTCAAAATTTATTTACACGGCTTCCTTAGGTAAGTACATTTTGTCTGAAGACTTTTTAAATTATCCGTCGGGAGTCACAGGCGGACAGAAAAATTATGGATTCCGTTTAGGCCATTTGCCTACGGAACCCTTAAAACCAGTCCAAATATCTGACGAATCCTTTTATTTGCTGAACTCAAATCCATCGATCGGTTTGAGTAACATTCAATCAGTATTCATGTATGTTACTGAAAATAGTCCTAGAAACTTTGTCCCGAAATCTGTAGGACAAAATTGTTTCTAAAGCTTAATAAGTACTTGATGAAATCTAAACTTTATTTATTTGGAATTATTTAAAACATCATCGTAGTTAATTTCAAATTACCAGGGCCTCAACCATCATAACTATACTACTACAACAATAACACCAACTATCGGCATCTTCAAACGATTGTAAGAAAAATAACGATGTTGTGAGCGTTTGATTTGATAAGTAGCAGTAACCGACTTTTCCGTCACAAACGGAATATCAAGGCGATAACGTCATCGTATGGCATATTATTCCTTTGTTTCAAGTTGGGGTACACTAATAAAGAGACCCAGCGCTTTGTTGTACGTATCTGTGAATTTAGTAATCTCTAAATAGTACCTACTTATCTAAAGGTAATACCGAAACATGATCAAGATTTGTTAGTTATTCTGAACGTTTAATCTAGGTAAAGATTAAAAAAGTACTAATATCTTTGGGTTGACGTAAGACGTTGGTAGGTATCGCATAGGATCTCGCATAGGATATTACGTGGAAATATATTTTTACACTTAAAGAATTTTATCTCAGAGTATAAATCAAAGAAATCTAAACAAATCCCAAACGTTTCATATAAACAGAAAAGTTATAAATTGATCAAATGTAGCAAAAAACCGTCACCAACTGAGATACAGCCATTGAAAGAAACGATATTGGAAGACAGAAAATGTGAATGGAAATTGTCAGGCAAGGAATATAAGATGGCGGCCAATCCTATTGATAAATCAAGTCAGTACTTCAAATGTTCAGATTAAATATAGCGTGATGGAATTACGAATTACTGTGAAAAATTGTGCTTGAAAGACATTATTATGTTTTTATAACATACTCATTTTACTTTTAGATCGGTTGCTAAGGTAGTGAAAATGATCTGCGGCGCTTTCTAACTTGAAATCTTGTTTCCCTGTGTAGGAGATCAAAATTTAATTTAATCACTGATAGTAATTTAAATTTTCAAAGAGAAACAAAATAAAGTGCGATGTAGACGTCTAACTAATAACTTTTATAGAGACTTGATGATATTTAGCATCTATTCAGGCTTTCCGTCCATTAAGACTATTATTTTTGGGTAATGGTATTTACTAATGGTAGTGCCTACAAATGATATTTCTAAATTCTTGAATTTCAGTTAACCTCATTTTTAAACTGAAATTAAAGAACTTAGAAAAATCATTTTAAAAGCAGTATTTCATTATTTTTTCAAGTAAAAAGATTAAATTGCTGAGTTACACAAAATGGAGTTGACCAACTAGGCTCTGCCTATTACTTCAGCGAACACAATCTTATACTTCACACATAAAAATAAATATCCACCCTAACCAACCTCTTCACACAATCGACGAAAAATTAAGTAACAAAAAGTTCAAAGTACCCATTGACCTTCGAGTTTGACCCTCTGCCCTTGCGGAAAAGGCGGTAAAGGGTAACCACTCACTACTCAGAGATATCCGGGCTCCGGGCGATGCCATTACAATATTGTCAGCCATGCAACGACCATTGTACTGATGGCCTGATATCCCCCGTCTCCTCTTTCGCTTGTGTGTTGTGACGAGCTTGTATTTTCGCGTAACAGCTATAATAATATTTTGCTGTGAATGTGAAAAGAAAATAATAACCCGTTAGTAAATATAGGTAATCTGATAAGGAGATTGGATTATTACTCTCATTAATCAAAGGTTTGAATGGCGTGATACAAGTGTGTAAGTTAGTTTTCTATGATGACTATCTTATTTCTATATGGAAATTTCAGAAGAGTATTTCGTTATACCATTTTCAGTGAAATATAAGTATCACGTAAATTATTATACGTGACAAAAACACTTCAAAATCAATCCTGAAATCCTACTTTTAAAAATCATACGTACATTCTCAATATGTTATAATATCATTAATACAAGTATAAATACGAAAATAGCTCTTTTTGTCTGTCTTAAACATCTACGACGACGGTACGGACTTGGATAAAATTTGACACAAGGACAGACCTATGTTTCGCAAAAGTCAATAAAAATAAAATAAAAAACAAATCTTATTTCAGTAATTTAAATCTTTTATATTAAGTATCATAATTGAACATTCATTATCACTTACGGGATATCTTCCGCGATTATAAATGTTTATATCGAGCTCCCGATATTTCGGCGTTGTTGCAAGCGCCATGATCACGATGCACGGATGGTAAAAACTTGTTAGGCGCAGACATATCTGTCTACCCTCTGTGATAGTGAAAGTTCAGTTATAAACCGTGAAAGCTTAAAACAGAGTATCATAATTTTCTATGTAAACCAAAACAGTGATATAACCGAAAACTTTTTCATAAAAATTAACGTTATAAACGATTTTACAGCCCCTCAAAACACCGTATTAATAATTTTAAATGTGTTTATTGGTTGCTACTAAGAAGTATTGCCAAGAAAATGTAGTATAAACAAAACGATTTAGCACTTTTATAGCCGTTTTAAACGTGCTTCGGCCTAGCTAGCTGAGGAGCTTAAAATAGCGGAAATATGTATTTTTGAAGCTACAACCCTACTTAAAGCAGTTATTGCCGACAGTGCCTTAGATAAGAGGGCTCTGTTTCTTGTTAATATGTCTGTAGCTTATTTGATTCACATATTTTAGCACACTTACATAGTTTTCACAACAATAGTCCATTCATTACAAAGACATAAAAGGACATAGGATACTTTTTATTACGTGAGTACATTTTTGTGGAATAGTTTCCAAACCCGCGGGCAAAAGCTAGTAAGTAGCCTATGAACTAAATACTTCTGGGCTTAAATAATAATATTTGTAAAAGCATTACATAATTTTCAGAATCATTACAGCGAAAATAATTAGTTGAAGAACCTATGATTTAAATGATTAGTATTTACTAGTACTTAAAATATCGCTCATTTCGGAGCCCCATTTCAAGAAGTCACGTACAAAAGTTTATTTCAGTAAATTACTATATGAACGCAGATATATGGCTGTGAAACAATTTAACTTCAGCCATATTTTAAGCTGCTAAAACTGCCGCGTTTTAAACTTACAATTCGAGTGATATATCAACGCCTAAGTTAGTTTCGAGAGATGCGATTTGTGAAATCACTTTATTATCCTGAGTGCACTTTTCAAAGTCTGTGGTTAGTTTCATTTCAAGAAGAATTTATGTTTGGTTCTTATCGGAGCTCATGAATGGAAGCAATTACCATTAGTAATTATATGAAGCTGGAGTAATCTGAACACTTTTCTTTGAAAACTATTGGAATTTTCGCGGAAGGGAGAACAATACCATTTGGAATAGATTGGGCAAAAACATAAAGGAGTTCAAATGTAAGGCACCTTAATGATTAAGTTCAATCAGTTATTGGATCCGGCCCCGTGCTTCACCTAGGTTCTCCATCTGGGTGACGCACGGGCGCACAGTGGGCTGAAACGGGCCGGTAAAGGACTTACTTAGCATTTAAAAAAAAGTTTCTTTTTCTGAAATTTTAAATATTGTGTTGGATTTATCTATCGATTAGAAGTAATTATTTCTATGAGGGTCGTTCAGATAACTTAGTATTTTCGGAGTTATAAATATCCAAAGTAATTTTTGTATGAAGTAAAAGAAAAAAATGTGAAAATCTCGGAATTCTCAAATTTTCTCAAAGAATTGACTCTACGTATGCATAGTACGTATATTTGTCCTATTTTAGCGCCTATTCTCGGGTTGCGATTTTCTGCGATTTGGTCGCAATTTCAAATTTTGTTCTCTATTTCACACCACCATAGAGGTTAAGAACTAGGCGCGTTTTTTAATGTAGTGGCCTTTAGGCCTAATCCACTAAGGACTAATAAAATAAATAAGTAAAAATCACAATAACTAAGGTGGGTATACCGTGGAAGGCCACTCTAATAAATAAACAGTTATTATTCGTTCATATACTGGATAAATGAAACGAACGAATATTTAAGTAATACTTTGTTTTATTCCGTAAAATATAAACCACTTTTTTTAAATTTCAGATTTGATCAATATTGATTAAACTTAAGTTTCATTGAACTCTTAAAAATGGCCTTGCTAGGAACAAGGCTCCTTAGAAGGCCATTATAATAAATCAGTCATTTAACACTAAAAGTTAATAAATAGCCATTAAATCTACAATAAAAAGAAGTGGTTTATATATTACGTAATAAAACAAAGTATTACTTAAATATTTGTTAGTTTCATTTATCCAGTAAATAAACGAATAATAACTATTTATTTGTTAGAGTGGCCTTCTATGGTACACCCACCTTATTTTAACGTCGCCGATTTCCGATATCAATGAAGCAAGGGACCGTACTGCCAAAATCAAGACTTCTAGTTCGATGGATGTTTATGTAGATAGAAGGAATTTGTCATCACATGGCAATAACTACGAAATTTTAATAATTGGCCTTCGAAGGAGCATGGCCTTCCATGGTCCACCCACCTTACTGGCCACTGCACTGTTTTAATTTAATCACTGTCAAGGGTATCCACATTAACGAATGCAAAATTTTCGTATTCGTCATCATCAAATGTTTCCGCTTGTTCAATTACTAATAATGTCTGTATTTATTTGGTTACCTACCTAATTTAATGTGTGTTTATTAATATTTGCATGCTATTTTTATGGCGAAATGTGTCACTGCACTACATCTTATATTTACCATCTTTTGTACCACATTTAACGCAAATAAATGATTTTGACTTTGACTTTTAATAAACTTTGTGCTTCTACTGACAAAGTTTTATGTTTTCTGCGAAGTTTGTGATGTTTCGCTAAGATGAGTGGATCAGAGCTGGTCTATAAATTATTTAAAATGTCTTCATTTGTAGTTTTTCTACTGCATTTCCTGGAATGGTGTTGGCGGTACCTACGAAAGTCTTTATTTCTAGCTTCAGCAGCTTCTTCAGATAGCTGTCCAATTGGTATTAGACCAAAACTTTCAATAATAGCTGCACCATGCATAAGAACTTTATGAACACTTGAAGGCATATAATACCAGCTATATAATTCCAAATACAGTTAGTTGCATGGTCACTTGAGCATATTCGTGAAATTTCGCTGTGTCCATGTGGTAACCTGATGAAATTGCCTCTAAAATGATTGCAAATCGCCTTATTAATTCTTCACTAACACCAGTTATCTCAGCAGTCATGTTTGGATTTGCAAAAAATCTTCTAGCAGTATTTCCGTCATTCGTGGAGCCGTGCCCTTGTTTAACAACATCAATCAGAAGTCCCATTCTATTTTTAAAAGCGTCTTGTATGTCTTTCTTTCTTCTTTCCATGATGCACTTGTTGTCTCCCTTTACTGTCCATGTTTGTATCGTAAATCTGTAAGCTATATGCAGAATGCATTCCATCATTCGTATCCAGGTATGCAATGATGACAATCCGTATTTACAGAGATCTGGATCAGTGGGTGTTGATGCAATTAAGGGCAAATTATTCATCTCTGTTGGAGTGGCTTTACAAATGTCGCATCTCTGAGATGAAGTATCACATAAAATTGATGTTGCTTTTCCGTCTATCATAGTCATTAATAAAGCGTGTGAAATTTTTATTTCTCCAACTTCTGTTTTCACTAAATTTACAATCTCTTCCTCAATAGCACTTTTTTCCCGCAATATCGTTATTTTATTTTCTTTCAAAAATTCGAAAAAGATTGGACGACACCAGTAAGATGAATTTGGTGAATCGTTTTGCCAGATAACTTGTTCGCCGCACACTAATTTTATTGGCACTAAACTACCCATAAGTATGCTTGAATCGTCAAGTTGACTTTCTTGTTCATCGTCTGTTTGCATTTTTTGTTTGTAATTGGCTTGATTAGAAGCACCGTCAAATCCCCACTTACTGATTAGTGTAAATTCTTTACAACCACTATCTATGACGAGTGACGTAATTATTCTTGTTGTCGTTATATCCAATAGAGCTTGTAACTTTATTTTAGCTGAGGTTTCTGTCACTGTAATAGCATCTTTTGGTGGATAGCATTTCTGTTTCGCATGTTGCACTTGATAATAAGATGGAAATATATTACTGCCTTTTTCGTTAACACTTTTTCTTAAAGTAATGTATTGCCACTTGGTCAGCTTAAGTGATAAAAATAACCCTAAAGCCTCATCCGGAGAAAACACAGGTTTTTTTTCTTTAACAGATATGCACTTTTTAACTTTTTTTACATCTTGGGGATTCTTTAGTAAATGTTCTAGTATTTTAGCAAACTCCTCATTCCCATCCGCTTTCAACTGCTCAAAATATGCATATTTTATTTCGTCCGAAGATAAATGAAAGTTTTCTGCACGTCTTTTTTTCTGTTTAGGCGCTAATTCACAAAAAGGTTTTCTTGGGCTTTGTTCGGTGGATACACCGACAGAAACTTTTGATGGTGATACATACTGAGTTGATGTACTCGGTGCTGGTTGATCTTCATTACTGCCTATTAAACACTTAATAAAGTCTGGCCATATTATGTTTTCTTGTAACCATTCACTATTTTTAGTTTTGAATATATTTTCTTTACGATAAGCGTTTTCCCATCTTCTATTTAAATTATAACAAAATTTTGCACAAAACAACTTTAAGGTCTTTTCGTGATCATCACTTAATTCGACTAAAAATTTAGACCTTATCTCACTACACAAAGTCATTATTTTTAATACTGCCACTGTTTTTTAAAATAACGAAAAGATCAAGGTTTGTCACTAAATTTTCAAACATTTTCACAAATACAAAATAACAAATAAGTAAGTAATGAATGTCTGGGGGTAGTGCGTCTATTATGGTGGGTAATAGAACACTGAAGTACGTTTGAATGCAACCGAACATTCCGTAGGTACCCTATCGTTGCACCAATCACGTTACGACACGTCATATCTTGTTGTTGCGCTCGCGCACTCTTATCCCTTGATTCCCGGAAATAAGTCTCAAAACAAATTACGTCATACCTACCTATGGTGGTGGAAAATGTCGAACATTGTTTTTTTTTAAAGAACTAAGTAGGTATTGAGGTTTTCAGGCCGTTTAGTATACATTATTTTCAATTTCAATTTAATTGGTTGGATTGCTTAACTAAAATAACATGACTCTTCATACAAATTTGATATGGCTATATCTCCGAAAGTACTCGTTAAATTAAAAAAAGTCAAAGAATAAAAACGTTTTAAATTTATGCCTAGATACCAAAAAAATACATTTGATCTCTTAAGACCCAACCTTGTAATCCCAGCCCACTGTGGGGCGCTTAGGGTGGGGACTTTGGGTCCCGTGCTCCAACTGATGACGTTATTTACAGTGATGCAGTAAATTGTTTTACCTATATGATTCAAAAGATCTAAACAATTATTTAATAAGAGTAAATTTATATGTTTGATGAATTAGGAGTCATTTGCAAGATTGATAGTGCATGAGATCCCCGTTTTGCATTGTCGAGCAAAGTGTTGTTTATTAGGATTTTCTGTCAAGAAATACCCAGTGGCAGCCTGGGGCTACGAAGTTTAGTAATTTGAAATACTACTCGGTTGATGGTTGAGTTGTCGAGAATGTCTGCGGCATTGCGGTCGCGTTTTTACCTTTTAGTTTAAATAAATAAATTAAACATGTTATGCAAAATATTTAGTTTTAATTCCACGAAAAAGATCCAGGTCTAGATGAAGGATGCAGCACCGCAGCATCAAAAATAAAATTTACACACACATTGTAGGTCCAGCCTGCCTCTATTGCATATTAAGGATGATAATATATTTGGTTAGAAAGTATAACTTTTCAAAATGCGAAGATCCGGGAATTTATACAATATTTTGAAAAACAAATTTGTAAAAATGTGGATGAATGTTTTGTATTCAACGAGAAGCACTGTACAAATAACGAATAAAAATTGCGAATACAATTAATTAGTAATGAAATTTCCTTGGACCTTTTAAAAAAAATGCGTTAAAATAAATTCTATAGTTTTTATGTATTTTTTTTTTATTTACTTGACTGTACTGATCATCAGGTGGAGCACGGGACCCTAAGTCCCTACCCTAGTCCCCGTGCTTCACCCAGGTGGAGAACCTAGGTGAAGCGCGGGGCCGGATCCCATTTATTCGAATTAATGACAATTTAGGCTCTTTTCTTTAAAAGTCTAGAAAGGAGAATTGAGTTGCATACCTATTGCTAAATGTAGATTATAAAAGGTAAATTTGACTAAAATACATCTGAGAAAACTACCTTCATATTTCGTCTTTTCCTACGATCTAGACAATAACCATATTTCAGTCTGTTCTAAACTAGAAAATAAGTGTCATTAGTCTCAATTTTTTCATAAAATTCCCATCTAAAGTTCTAATAAAATACACTATGGGCCTAGCACGAACGCGCGGAGTAAACGTTACAATTCGAACCATTTTAAAACTGGAAATACTTGTTTTGCACAAAACATTTAAATCTTTATTTAGATCTATGGGTAATTTTGTAGGTGTCATAGTAATTAAAACCAAAACTCTATAATAAAGTTGTATTTTGGACACAAATCGTTCAATGTTACGTTACGTTATGTTTGGGCCGTGTGTTCGTGCGAGGGGCTTCTACTAACCCCTTTCAACTTTAAATCACCATTTATAACCCGATCTAAAGCGGTTTTAATAACCTATAAATTCTCATCCTTTTCTCCGGTTCCTCTAAATTTTAACTAGCTATTTCCCCAGCGATTACCGAAGTTTGAATAAAAAGGACACGATGCCAGTTGAGCTTTTGCCAGAATGCATTCGATGGCGTATATTTACGGTTTAATATTATACAAGGTGTAGTTTTGCATCCTCGTCAAATTCAAGGAGGTAACTATATTAATGATTCTCGACCCGAATCAATAATAAAATGGGTAGGTAATTTTTTTTTCTCAATATCGGAAATCGGTAAGTGTACACCACCTGTATTAAAACGCGGCCCGTCCAATTATAGACGTATAACCGCGCTTTCACACACACAAACAAACGCAGACGTTTATTCGATAAACGGGTGATTCTCCTCTTTTGAGAAAGGCTTCATTCTGAAATAGTGTCCAATTAAAACAAAAAAAGCAACTTTTATTATTATTGACCAGGTACCGCAATTTATATTGATTATTTACGTCTTCTATGACAACTTCCTCAATTTTGACGAGGATGCAAAACTACTCCTTGTATACTTACTATGTAGCTAAAACATATCTTAACCAAAACATACCAAGTAATGTTTAGAGATCTTGGCCAAGTAACTATTAATTGATAAAATTTGTCAAATCAACCTATTTTGGCGTGATTATTACAGATCAAAGTGTAGGTTTTCGCTGAGTTTCGTTTCTATACATTAACTACATATAAACAAAACTATATACATGGTTAAATTTAAGTCGTTTTAATCAGCTATTCAGTACATTTTGCAAGTTAGGCGAACATAAATGTACTGAACAGCTGATTTTTTTTCGCGATTTCAGGTTTGGTTTGGTTTGGAAAAGTTGTTCGTTATAATGAGTACAATGACCCCTTAAGAGGATTAAAACGACTATACTTTAACCATGTATAAACTAAAAATAATTTCCTACCTAAAATCGTTTATTCACAGCATACAAGACAACTATAGCCTCTGGTACACAGCTTACAGATTATTATTAATATTCCTATATGCCAGGCTAATCCTATCAGCTGCTACGAGTATCACTCACTTATAGGTACCTATTAGTTACCTATGTATGATGGTACAATATGTTGTGAGATTAATGCCACATGATTGATTTTATTATCCTTGCTGGTTGAATGCAGATAGGTGAACGGAATCTTGTGGGTTTATCAATTAGATGAGATTGATATACGTACTTAAATATTCCATACATATAACATAATCATAATCAGCCTATAATGTATGCCACAGCTGGGACACAGGCCGCCACTCTCGTCTCTCTCCTCAGTTTTGAGAGTAAAGTGCCTCCTCCTCCAGAGTAAAGTTTCTACGATGACCTACGACACAGAAGTACGGCACAACTTCTATGCTCAAGCGAGTAACGGATCTTATTATGATTGAGGCGGGAGAATAAATCGAAAATTCGAATAAATAATTTGCTTGAAAAGAATACTAATAGCATTTATGTGTGCTCTAAACTTTGACCAGTGAAAAAGATTTACCCACATTACCCAGTTATTAATAATAATTAAGGTAGCTGCGTCCCAGAAATAAAACGGCGGATAGCCATGGCTAAAGATGCTATGACACGCCTCCAGAATATCTGGAAAAATTGTGGTATAAACTACAAAACAAAAGCCCGATTGGCCAAAGCACTAGTTTTCCCGATTTTCCTCTATGGTGTTGAGACGTGGACAATCCGAGCAAGAGAAAGACACAGGATAGACGCATTCGAAATGTGGTGCTGGAGGCGAAAGCTCCGAATTCGACAGCCAAACGCATAAAATGTATCTACCGTTTCCCAACTCAATGTCAAGACCCGATTGTCTACAGTTTGCCTACAGCGTATTTTGAACTACATATTTCGGCTACATAATGCGAAGGGGAGATAGCAGCCTTGAAAAGCTGGTCATTGTTGGCAATATTGAAGGCAAGAGAGCACGAGGCCGGTCGCCAACACGATGGTCCGACCAAGTAAAGGAAGCTACGTCCACAAGCAAATTTCAGCAGGTGGTGATGGCAACTTTGGACCGGAGTCGATGGAGGCAGATTGTACGTTTAAAGGGGTCCAGTGACCACGATCCTCAGTAATGAGGGACCGATTGAAGAAGAGACCCAGTTTTACCGGAATTGGATATTTGTGAATGAAAAAGCATCTTTCAATATACCAAAAAGAGTGTTATTATCCCTAGACGTTTATCAAATAAATTATATTTATCTCTAAAGTGATAAAATTCCGTCATAATTTTCCAATCCATTTTTTTTATCAAGCCAACCAACAATTTTTTAAAGTCACTTACTTCATTTTCCTATGACTCAACAACTATCGGTCGTCAACCCTTCGGCATAAACCCACGCTAAAACATCAGGACATCGGCTCCACGTCGTCATGACAAAGAAAAACTCTTAAAGAACAGTTTGGACACCCCCTCCTCCCGCACACTCCTGATGTGGTCCTCTTCACCCCTGGCATGTTTGGCCCTGTCATGTAGGTACTCATCCCATTCAAGAGTTATGGAGAGTCCATTTATAACACTTGTGGTCGTGTGTCGAAAGGGTGTTGTGGCCAGATTTTTAAGGTAAATATTTTAAAAACAAATGTTTGTGTTGGCAACCGGAAGCATTCCAAAATTATTGTAAAGAGGCCGGAATATTTATATGATGTTTAGAAAGTATTTACCAGATATGTTAGTGTACCAAGCTATGTGTGTAATAGGACGAAGAAGTATAGGTACTACAAGGATATACATATGTAGATTTACTCTCTGTGAGAAATAAGACATAATCCACCACTCGGTTTGGTTGATGTCACATATTTTCGAACGCTCGGTTGGGTTAGTTACCAACTCGACACGAAAGACTGGACACACGTGTGTCCAGCTAGTGAAACTCAATATTAGCATGCTTTATTATTGGACACGCAAACATTTTTACGCGTGTCTACATGGTGAAACTTAAATTAAATCACTTTCTGACACGCTGGTCCATGCTTCTTCATGATGTTTTCCTTAACCGTTCTGAGAGTTGCCATGGAATAAATTACACAAAGTAAGATGCCTGCCTGAGTTCGAACTATGTAAATTGAATGTTGCCATGTCACATTTCAGCCTAGCCTTACCAATAAACTGCTTGTCCTTACGTTCGAAGCCACATGATTATGTAATACACTCACATTTCCAACCTAGTAATATCATAACAATTTTCTCTAGTCCCTTCGCTAGATTATTGCGTTTGCTATATAAGTTTCCTGCAAACCTCATGATAACCAGTGACGGTCGGATGGTCTCGGATAAAATTGTAACCGCTACGGATATTACTGTTGACATTCTGTGCTCCATTTTGCTAGCATATTATTGAAATACTTATTTACAGTTGCAACTTCGTTTGTAGAAAATATGTATTTTTTAATAACATAACATCACGCCTGTAATCAACGAAGGGTGAGGCAGTGGTGGACCTTGTAGTAAAACCATCGAGGATCGCGTGTTCGCGCGACCAATCGCTTTGGATAAGGCGTGAACCACATTTTATTTGTCAAGTCGAAGATACCCGATCGAACCAGTCTAAACCCTAGGTCTCTAGCCCATACGTATGCCACCTACATAAAAACGAATTTAAACAAAAAGATTACATATCTTCATTTGACATGGGTTTTGCAACCCATGGATTATTACATAAAAAAACGTACGACGAACAAAAAATGTAAATGGCTCACCAGATTAAACCACATCAAACCTGGCCTCGGTGGGCAAATGTATATTATTCCTGATTAACATTATTAAGCCTCTTTACATAGACGATGGCTCGTCAAGTAATCTCTTCCTTATATTAAACTGGGAATATTCAAATAGGGTCATTTGCAATTTTTTCGCTTTAAATGGATGAAGGGAGAATAAATTAGTGTGGGTTTTAGTGATGTTAATGAGTATAAGTAATTGGTGATATATCTATTTAGGTTTACGTTTCGATTACGCTTCGATTGAAATATTAATTTTTTGTCTTTTTTAACACGCTTTATAGTTTCACCTGTAACTAACCCACTATGTAAAAGAATCAAAAAGTCTTTAATCTATTTCTCAGTTTCCAATTGAGCTGAAATTTTGCAAACTCGTTTAGTTGCTATGACATGGGTATCAAATGTAAGGGTTTGCTGAGAAGAATACGAGGAATAAAAGGTCGTCACACTAAAGCATGTTTTTTTTACTATAATATTATTTTGGTTACGATAATCGAGTGTATTTCTGCCAAAATGGACCAACCACATCACGTCTCCCATTTTCAGAAGAAATTGTTGAGATTTTGGATAGTAAATGCTGATTAATTTTGAATCTGTTTATGAGCACAGATTTACACAACAGACTGCATTTACAGATACGTATGATGACATACGTATCTGTAAATGCAGTTAATTAAAAGAGATCGATTCTACTGAATAGTATAACGCATTTAATAAAATAAATAACATAAAATACGTTTAATTCAGACTAAAAAATTGTCCATAATTTGTTAGTAGTAACAGTTACCTTAAAACTATGTTAGTCAGAAAAATTTAGGATGTTTGAAGTAGTTAACTGAATTAAAAACAGCTTGTCGGTTGGTTCACTATAGAACGAGGCCGCGTAACACTGGTCATTTTCCCTCACTCGTCACTTTAGCTAATTCGATAGTATCGTTGATTCGTCACCTTCGCTGATTGAACACTTGTGTGAATTACACTACTCTACGCTTGTTACGCGGACTCAATTAACTTACGAAACAGGTGAGAGACAGTCAAATGAAAACGAAATTGTTTCACTCGTTGGACAAATACCAAAAAACAAGTCTCTTTGTTTTTGCTAAACTATTATTTTGTCGGTGTTTTGCTTTATCATCTAGGCTTTTGTACACCAAAACTTTTTTGAAATATCACTTGTTTTTCACTCAGTTTCGCTGTGAATGTATTGCCTAAAATGATGTATTTCTTAGATGGAATGTTTGGCGAAGCATTCATTTAAACATTATCTAATAGTTGTCTAAAGAAAGATATGTCTCGCAGAGTCAAAAATACCTTAAATTCAAAGAAATGATAGTTATATCTCTTTTTTTCACTTGTAATTGCTAGTTCTACTTTATTGATGATAGATAGCTCCAAAACTCACTCAGTCATAAAATTGAATTGATACCTAAAAGTTTTCTTATTCATCATTTGTTGTATGTTTTAAACCTAAGAAAGCATGAAGATAAGATAAATAATAACTCACAAAGCGCGCCATCGCCGCTCCGTAGCCTCACTGACCATAAAAGGGCGATAGCAAAGAAATTTACACAAGCAACTGTCTACTCTACCGGACTTTTAGTACCGAAGTTCGTCAATAGATCCCGAGACTCTTGGGTTTTATCCAAAAGTGAGAATAAAGAATCCATGGAGTTGTATTGGAATGGGGTTGAATGTGACGTCATCAAGCCATGAATTATCGTTGAAATACGTCTGTGTAGGAGATAAATCCTTTGGTAATGACTTCGTGCTTTGCTAGTGCCAGGACTATTGTTTCGTAAGATTTATTGTGAAGTTTTGAGTTGTAGGTATACTGCCAGTTTCAGCGAATGAATGAAAAGGAATCACATGTCACTGTTCCCGTAGTGATTTTGTTTTTCAAAATGGTGGCATGGGGTCGGCAATGACTGACTGAAAATGATTTGAGAAAAACATTTTTCTATTTCAATAAATTGATATTTCCGTTTCTGTTCAATCTCATTTGAAAATTACCTGTTTCTCGAACGTTTACCTCTTTTTGTAGGGTGTTTACTTTTCATCAACTAAAGTTACGATAAAAATCAAGGAACCAAAGTAAATAAAAATACGCTTGAAAAAATCACGGAAAGATAATTCGTTTCCCGCATTCGTGTAACGCGAGTTATTTTAAAATTAGGGATCACAAGATCACGAGAAAGTAATTTAATTCAAAAAGTCCACAGCATTAAGCCATAAAGACTGGCAATAAAAAGATACAACGTCCAATTCTACGACTTTTCGTAACTTCGGAAGTTAGGATAAAAATGTTAGAAATAGATTTTCTTTATTATGATATCGACCCTTTTTTTTTGGAGTGGGAAAATCCCCATGGATACCCTCCGTCTGGGGCCAACCACTGCAGGAACCACTGCGCGCTACTTCTTTGAGCCTGGCTGGTCGGGCGACGACTCAGCCCTCAGTTCGCCGCCCGCAGGCCCCTCCTTATGGTGGCCGGAGATCGTTGAGCGCCCTTCGACGCCCGGCTGCTCTTCTGGTGCGGGTAGAGAGAGAGACATGCTCTCTTTCCCTATCCGCTGCCTCCTTTGCCTGCATCACCTCCTCGCAAAAAGAGGAGACATCATTCCATGCGTTTTCGCTTACCACCATGGATTGAACCACAGCCGGAGGCGAAAGATCACCCGCACCAAGTACTGCGACGAGGGCACCGCGCTGCTGAGCCCAGGCTGAGCAATCCACACGCGTATGCTGTGCCGTGTCCTCGGGGCAATCCGAACAGTATTGACAAGCGGGCGTCCGCTCCCGACCTATGCGACGCAGCTACTTCACGAAGCATCCATGTCCTGTAAGCACCTGCATCAGCAGGAAGCTAAGGACGTCATGCTGCCTCTCCAGCCATTCCTCCATAACTGGCCTTACCGCCACTATTGTGGCGAGCCCCATCTGGGTTGCGCAAGTCGCTCCCTCCATCCAACCACTAGAATTTGACGGAGCTCGGTCCTTCGTGCCTCGACTTCTCAAGAAATGGCAGCAGAAACGGTAGGTAGTTCTGTCTTCTACCAGTGATATAGAGATGCAAGGATTTTTGCGTCCATATCCCAGGGCGTTGATCCAGCCAGGAGGGTCGCTGCCTCGTAGGAGATTGTACGGTATCCCCTTATCACCCTAACAGCCATCGCTCTCTTTGGTCTTCGTAGTATTGCGACGTTGCATGCCGTTAGGGTGTCCGCCCATACGGGTGCTTTATAGAGGGCTATGGACTGCACGATCCACACGTACAGTCTACGGCAGGAGTCGTTGGGCACGCCCAGATTGGGTAGCCACCGCGCAAGTGCAGCTGCAGTGCCCATCAACCTGGGGACTAGCCGCTGAATGTGTGGCCCGAAGTCCCATCGGCTGTCAAGGACGAGTCCCAGATACTTCATCGTTGACTCCACACCGATTCGGTCGCTGCCTATTACTATGTGTAAATCCCGTGGTGGTTTGTTCCAAGGCCCATGGAAACAGAGCCTGAAAATCCAGCTTAGCCAGTGAGAATAGTCCAGTTCTAATGGCTAAACTAGTTTTATTTTCTATTCAAAAATTCAGTTTTTTTATTCGTCATTCAGTTATTTTATTTAAGAGTCTATTTTTAAAGATCATACAATCCATTTTTTGTAGGTTTTCCTGCATGTATATTTTTGTGAACGGTGTTGCATCCTTCATCCAAGTCTGCATCTTTTTCGCGTAATAAAAGCTAAATTATTTTGCATTAATTAAAGTTCATGCTATGGATTTTCGCAAAATAAGGTCATAATCTATTACTTATATATAACAGCTGTATAATAACGAAGAAATTAAATTTCATTAACGCTGTTCTGAAGCGTAAAGATTTTATTAATCTTGCTTTAGTGAATATTAGTTGTTTGAATTTAAAATACGAGTGATAAAGTTTTTGGTTCGAAATTAATTCAAAAGAATTTCTAGTCAATCAGTACTTAAGGCAATAGTCTCATCGACAGTGCGAAAAATCTGGAGCATTTCCAAACTACTTATCTGTAAATTGTTCAATTAAAAATATTTTATTGAAAAGAGGTTAAGCGCCATCAATGGCATTTTTTTAATTAAAAAACATTTTTTTTCATAATGGCTCAGTGCGTTTTACCAATTTCTGGAAGAATTAAATGCAATTCTATTTTCCTCTACCATGCACATTAGGTTTTTACTAGAGCCTATTTAGATATTTTTAACAACAACCTAACCCTTTTTTGTGTAACCTTTTCCAACCCTAACTTTATTTTGGACAGCACCAAAAAAAAACCGGGCCTCACAACAGGCAGTAAACTGTGGGTAATCTCAAAATTAATTAAGTCAACTATATTACTTGCAGTACATCGTAACTCTTAACACCTCTATCGCTGCGGGATACTTCCTAATTGCGGGAAATGAACGAAAATTTTTATAGACCCGTAAAAGTCCTTGTCGTAATAAATTGCTACAGTTCATTGCACTCTGAGTATTTGTGATAGTGTTTCTTTTACAGAGTACCGTAAGAAAAGGGTGAAAACGGGATAATATAAATAAAGATATCGTCGTCTGCCAGTTTTGTCTGTCAGTCACAGGGCTGTATCTTTGTAAACGGTATGCGGTAGCCAGTGATCGAAATTAAAGAATACATGCTTGCGTTCATAACGAAACTCATATGATGAACACACATAACAAAGACGGCAATCTATACAAATTTTGGTGGAACGTAAATTCTAGTGCGCGAGTTCAAGTCACACTTGGCAAGTTTAACTTTTTGTTTTTGCATGTAACATTCTTTTGTTTTTAGTCTCAGCTCAAGATGGAGGGTTGATTAATACAGCGTACGTTCGTTAAAAGGAAAATATGACTTTATTAGAGAGATTGAAAATTCCTTTTATAGTCGACGATTTTAAAATATAGATGAGGTTTTCAGAAGGTAGTGTCAGAAGATTTTTCATTTAGATTGGACTAGCCGAAGATCGTGTGGTCTCTAACAGCATTTCCTAGAACTGGAAAATTGAAGTCATTAAAACCTCACACTTGCAAATAATTTTTTTATGGATTCCATAATTAAGCTAAAACCTGCCTAAGAAACCTTTTATCCCAGAAGAATGTTCTCGTGTGATAATATTCGAAATCAAAATTCCGTGAAATCTACCCTTCAATTCCCAGAGAGCACTTCCACGAAACGTGAAAAGCTTTTGACTCATACTTCCATTGATAAATGAAAATCTAATCTGCGGTTGACAGCCTCCTTTTTATCTTATGTCCGATCTTGAGGGTCGCGATGTATTGTACATATCTTTGTATGTATACAGTTTTATTCTTTGGTTTCCATCATATATTATGAATAAGGTTAAAGTTTACTAAAATAATTGCCCAATTCTTGTTTAGATAGCTACTATAAGGATCGGCGGTGTGATGTAGTGGTTTTAGTGTTTGGGTTCAATTAAAAGGCGTTTAGGTGTCGATTTCAGATAATGAATAGAAAGAAAATCATGAATGTACAATGTCACACTTTGACGGACGCATAAGCTGTCTAAACTTTTCTTACTCCAATTTCAATATTATTGTTTATTTCCTTTTTATTTACAACGTACCAGAGTTAATTCCTAAATTACCACAAAGGTCAAGGTCTCTACATAATTATGTGCAAATGATTGCCATTATCTCTATATATTTTACTTATATACTGCTTAACCCTTAGCTTAGTGTAGGTCACAAACCTACTTCACAAAAACATTATATTTCCAACACGATTTTTACAGTCAAACATAATAAAATAAGGTAACCTTAAAATAAAAACCCTAAAAAACCTTGTTCCAAACTACCCTTCCAACAACACCACGTAAAAATTCGCTTACGGAAACGGTTTTCATACCTCTAAAATGATACTTTACCAGCTTTAACTTAAGGGGAAGTTATGCGCCCTTAACCTTGCTCGCCCTTGACTTGCAATCAATTCGGTTACCCGGGTGTGTTGCCAACAGGTTTTACGGTTCATTTTATTGCCCGGATTTGCCCGGGTCGCGGATATCCTCAAGTTTCCTTGTCGCCGACAAAAACAAGTTTTCAATAAATAAGGCTTTTAGGTTGTCTTTCCACTGGAGATGTGCTAAGCTGCGTAGCGAGGGATGTGTTAGATACTAACCAGTACGGTCGTTTGGTATTTTTTTGCTGATCTTAGCTTAGGTTTCATGGATATGGGTGAAAAAACTGTTTTTGGGTGCTCGTACAAGCGTAGGGATGGGACAAAGTACCAGTAGGCTAGGCCGCACGTCACTGGGATCATAATCATTATAAGCTAGACCAGCCCAAGATCAAAGTGTTACGTTTTATAGCTCATCTTCGCCGCTTAGCTACCTCACACATCTCTGATGGAAAAGCAGCGTTAGTGTAGTGTTCGATCCAGTCGGATTACGTTCTAATGTAATACTATTGGGTGTAAGAGGATTAAGTTGTTCCGGAACAGAATGTTTTCGTCGGTTTTGTCTAGGTAAACTAGGTTACGGTAGAGTGGCTACCGTTAAGTTATATTTAGTGGTGATTTGGGCTGATGTAATGCCAATGGGCCCTCGATTATGATCTTATGTTGGCTGTTATTCCTGATTTTTTATACTTTACGAATCGTGTCCTTAACCACCTCAAGACAAAAAGGCTCTATCAGTGATAACGACGATCGAAGTGACAAAACTGTATTGGATTGAAATAAGCTACCGAACAAGTTATATCCATTATGTTGCTAGTCGTTTTAGAATTATCACTGGTACGTTGAGAGCGATTGTTACCGGTCAACGCCCTCAAGATCGATGAACAAACAAATGACTCTCACAAACTCTATTCTTTTTATGAATTTATCTGGTAGATAAGAGCCTAATTGCGCTATGAAACAGACCCAAAGTACGTGCATCCTAAGAAAATAATATCATTTCATTTCCAATGCCATACAATCACACACTTTGTCATCGTCCCTTCGGAAATGCTACCGAGCAAATAATACCCACATATTCCCACTCAAGCCTTTCTGCAGGCTCGGAGATAAGCGTGATCGAGAACCTTCCATAACAATTTGAACTTAGTACCTCGATGTTAGTAAATAATAAAAAAGAAAAGTTTTTTCATTTTGCTTTTACTTTCGTCCTGAGTTGATGTTTAAGTGTCCCGAAGGAATGATTTGCTGTATTCGTTTTTAAAATTTGGTAATCTATTGTTTTCATTATTTTCTACGTGTGAAGACTAAAAATCTATACCCATATATGGAAAAAGAAATGTCAAAAAGCACAAAAATGTATCAAAAAAGTGGTTGTGCAAAACCGTATCTCTAGACATAGCCTGAGGGTCGAGCTAGACAAAATCATTTATATCAACATATAAATCAACGACAAATATCAAAAAAGTCAAAAATGTATCACAGTACATAAAATCTTACTTGATTAAAATTACATTTTAAGATCCATAGGTTGTTATGTTGCCGAAAAGCTAAGCTAATTTTGTTGAAGTGTTAGAAATACGGAAGGAAGCGATTGTCACTACTCTAGGCCCTCAGTTTATTCATTGAACTGCGAAAACATAACATTTGTAATCAAATAGGTGGTTACAAATGCAGTATCTACTTGTAATAAATTAACTTGGGTAAACATATATTTTTCCAAGACACACTTCACGAAAATCGTGCCAACGCATCTAATTTCCAATTAATGAAAATGACTGTGACGCGTGAATCTCAATCAAGGCGCAAACCACTACGACGCACGGCATCTAAGCCGAACTTAACTGAATAGTTCCAATCTCACGCGGGATTATCTACAAACAATGGGTTCTTTGTAAACATTGAGTTTACAAATCCTTATTACAAAGACTGAATGAGATGAATTAATTGGAAATTTGCAAAATAGGAGTTAGTGGTGCGTGGTGATTGAAACTTATTTGTAGCCCAACCACCTTGAGATTAGAACCATAGAAATAAAGCTGAAGGAATGAATATAAGAAGACTGTTTTGTCCTGCAAAATCCATTATAATTAAGTAACTTTAACTGGTTACATAGACCTTAAATAAAATTACGTCGTTCATGATTCCGCTTAGAGCGAATTTCACAAGAGCTATCAGTGTATAATTGCTTTGGTATATTGACACCGACGGCGCTTAGATGTGAACTGCGTTCAGATTAATTGCGGACACTAGACTTTTCGAGATATCTCAGTATCTTTCAAATACCGGTGTCCGGAGTTTGATCATTTCGGTTTGACCGCATTCTAAATTCAAATTCATTTATTGTTTGTCACAGCTGAAATATCAGCTCTTATGATTATTACATAAAGTCTCGCTGTACTCGTAACATACCTGTACGGTGTTCAATATTGAATACTGGATCAACATTTATTTAACATTAAATAAGTCAACGTCCATCGTCTGTCATGCATTAATATGTAATAATTGTTATAAAGCTGTTATAATTGTAATAATTGAATTTATCAGGTAGCAGTTTTAAGTTAATAGTTTAATTGTAAGATTAATTTTGTTGTTAAATATTGAAGTGTTTGTTTAACTAAAGTAAGTAAACCTATTCCAAAACGTTAAACGAATATTCTCAAACTAGAACTAAAAGGTTAAAGTAAACCTTTTAGTTTTATTATCTCTATTTATCTTACTAATGATAAGAGTGTAATCTAAAGTAGAAAATCCAACTTGATTTATATAATGTTTCGGCTCTTCAGTTGGTACATACTTATTTTGCCTAATTACATTGTGTCTTCGTTGTTGAACTTTAAGGTAACGTGCCATCCACACACGAAAAATTTCACACTTCAAGCAAAACTTCATACCACAAAATCATGGTTGTTTTCCAAAACCATAAGCAGATATTAGAGAAACCCTTACAAAATAAAATTACAGCCATCAGAACAAATGGCCTCGACCATTTGGGAGCTACATCAATTTCTGTGAAACCTATTTCGGTGTATGTCACAAAAACTGAGGGTTACACTCGGTCAGTTATTACAAGTTTTTTTTTTTGGGATATCGTAATTTCGAATAAAATTGACAAAATCCCGAAGATTTGTAGAGGTTTCGTTGAATATTTCTTTGAGACCCGAATAACTTTAATGTTAATTTAATATTTGCCACTTATAAAATCACTCTTCGAAAGGATCTTTTTTTTTCTTTGGCTTCGCACGGTTCAAAAGGACATTGATAACAAAGAAAAACATTTAATTATTTTTTTTGCATTGAGCACCTAGTTGCTCATTTACGGAAACGCGCCGCGCCCCGAACGATAAATATTATATGTCAATTTATTTAAAAAAATCGATCTTTGGTTCGATTCTAATCAAACATACAACCATACTATTTGGTGTGGCAACAGTTTGTTATATGGAATATTTCAAAAGTGAGACAAACGAAAGAAAATTAACGAGTTTCGGTCACTGCCGTATGTTCGAATATGCGTGTGTGATGCCACGTTGAACGCCGCCTCCACCGCCGCGCCGCCGCCGCGTCGCACGCCGCTTACGACACGGCGGGCGACGCGGGGCTGGTAACACTGCATTTCAAGCAAACGCGCGTAAAGTCGCTCCCCCGTAAACGCTCCCATACATCGCCATATGTTTTAATTGAAAGTGGGCCGCGCCGCACAAAGCGCCGCGTCTCCGGAAATGAGCCCTGACAGTGACAATTATTTTTAAAGTGTTTCGTATTTTTACAAGAATTTTCAACAGGATTGATATTCAAGTAATCCGGTGGCTTATGTCATTCGAATACATTTTCTACTTGTCTATCATCGTTGTCAATTAAAAAATGACAATAAAATACAACATAAGAACGACCCTACCCTATCGGATTACAATTAAAATATTTTGCCTTAAAATATAAATGAAACCTGTAATTGTGAGAATCACATTGTGCTTATACTCGTAGTAGGGCTTTATAGCCATGAATTTTATTGGGTGAAATTTAACATACCCATATCGACAATTACTTGAAAACCTTTTAAATATTCAAGTACAGTTGCTTCCGGGTGTATCAGGGCAATATTTTTTAAGCTCTACCCACATATAGTGAAAAAAATATGTTGGTCGTTGTCCTATTTTCAGGGCAGTGCGGTTGTAAGTAATAAATCACTAGTCCATTTTATACAAACAGTATCAAAGTGGTTCTTTTGAAGTTTTTGTTTATCAGAAAAGTGTGAAACAATAAATTGTTAGCTCAATGATGCTTTATTTGGTAAGCAGTGTTAAAAAGTTAGAGTAAATAAAGTCGGTTTGTATTTACTTCTACACTAAAATAAAACACAAGTTTTTGACCACGTTTGAAGAGTCTGTTCGCTGTAGTCTTTATAATAAACTCTGTCACTAACCTAACCAATTGGCACGTCAAAGGCATGGCATGGATATTGCTACTCCATGATACTATTTAGATGACTTATTGAGATTTAATTACCGAAACTTATAGTGTGCCAAATTTTAATAATGCAAAACACTTCCATCCAAAAATTATACAAGCAAAACCAAAGCAGGAAGCTAGTCCCCAAACCAAAACAATCAATCTTTTAGCAGTAAGAATCGATCATTATTTTAGAAATAAACAACCATTGTGAGCCCTCTTTATGAAATAATGTATAATATCTTTTGTGTAGGTGGCAATAACGTAACGCTACATACTGAGTGATCGATGGTTACTGATTGATATACTGACAATTTATGGAGTTCTTCAAGGATCTTTATTTTTTTATTTTAGGGCCTGGCAACATTGTTTTAAGCTACTCTTCATAGCATGTCGATGGCAATCTAAATTAAATCGGCCCTGAATAATTATAGCGACGAGTGTGACAATTGATTTCGAGATGGCGCAGCATGTCTTCTCCTTCCTTACTTCGCGATTATTTGCCCTCTCAGATGTGACTCCGTTTCTAGTCATATCATGTTTCAGTCGGATCAGTCACCGTTTTTTTGGTGTTCCCTACTCCTCTAGCCAAGTAAATGAAATATTTCAAACAATACTTGTAGGAGAAGTCTTTTTAATCTACGACTGTTTCGTATTTGCAATGTCATTCGCGGTAAAAATTGTGACAAAAATGGTGGAATCGTGACAAACAAAAGAAAATATGTTCGTTCCCAGCTACGTAATTAATTTGTTTCTTTTTGTTTTAATTAGCCATTATTAACCTACTTTCCGTCGGTGTCATAGAACGTACAAATATGACACGAACTGTGTGGCTCTGATTTTGCCCGCGCGCAAAAAGGTTCGTGTATACTACCGCCAATTTTCCTTCAAACTATATTTATACCAAACACACAAGGAGCTTAAATCATTCCAAGAAAGCTTTTATTTGTTTATCGTAAACACTGAAAACATTTTTCCTCAATTAAAAGTGTAAATGCATTTTCCTCATAAATTTGTTGCGTGTTAAACCGTAAATCTTAGTTACAGTGGAATTAAATTATAATAAAATATGTCTTCAAATAAGATTCAGAATTATTCCCAGTGAAATTAAAATATGAATGTAACTGACTCGTGCATTATCAAACAAGTAAAAATGAAAATGATAAAGTGTTTATTTATCTAATGGCAATCAGTGATTATGAATATCTGACGATAGTCAAAGGGATCCTTGGAAATGGCTTGTAACTATTAACTATCAACTTGAGTAGTCCACACGGCAACTTAACGTAGGTTGTCAATTTGAAAAAAAGGAAATGTAAATACTGCAGTTATATACATACGTTTATTCCAAACATACTGCATTGCAATATCGCAGTGCTTGAGACAAATCGTCCGTCCATTCATATCGGACTAATATCGGAACGTCGAACATCTGACACAGATGTGCGGTCTGACAAACAAACGGGCATCGCAAATGCATTACGAGAAAGTCCAGTTACCGAATACGTGACGTCATACGTGCTTGTACGGATATATCTTAGCTTATATTTTGAAGGACAAAAGTTTTAATTTGAAAACACCGTGTCAAACGTTTTTAATTCTCGCATACCTACCTCAAAATATATTCGCAACACATTGGAATGAGAGGTGTCTTTCTGTAATATTGAAGCCACCTAGACAGATCTATCTTATCCTTTCACACTTATTTGCCTCTTATGGCATCAACTCATCAGTAAGTCATCAGACGTGCCACAATTCTTGACGACGTAAATAGCGCCCTACTTTGCAGTAGGGCGTCTTTCTTCGACTTGCGTCCATAATTGGTTTACCGCGAATAATTTAGTATTAAATGGGAAAAAAACTAAGTGCATAAGATTTGCCCTACCAAATGTAAAAACTAGTGATTGTGACATAGTATTGAATCAAGAGAAACTAGAATTTGTCGATGAAACTGTTTTCTTAGGGATCACGCTCGACTCAAGGCTACAATGGGGTCCTCATTTAACATCTCTTGCAGGACGGCTGAGTTCAGCAGCATATGCTGTTAGGAAAATCCGTCAATTTACTGATGTAGATACCGCGAGGCTAGTCTATTTTAGTTATTTTCATAGTATTATGTCTTACGGTATTTTACTATGGGGACGGGCTGCAGACATCGAGTCTATATTTATTCTGCAGAAAACAGCCATCAGAGCCATATATAATCTATGTAGGCGCGATTCTCTAAGAGAACTGTTTAAGGAAATTAACATCATGACAGTACTTGCCAATACATCTATGAAAACATCATGTACGTTAGGAAAAATCTGCATTTATTTAGTAAAAGAGGCGACTGACACCACTATAATACTAGAACCAGGGACCATCTAGTTCAGCCAGGTTTCAGGCTAGCTAAAGTAGACTCATCTTTCATGGGGTACTGTTTAAAATGTTACAATAAAATTCCTCCCGACATTCTACAACTGAATGAGACGAAATTTAAATCTTGTATAAAACGCACACTATGTAGGCAAGCATACTATAAGTTGGGAGATTACATTGATGATAAAAATGCTTGGCTCAATGCTGGTCCTGCTCCACAACCATAGGGGCAAACTAATTGATTACTTTGTGAAGTTATTGTGGAAGCTGCAGAAGATTGTAAACATATCTTTGCATTGTATAGATTCAGTCTCTTAGTATTATATAATTGCATAGCACATGTGTGAGTTCTATGTACGATAAAGCTACCATTTACATCTTTTACTGACTCGAATTTGCCCTGGCGGTTGAGAGAATGTCATGCTCACTCAAATGTCTCGCTGATGGTGGCGCGTGTGTCGGGTCGTTTAGTTGCCTCCAAAATGGTTGAGTTGAATGATGGCTGATCCATGCGTCATGTTCGTGAACGGGCGCTGTCAGTTGTGACTGGTCATCTCGCAGCTGCCATGGATTATTGTATTTTTGAATTGTTAATTTTATCTTTTTATTCTGGACGCTCTTACTCGCACGTCTTTCTACATCGTTCTCACATGTATGTTTAATCTCGACATGAATGATGTAACCGAGACTTTGTAATAAGATAATGATTTAAAAGAGTGTCCATGGAGTTTCTTGCCCATTCTTCTCCATAGAGATCTACGCTTTCGAATGGGCAACTACAGTACTTTCACAAGTTATTATGTCCTGTGACTGGGACTGAAGCTTAGTTTATTTTTTGTGTTTTGACATTCAAAAGTGCCTGTAATGGTCTAATTGAAATAAATGCTTTGAGTTTGAGTTTGAGTAACCTTATTGAGAATAAAGATCTGTGTGATTTTGACTGTCCTTTCAATTATAGCCTTATTGTGAAAAAAATTAGGATCACAGTAAGTTTGACAGCGATACAAATAATAGAAGAAGTTACAAGGAGGCAGTGAAGTGACTGTTGGGAAAAATACGTCACATTATTATAAGTTTATTTTACAGTCTGTGTTGAACATCTCACATACCCACCAGAGGCTGTCCGCCAGTCGGGTCACTTTTGCGTCTATTGTAGTCGTAATGTTTATTTCGTAATGCAATTTGTTCTTTAATCGTTCATTTCAGCAGTCTTTTGGAAGTCAGTCAGTCACGACAGGAGCCTGTATATCCTCGAAGGAATAGTGCAGGTACAAGGTCCTCCCTCATTTCGACTGATATCTTAAAGTTACATATAATATAAGATGAGCCTATTGCCATCAACTGAGTACGGACAAAGTCTCCAGACTACCAATGAGAAATTCCTTCCTTACGGAAAACTCCCATAACACTTTTCTCTACCTGGGAATCGAACAAAAACTTCTCGTTAAGAAGCAGCGCTGGCAACCACTAAACCAACGATGCAGTTTACCAACCATCTAGTATTTTCAATTAATTCTTATGCAGTCCAGATAAAGCTAGAATCCCGACATGGAGATTATATAATTGAAGACTATTCCTACATCAACTACAAATTAGGAATGCGTGTGGCGTTTGTAGTGAACAATAAAACGGCAGTTAACAGTAAACCAACTATGTCAGAACATGGTTACTGCTTTACGTGCTAACTGCGACCTCGTTCACCCGCGCTATCTATTTTTATTTACTAGGTACCTACTTATTTACTGTTAGATCCTGTTTATCTTTTGTGGACAATCAAAAGTGCGAAACCATCATTTTTTAAACAATACTATTTTGTCCACACAAACATTATAATAACTCTTGACGGAACTGAAAAATATCTCTTTATTCCGGTTCAACATCATTGTCATCAAGGGCATCTTATTTACATGTATTAAACTCTTGGCAGCTATTTGTGTACTTTTCTGGTTTCCTACTATTTTTATGTTTACGATGGCATAAGCAAGGAGTTCGTCGCCAAATAATAACAGCCACTCGGATCAATCTTCAGGTTAAGCCGCATTTGCCTAGGTTGGTCTGTGGCCATTACATACCGAGTTTCCTCCGTGCTTCGGAAAGCATGTTAAGTCGTTGGTCCCGACTGTCTTTTTGTATATCTTTGACAGTCGTTACAGGTAGTCAGTGGCCCGAAAGTCAGACAATCAGTCTTACTAAAGGGTATTGTGGAGGTCAGACAGGCAGTCGCTCCATGTGAATTACTGGTATTCAGCTGCACCCGGTTAGACTGAAACCCGACTCCAACATAGTTGAAGAAAGCCTTGGCAGATGTTGAATTGTTACCGAATTAACGCGTAATTTTTAAACATACTACGATAAAAAAATCACTTACGGTTACCATAACCAAAGTTATGGCAATCCTAGATTTTTATTTAGTTCTTAACAAATGTCGATCTAAGGTACAATAACACTAAAGCCATTTATGAACCCGTGGACAATGGTGTGGGTTATGGTGTGGTTATATTAATCGTGTGTACATAGTCCATAGTAAACATACATGTTTACTTATTTATGTAACGACTCATAATTTTAAACTTGAAGATGTAATTTTTTTTTCTAATAAATAAAGTAAAATAAAGAAAAAGGACCTTCAACGAGTACAAGTGACACACATAACGAATAGATACAATATTACAAAGGCACAATACGCCTTCAGTATTTGGATACAATAGAACTCTGTCACAATATGTCTTCACGTTCCTGAATGATATAGTTTCGTGGCTATGTATGGAACAACTGTTATGATATAATATTAATATGTTGACCTAGTAACAGTCAAGTTGTTTTAGGAAACAATAATAAGTGTGTGTTTAACACGATTTAAATTATATAAGTTAAAGAAACAGGCGTCACTTTGCGAAAATACATGACATTAAATGTAATGTAAATTAAGTAGATTTAATTCCGCTAAAAATCCATCCCTGAATGCAGGATACGGCACAGCCCGCGGGGGCCCGCAAAAATATGCACATGCAGGAAAAGCAATACTAAGGCACGCTAATTATTATTGCTTTAAAAAAATCTGTCTAACAAATAATAGACCTAACTGTTTTCTACCTGGAGTGAGCTGTCTTACTTTTAACCAACAAACAAATACAACAAGCACAAAGACTAATATTTTTCACTGAAGTGACTAAAACGATAAAAGGAATGGGTTTAGCAAAAAATATTTGACAGCAGTATTTTCTCCAAATCAATTTTAATAAACTATTCCCCCTGAACGCATAATTTTCATACAAAATATTCACATCATAAACATGGGATGGAACGCCAAATTTTCACGGAGATTTAACCTCATAACTTTCAGAACCCCTCACCATACAATTTACGTAACCATAACATTATTTTCTTGCGTTAGTTTTTCCACACCATATACCATGGTACTTTTTTAACTTTTCGCACATATTTGAGACTAGTTTTACCCGTGGTTTCGCTCGCCTGAAAAGATACCACTTTTTCCCGAAAAACATTATTTAATTTGCTCCTTATAAGATCCATCTACCTCTGTATTACTTTGACAATTTTACCGAAACGGTTAAAATCAGTTTTGGCGAAAAACTTACCGAATACATAGACATATTTAGATACATTATCCTTTTTTATAGTGTTAGTGTGGATGTGTTAACAAAAAAGAGAATGTTCTATATATTCCGCCGTTATTGTTATTCGGGGTGATAAGTTTTTATGTAGGCACGCCATTGCTCGCCCTTCTCCTTCACTGGCCTTGACTCCATGTTAAATAGCGTTCCGCAGGATATCAGGATGTTCGGGGACGTGGGACAAAGGTCAATGACATGACATGACGTAGGGATACTGTTTACTTATATGTTTGCTATCGTGGCGTGATTCTGCGTGTTTTTTCTTATGGGCGTCATGCTTGAAAGGAAAAGTGTTAATGGATCTTTTTCTCATAAGATTGGCATCACGACTCGAGCAGCTCAGTGAAAATTAATCATCTATGTGTTCAGTATTTTTTCTAAAAACGCCATAGTGTAATGCATACATTTCAACTTCTATAAAAATATAAATATAAAAATGGAAACGTTGAACAGGAATCTTCCTCTTTCGGTTAAAAGAAATTCTATATATTATGAAAAGAAAAAGTACATTCCAAGACCTGAAAACGCATGCCTAGCCTTTCTTTTTACATAGTTATATTATAATTTGTACGTCTTCCTGTTCATTTCTAGATTTGTCACTGACCTGGAATACAATCACAATAAATACAACACACCCCACTCGTTTGTGTTGAAGTTAATTTCATTTTAAATTTTAACCACAACATTTGAATATGAATAGTAGTCACAAAGTTCAAGAATTGTTTGATTTCGTCTAATTGTTGTTAAAATATTAATTATTGAGGGTTTCACTCGTGCGTAGTAAACTATTTCTGGCGAATATGGTGACGCACTGATCAGGAATTAATTTGAATTACTTAACTGAACTGATTGGCTTGATTACGATATCTCAACAGTGTGGTTTCAAGAATGGTTACATACAATGTTAATGAGAGATGAAAAACAATGAATTTAAAATTATGCTCAAAATCGTCTTATTGTACCTGCCTACGTCATTATTTGTAACAGAGCGAAGTCTGTTCCTACATCACTATTTTAAACATAGCGAAGTCTATTACTCACATAACTTAGTAAAAACCTCAAAGAAATCTTCACCGAAGAATTAAACCTGGTATAATACTCGGACCGCATTACTTTTACATGACAATTTGCATTGCAGGACATATGTATGTACGTACAGGCTCGAGTATTATCATGTATATAACTGCTTAGTGTGTTTTTTTGTTCTATATTAACTATTGCAACTTTGAGACAAGACATATTTCACAATAGGTTCCACGACAACATACAATAATTGCAATCAATCAAGTTGCTAAGTGTACTTATACTTACAAGGCGACAAATTCTGTATATTCCCTGTGTTTGGCGAAGAAGAAGAGCTTAAAAGTTTCATTGACAGTGGGTAGACCCAGCATAAGACCGGTGGACAGACACCAAACCGGTACTGGTACCGATATCCCTAAACGCACTAACTCTGAAAGTCGCAACTGCGGTGGCAACAATCAGTCTCGGTTTCCGTTTTATTACCCAGTAGTATTGGCGACGACCAAATAATGCTCGGTACGGTTTTAAGATTCAACCATAAAACAAAGTTCATCTTGACAGACAATAGAATGTTTATTGCAAACGATTTTAACTTTTACAAGAGCGTTGACCGACCGCTTGGTGCTTACGCTTTATTTTCAATTTTCAGTGATGAGTCGGGATGCGTAGTTGCGATGGAAATCTGGACAATAAATCAAGATTCGTAAAATTTAGACGAGAATAAGCACTTACTTTGATTGCGGGTACGCAAATAGTTTTTGTATGTCCCTTGATATACGGCGTTATGTGATTCTCTCAGAAGTCGAAATCGGTTCATCAGTTTGAAAATTAACCTGTGAAAACTTGGGAAATTAAATGCGTGTCAATATTCTACAACAATGATGTCGCTGATAGCTTTAAACGCGGTTCAGATGAGCTGATCGTGTTCACTTTCATTGGTGATATATTCGCCTTGGAATTTGAGTTTAGAATATTGGGGGCTCAAATAAGGAACTTACAACTTTACTCATGATTTCACGAACGTCACTATCACTCCAAACCAAGTGGTTTGAATATTCATAGATATTCGAGCATTGAAAATTATCAGCAAATTAGTAATTCGCCAAATTGATTCATAAATCCTGCCAATACCAGCCACCCAGTTCTAATACTGCCAAACACATTGATAAATACCGCGATACCAAACCATACATCAATTTGATCGAACTCCCATCCACAAACTAGGTCAATCTTCCCAATATTATACATAAATATCTGGATTCTGTGAGGCATTTTAATCCGATCAAAGACTGAGATTTGATTCGAAAAATAGTATAGAGATAATCCTTGCAATCCGCAATCATGCGTCATGTGAATCTTATGCAATTGTTATAAGGTATAAATTGCAATGTTCGGCAAAATGTATCAACTATACTTCTCTACGAGGTCAGCGATGACGTCATCAGCCTTTTGCCCTTTAGCCAAAGATTTGCATCGTTAGATGTCCCCGAACTGTTGATGCTTAGGTCGCGCGAAAAAGTGTTCACCAGATAAGAGTTACGTCACACATAATACATGGAGCGATTGAAACCAACAGTATGAGTTATCAAGCATATAGTATCCAAATGTAATTTCTAAAGAAACATAAATGTGTTTTGTCATTTTTTACCGCAGCGAATCTAACGATATAAATCTTTGGATTTTAGGAGGTTATTCTGTAAGTTTTGGATTACGGACATCAAATGGGTCCTCGGCGCTGCCAATGTTCAGAATTACATGTTATTATTGGGATGCTTTCAACGATATCAATAAAACGGGTGACTGATCTTTTACAAACAGCGATTTCTGGCTGATGTATTTTTGAATGTGGATCTAATTTAAAAAATGATGTATAATACATAACTGCCTTAAGAGCGTGCACGACGCCGTACGGCATTTCATACAAATTATCAAGTCTTTATTTTTCTAAACTACTTGACCGATATAAATGAAACTTCACACATATATATCCTACATAGGTCTAAAAAACCTTGTCGAAATGTCTTATTTAAAAAAGATAATTGAAAATTTATGTTTCTATGGAAAATTTAAAATCGGTCTAATTTAACTGTAACACAATTTTGCGAACATGTTTTCTACTTACTTTTTAGACCTATGTACATACATACATACGCATATGATAAGTAAGTATCATTAAAATCGGTTCAGTCACATCGAAATATAAAATAATTGAAAATTTGAATGAAATGCCGTACGGCTTTAATGGGAGCCGTGGTAACCTAAGAAAGAAAGAGAGAAAGAAAGAGAACACATGCCACAAGTGCACAAGACAATAAAAAATATCAAAAAAACTTGACTACGTGTTGTAAGTCCCACGACTTACAACACGTTGTCAAGTTTTTCTACGTCGCCTACTGGTCGACATTAGGGGCAGACATTTTACTATATCCTATAACTAATATTCGAAGACCTGTGACTTCCATCAATCGGCAGCGGGCCCGCGTTGTCGATTGTGGCTTACCCACAGAGCGGAACCTGGAGACCAGCAATGGGTACATTACTTATAGACTGATTGAAAATGTTAAGACTGCCTCGTTGGCTTAGTGGTCGCAAGCGCGACTGCTGAGCGTGAGCTCCTGGGTTCGATTCCCAGGTCGGGCAAAGTGTTATTGGGTTTTTCCATTAGGAATTTCTCAATAGCAGCCACGAAGTCTAGATTTGTGCTCGGTTGATGGCAATAGGCTCGCCTCCTATTAAATCGGACTTAAACATAACTGGCGAAATGTGGGTGTACTATTAGGTACACCTCTGCCTAACCCTTCGGGGATTACAGGCGTGATGTTGAGATGTTATAATAATGTTACTGCCTCTGAAGGAATACGTCTCTACCAGGCATTGCGTTTGAGAAATCAACAGTATAATCTACAAGATACTGTTTACTGTACTGTTCACGATTGTGCCATACACTGCTTCAATTATTTACTTTAGAGTAAAAAACTATTTATAAAAATAAAAAGTAGGTGTGTTTACACAGTTCAAGATATCATAAATCTTTTACGGAATTGTAAGGTAATTTATGTAACAGAAGATAAATATAGGAACTAGCAAGCTAAAAAACCTATATTCTTACCTTATATGTGACTGCCGTTGAATTAATGTCCCATGGTAAAATACGAGTGTTAAGAAACATTGATAGGCCAACAATGTACGCCAATAACCCAAACTTTGTTACAAATGTTTGTTTCCTCTGGTTTTCTTTGAAGCTTGACGCATCAATCTCATTAACTGTTTATTTTGTGATCTGAAATGCTACTACGAACATTATGATGACAGTCATTTTCAACCCCTCCAAGTTATCAAGCTTCATCTTGTTACATTTTAATTTTCTTACCTAAATAAGTAAAAGGCAGAAAAAAGTGCAAAGTTCAGTGTAAAGGTTTTTTTGGCGGGACTAGGTACCTTCATTAAAGATACAATCACATTCCTCATTACACCCAACGTTAGCTACCCCAAAGGATTGACCTAGCATGTCAACTATTCTCTTTAATTTATACCTGTTTTCTACGACCACAAATTAAATAAGCACATATTAAAATAAAAAATAGTAATGTTTAAAAACAGTTTTTGTTATTTAATTGCTTCAATTAATTATGGTTGATTTACAGGTTTTTTAACACGGATGGCTTCCAGTGTCCCTGAAAAGACTATATTTCTTATTTGAATGTCCATTGGGGATAAGTCGAGCGATTTTATGCAAAGTCCTTTTAGTCCTTTCAAGCAAACACAGCACAGGACTTCGCGTGACAAAAATAGCACGAACGTTTTTGACCCTATAAAATCTTCTGTATCTAATATTATACGAAACTTGTTCGTATCACGCATTGTCCACTAATGTAGCCACCGTGTAAGAGATCGTATTGTTAACTTAATCGCAAAAAGCTCTTAGGGTTATCTCAGGCAAGGGACAGAAGAATTTGGTCCTTATTTGCTCCATCGCCCCTTGAAGCAGGTTCTAATCGATCGATCTTTGCATCTAAACTATGGGCTCCGTTTAGGGTCAGATTCTATCACGGCATAAATTATTTTGTGCCTGGTTTTGGGGATTTGCGAGAATTTTTATGTAGATACGTTTTCTTGAACAAGAAAATCATAAGGCGCCACAAATTTTAATTTGCAAGACGTAAAGTTCGACTTTACAAACGTACGGACTAACTCAGGCTCTTAATGATCACTAAAATTGACGGTCAATAAAGAAAATTACCTCTTTTGGCAGATGAATTGGCGATAACAATTTGAAAGCAAAAATCACGACATTGATATTATAGTTACTAAAAAAAAATCCAGAAAACTGTGTAATGATAGAATACTCGCTCAGGCAACCAACCCTCGCTCATCTTTCCACCTCTGCGTCTATTTCTAATCTACGATTATATTATGACGGTTGACGGGTTAATCCGTCGCCCGATTATGTCCAACCGCTGAAGTTAATTACATCCGTCTAAGACGGTATTAACCCGTGATTATACGTCAAATTGATATTTCGGTGCAAACGTCTGCTATAAAGATGAAGGAGGTTACTTAGCACTTCATTTTACAGCCTCCTCGGATCTGGTGTTTATTAGCATAAGATTTAGGCTTTTATGATTGTAATATAAGATACCAGCAGATGTATGAACGTGGACAGGGCGAAAGGCGTATGTTAGGATCATAGCAAGTGGTGTTCAATGGTTTCTGCCAACCACAGCGGGAATAGACATGAATTTATGTAAGTAATCTATTCAATAACTATTCATGATATCATTATGAAACAAAAGTGAAAGATTCAAATAACGTGGGCGTCAATTTATATAATACTACATATTTTTCGTCCTAATGTCCACTTTGATTACCTAAAAGAAAGTGTGGAACAAAAAGTCAAGTAAGTAAATGTACTTGATCTTGATCCTACTATATTTTTTCCTGTCTCATCAAAATATATCTATTATTGATATAAATCAACAATAGATAAATATTTTGTTAGAATATTTAGGACATATTAATTATCACGTGATTTTGAGTGAATATTCCAAGGAGACACAAACGACTTTGATCTCATTTTAGAATGTTGTTTACGAAATACTGTTTTAACAATAGTAACAAAACTAAGAGTGAGTTTCATCGAATCTAGTTTAATGAAACATTCTACATTATTTTCAATTCAGATCCACACGAGTTACAGCACGTCTTAATGTTGTGGATTTCAATTAAATATTCTACTGTATTCTGTTTGTATTTTTAAAATATTATGCTTTTAGAACAGCTTTAATAAAAATATGTGCTCTTACAGCATAAGTATTTTACTGTCCCTACTTTCTATCCACATTCTAAAAGGCAATATTACAGTGGGTACCTATTGACAATCATCATCTGCCTAGCCTTTTCCCAACTATGTTTTGGCCTGCTTCCAGTCTAACTCCAGGTGCAGCTCAATACAGTTGTGTTAATGCAACAACTGCCTATCTGAAGCAATAACAATATATATTTTAATTAATTGTAAAAAAACGATTGCTTTATTATCAATATGATCAAAAGAATTCACCAAATAAATTATATGTATTCCAATAAAATAGTCACACACATGTAGAGTTAACATGTAAAGCGGCCAATACGTCGCGTAGAGACGAGACCCGTCTTCACTTCAGTTTTCAGCGGTAGAGCGACTCTGAAACCGTCAGCCGCGAGAGTCGGACGGGCGCGCTACCAAGACTCGCGAACTGCGGAACATTTAGATAAACTTTAAATTTAACATCTAAGTATTTATATCTGTGTATAAAACATTTAATTATGTATTAAATTAATAGTAATTGTCGTGGTTCAAGTATTTTTCTGTGCGTGTTGTGAAGTGAGTAAAACTTTTCGTGTTCGATAAGATTGAAAAAGTTGGGAAGCCGACGACATTGTAAGTACCATGTTCTTCGTAGAACATACCGTGAAGTTTGATTAATTACTTTTAGGGAAGTCGTTAAAATGTTGAGAGGGAATGTAGTAATTTTTTCTCTTGATTTTGTTGGGTTATACGCACTTTACAGGTGCTGTTTTTTCGACGCGTTGTTAGCCTCGTGCGTTCATTTTTACCGGTTAACTTTTTATGTGTCAGTTTGTGTCTTTTTTCAGAGATTGCGTGTGGTGGTTCTACAAATAGTAATTTTTAGAGCTGGTAATATAAACTTTCAGTCAATTAATAGTAATTTACTTAGTTGTTAAGTGACACACAGGCCAGTCAGTTATTATACTCCATAAGACGAAAAACTATTTTTTGTATTTCAGTCAGTGATATATTCATAAAAATAAATTCCAAATATCTCCACATTGTGAAGCTTCTTCAAATTCTATGTATGTTTGTAGGTACATAAAATTAATCGTCTAGATAATACTAATATCTAGTCAAATTAATGCTCAATCCCAAATAACTTAAATTATTCATCTTTTCTTTTCAAATAATGATTAACCTACCATTTAGTCTAAGCTAACCTTTACACTTCGAGCGGACTAACTTGATCAAACAGGTAGGTTACCAAAAATGACTTGAAAGGGAAATTTAACCGCGCGACAAAGGGATGCCGCCCTTCCTGTGTTTTACACAATCATAACTATACATTATATATAGGCATTTGTTTTGTGTACGGAACCATTTATTTACTTGGTTGACACTATAATGGGCGTCAGTTTTATTGGGCGGGGTGAAATCGAAGACGCAAAGGTTATGGATTTGTTTTTTTGGAGATAAATAGTTATAGGTGCATTATTGATAAACGATTTCGTTATTTTCTTTCCCTTTGTTGATTTGATGAATGTCAGAATTTGTTCACGAGTTTGATGAACCTTTCGTCAAAGCAATACTCTTGGCAAAAGGTTTTAGTCACTTATACAGACAATTTAACTACGTGCTAATGATTCGACTATGGATTCATATTTTTGTACCGATCAATATACAGTGAACCAGCCTACGTTTCTACTTTTTACGTTTGACGAACTAATAAATAGTGTCCCGTTGAACTTGTAACTTTGTTGCTACTAAGAAAACACATCAATATGGGAACTTCTTCCTTTTATAATCGGTTAAAAAAGGTACCATAATAAATGTTGAAATTCAATTAAGTATTTCAAACACAACAACAACTAATACCCAGATTAAAAAGAAGCCACAAAAATGGGTAGTAAATAAATAAAACTCAAAGAATCTCTGCTCCTTTTATAAGGGAAGATAAAATGACCGTGTACAAAAGGAATGGTGGCAGATTTCGACATAACTTACCCTTTGAAGTTATGCATGCTATCCGCGTAAGGGTCGGTGGGGTTAGTGCCACACACAGAGGTATTAAATTCTAATGAGGCTATTAGTTTACGGGCAGTAAATCTAAAGCTTGCTACTTTAGTTTATCTTAGGAACTTTAGATAATCATAAGCATTAGCCTATAACCACTCTTAAGTGACCCTTCGGTCACAAGTCTCCTCTCTGTGTGCCCATAATCCACTAGTATGGGTTGAAGCGTATTATCGGATATTTTGGTTTTTTTTTTAGTCTAGGATATTCTGGATGTTTTCTTTCATCGCAGATCTTAATCATGGAATAAATTACAATTACAACCATTACCTACGAAAAAACTAGAAATTAACTACAGCAGTATGAATTGAACACCCTGATGCCATCAAAGACATTCCGTCTTGGATGGCGTCAGGGAGTTCAATTGATACTTCTTCATTCTTCAAACTCTTCTACTATGTCAGAGAAATAAGTTAGTCGGATATAAATAAGGTTTAAAGAAATATACAGATTTTTCATAACTGTTATTATTAACTTGACTTCTAAGATAAAAATTTAAATTTAGTCCTGTCCCAAGTTGATATTTGTTGCGGTACTGGACAAAAAGTATTTTTGTTCGTATCTAAATACATAGGCACAAGTTTTACCTTTGTTTACCCGAACTTTGCAACACCAGACACCAATTTTTAATGACGAAGATAAATAAACTTTGAAAATACTGGGTCACGTATTTTTAAATCACTTCGTAACGACCACCCAGTTTGGGTTGCCTAATAATTTAATATTTAATGATTGCACAAAATCCATTTTCAAAGCCACAATATATAGCAATAAATTAGACCGTCAAATACAACAGCACAATGTTAATGTCTCCACATTTCCTGTGAACCGTCGCGGTCGTTGTTACTGAACGACACGAGTTTATAGGTACTATTTTGGCAATACGCCATTTTTGCATAAAAATCTTATACTACGCAAAATAAGGCTTGAGTCTCGGAATGGGGTTATAATTTAGAGTTATTTGTAATGGTGGTGCCCTAGGGAAAGCTACCTATGTATATAAATTGAGTTTGTAATGAAATAATCAGTTAGAATAAAATAAGGCACTAAAAATACCACAAATATACAAGTTACACCTACAAAAGTATGACATAAAACTGGTGGTTCTTGAATCATGTACTGAAACCATCATAACTAGAGACCGGAATAATTTCAACTTAAAATCGTCGAAATATGCATGCAATTACACAACATAACATCACGCCTGTAATCCACGAAGGGTTAGGTTGAGCTACAGTCCCATGTAGTGGGGGCTTGCCTATTGTCATCAACTGGGCACAAGTCCAGACTTTGTGGCTGCTACTGAAAAATTCCAGATGGAAAAACCAAATAACATTTTGCAAAAACTGACACGGGAATGGAACCCAGGACCTCATGCTTAGCAGTTGCGCTTGCGACCACTACATATACGTAGAACTAAATACCGTATAAATTTGGATATAAAAAGCCTTGCCATACTCAACGAGCCAGTATTCCTGAAGGGCTGTCCCTTCAGGAACACTGGCTCGTTGAGTATATTTAATTGTGAAAATACACAACCTTAATGATGTTTTAATTCCATCATACTTCGATTAACATCACGCCTGATAACGTTACATCAAAATTCCATGAAAATAATAATTAATTTCCATTTTCGGTGCGTAGAAAACTCGTCTTTAGCGGGCATCATTTTTAGTTGTGTAGGGGCTGGTTCAGTGTCCAGAAAGTGATAGAAGATTTCGGTCTTCAAATAAAAAGTAGAGTGCTCAGAGCTGCTTTAAAAATTGCATTTACATAACCTGTCCGCCTTACACAGTGACGACGGAAATCGCAGCAGAATATATTCTACGTTTTAGTCAATTTTCAATTTTGTATTCTTGAATAATCCATCACAATATAACGTGTAAGGTAATATCAGGCATAACATAACGCCTGATATTCTCAAAGAGGTAGGCAGAATTAACACGCATTAAATAATAATTTACTCGAATTTAAAAGGAAATGTAATTAAATCTAATTGCAATACCAATTTCAATTTATACTTGAGTATTCCAAAGAATATCCGCCACTCATATGTGAAAGATAATTTCGTATTAGATTTTATGACAAAAAATAAGCACAAAATGTTTTTTTACTCACACCCACACAAGCTTATGTCTTCATTGATAAATGTTATCTAAATACGTCCTTTGTTTGCAAATGATTTTCTTATTACCGTTGAAATACGCGCCTTTAACACTTCACTTCTTATTCTAGAGAAAATTTTATTTCACTTATAATTGCTCCTTTTCCTAGTAAGTTTTCAATTTGATTTATCTAAAAATAAAATCATTCGAACCCATTGGGAAACGGATGAGTAGGTGGACATACCTATTGTTTAAGTTTATGTTAACACTTAATATTCAAATCATTTACTTCTGGTGGTCAGCGTAGCAGGAAGGAAGTAATATTGAAATGATAGTCAAAAATATTATGGGAGTGAAACCATTTCAATTTTGTTAATACATGGGCTAAGAAATGCTGGTCAATTTAAGATTATGATAGATGATGTATTGAGTATTATTGGGCTACCTATAATACTAAATACATCATCCTAAGTAGGTTCAAATACCTATCTTGTTCTTATTTTATGTAGTTAATAGATATTCCACCTAGCTGCCGTTTTGAAGCGTAGTTTAAAGAGTATTCAATTACAATAGATACACTTCAACATTCTATTTGAGCTTTCAGACGGTTTGCAGTAGTCTAATCTACGCTACCCGTTCCCCGTCAGGTGCGGCGTCGCCATACCGTCGCGTGGCCTGTTCTCGAATAACAAAAGCTTTGACTATCTTTGTTTTTTAGGTCAATATCACAATACATTTAATCGCAACTAAGAAGGTTCATCATTTTATGAAACTTGAGTTAGTGAGTTGATTTCTTTATTTAATTGTTTGCATGATTTGTTTTTTTTTTTTTGAGAAATACTTCACTGACTGTTTGCCCAGGACTAACTGGGTAGTGGAGTTCAGATAGCCATGTACAATGCTGATATTCAGCTGCATCCGGTTAAACTGAAAGCTGACCCCAACATAGTTGGGAAAAACCTAAGTGATGAATTCACTTTCTGTTTTATTGCATTTGAGAATACCAGTGTAACTGATAGCAAAAATGTATAAATTTGAAATATTATGTAGTTTTAGTTCAATTACAAATCGATTAAAAGAATTTCAAAGGACAGTTCCCTATGTAAAATTTCATCCATTAATTCAAGCATCACGCTAGCACATTTAATACTTCCTCCATTAGTGGACAAAAGTGATTAGTTTTATAATGACACTCTTAATAACCCATGGCTTGAAAACGACATATACATCATAAGTAACTGTGGGTCACCATGGTAATATTTCCCAGGGTAACTTATTTCCCCAGGGTAATACTCCCGTAGAGGAAATTTTATTCATTAAATAATTAGGCTGATAATTATTATGTACGTGGGGACGGTATGTGTTACATTTAATTAGTATAAGGATGATTTTTATAGCCGGGAAAACTTTGAATATCAGCCAGGGGGAGGAAATTTATTTTAATTGGGCTGTAATTCTAGTAGACTAAAATTTTGATTAATCAGGATTTTTAAATAATAAGTTTTTGACTTTCTAACAGCCCGTTCACATGGCGACGATTCTTTTTTTTCACATAGGTATCGTCTTTTTTCACGCTCCGACATTTTTTTTTGACGGCGGCAATGCTTTTTAAATGCCCGTGTTCACACGCATCACAAACCGTGAAAAACGGCGGACACGTCTTAAATCACGTAATCGTGAATTTTTTGTGACGGATTCGCTGATGCGCTCGCTCCTGAAAAATCACGAAACTAATGTGAACACGATTCCGTATGCAATGTAAACGTCCATCCGTCATGACGTATCGTGTTTTATGACGAATCGTCAATGACGGCAGCCGTTTGGATGAAAAATAAAACGTAATGTAGAATATTTTCATACAATATCAAACAGGGGGAGAAAATTGGTTTTAATTGTTCAGTATTTTTTTTTATAAAAAGTTCTTCACTCCCCATACCAGATATTCTTAGTTTCATGACAGAAATAAATAAAATATCTAGACCACAATCAAAACTACTGAATTAAGCAAGATTATAGCACAAACATTTTCTTGACAATATTGTTTTTCTTATCAAACGGAAAGCCCATTTCTCACGTATATTAACACAGCAATCGAATAAATAACATTATTAGAAGCAATAAATATGTCACATTTTACCTTTAATTTTGTGGTAAAGTAAGAAGAAATTACATTTTTCGAACCATTAAGTGCTGGTACACACGTAATAAAATTACACGTCTACACGGATAGTAACCTACCTACTAGAAGCGACCTTGTTTTTTACCATTTCAAATATTCTAAGTTATTTGTTCCAAGAAAATTTCAAATGGAGTTAAGGCTACACGTATACTGTGTCGGTATAAATTCTTTTATTTTATAGCTGATAGCTAATCAGATACTTTTTTTTATAAGCATACAGATGAATTTTCTTGACTTTACAGTGACTAGGACTCATGGAGCCATGATTTTTTTTTGTTAATAATAACGGATAACGGATGTTTATGTTGAACTCCTAAGAGTTCAACATAAACATCCGTTTCTTTTAAAGGCTATCTCTGAGGACTTCTCCACTGCAAAGAAAATATATTGAAAGAGTGAGAGAAAAAGAGTTGGTATAGCAGAATAAGGAAGGAAGCAGATTGGCGATTGATAATAATTATGTTTTTATTTGAAAGCTACCGCTAGATCAGTGGTAAACAAGGGGCCAACACCTCTCACAGCAGTAATTTTTAATCTTACTGAAAAATAAATGGATGAAGCTCTTATTAAAATGTATCCTCAACACATATACAACAAATGCACAACTCCAAATGAACAAATCCATAACAAATGCACTAAATGTGCAAATGTTGTGAAAAACGTTTTGAAAAAATAAAAATATGTTTGAACGTATACAGGTGAACTTTTCAAGTGGGCGTGGATGGCCAAACCCGAAACTGTGAGGAATAGAGAAAACTACTCAAAGGAGTCTCCAGCCCGATTTTATAAAACTAAAACTGCTTTATTTGTGTTTTAAAAAATTCATATTCCTAGCCAGGAATCGGAGTCGTTGATTTTGGAAAAAAACACTCTCTATTATTACCACAGTCTCTATTAAGGATCAAATTCTGGGAAGTAATGACATACGGCACAAACGTATCCAGTCATGACTCGGATTAACAAAGTGTCGCTGCGTAACCACAACATTTTCCCGCGGTTTCGTATCAGTCACTCTGTTGCACAGTTGTTAATGACGCAACCATGTACGCTCCAATTTGTTTTTGGGACAAATCTCGACAATACAAAAGTTGTCATCTAAAAGAATTTTTTGTTTCTGTACTCTTCAAATTAATTCATAATTTTTTGGTATTTCCCAGAATATGGGATATTTTTAAGGTCTTTTTCCTTGTATCTTGTTATGATAACCAGTGTGGGCAGGGCACGAGTAACCCAGTTATTTCTGACTTTAAAAATGGTACAGTGTGGGTAGATTTTAGTAATTTTTTCTTAGCACGAAGGAAATATGTTAATTTAGGGCCGAAACAGCAGTAACGAATTATGGTGTTTTGGAGCTTTCCGAAACATCATTAAAATCTTGAATTTTTTCCTCGATAAATCTGGAATAAAAATTTCATGGATTTAAGGAGTCAAAGAGAGCTTTTTTCAATCATTTTGATGTTGTCTATTGCGTTAAATTTTGAAAGAGTCAGTTGTCTGTCGGTACTATCCGCTATACAGATTTCGCATTTAGAAAAGTTGAGGTCTAGGCCAATGGAATGAAGTAATTTTTTTCTACATCGCAAGCCTCCCAAGGTTCCATTATCAAGGTACCGAACATTATAGCTGCCAAACAATTGGGTGGCTAAGCTAAAAATCACTGGCTCGAGGGGGTCACCTTGTTGACAGCCAACAGCAGATTCCAAAAGTTTCTCCCGATATAGTAATTTTGATGGGTGTGTGTAAAATTGCTAAAGAAAACTATAATTTGGGGTAATTATTTAGTTTCAATCAACATGGCGTCCCTATTCACTGAGTTGAAGGCATTCTTTATGTCAACCTTGAGGATGACCTCACTTTTGCCAGAATATAAGTCGGTCGGTAAAGCGTGTACGGCAGCCTCACAGCCCCCTTTAGAACCGTAACCTAGCTGCAGGGGATGAATGTTTTTAGAAACAGCCTCACGATATTTACAGCTAATCATGGCTGCCATACGACGTTAGACAGTTCCCACGGCAATTGGACGAATGCCGCCACCCCTCATGCGCAGGGCACATAAATTTGCCCCGTACAGGACGTCGATGACGGCCTCGTTCACCTTGCTGGAGAGCATGAGGTTAATCAGAGCTGTAAGCTCCTTCAAGAGTTGCTCACCAGCTTCTCCGGCGCCTAAACAGATAAGGTCCTTTAGGTGCTGAGGACTTAGGCCTGCGAGGCCACCGGCGGAGCCACTCCGGAAGGAGCAAACTGCTGTGACCAACTCTGGACCTGTAATGGTAAAAAAAAGTAAGTTAGGTGAACTCGTAGATGTTGCTTGATTTTCATCTGAATTTTACGTTACAGTTTTCATTTTTTTTTAATTTGAAATCAGATTATGTACAGTCAAAATAGTTTCTATAAAACATTGTATTTATTTCCAAGTAACTGTTACTTACTAATAAATAGATCTAGGTTAATGTTTATCTATTGATGGATGGTTCGCCTTGTTTTTAAAACAAAGAATTTTAATTAAGCGATATGTTATTTTGAAGGGGAAAATAGAAGAAAAACACGTAGTAGGTACTTACCTATGTGAATTTTCTCTTACGACCTTGCTGTCGACGTCATATTGCTATTATAGAGTCGGGAACATGCTGAATTGGCATATTAGCGTATATCTTTGGAATACAAAAAAGATAACACAAATCTATTGACTATTTAATGGGTTCTAGCATCCTGGTGTCATTCACACCTTGGAATCTAGGCTAAATACAATGGGAAATTACTGAAATATTGTAATTTTCACAAATTCGCAACATATTATCGTCGTAGGGGATGTAGTGCTGTCTATCTTTACAACTTTTTCTGACGATTCTGAAGGGTCGACAATGTGAGTATCAAGCAACTGAGTACTTGTATTTCATCATTTAACAGAAATCAGCGTCCTTAAAAATTAAGGCCTCTGGTCCACACACGTTTGTTGGCGCCGTGAAATACTACGATCGTCATTGTTGTATGCGCGGCTGCTTTTACACCAAACGATTCGTCCGCCGATTGCGTGAATGTTTGAAAAACAATGAACAGTCAGCAACAGTTGTCGTTGATTCTTTAATACATTTTGAACTTGACGCTCACTTTCGGAGCCTGACTATATATATATGTATATATATAATGTTGGTGTGAATGGAGAACAATGATTATGAATATACGGTCTTATATACATATCTTAATACTTTTTGGCACCCACAACAACTTCTAACATTTCAAAAACCTAAGGTTACACTCTCACCAAAGAATGTGACCCGAAAATTAAGTTTTTCTTGTACGAGTAAGTAACTAAGTTAACCAAAAACGTCCGGAACGAAATAAGTAGCAGAGTATCTAACATGAATGCGTAATTATCTTTGTACATAGGATTATATACTTCAGACATAGTTTCGGAGGAAACTCCAATCTTGCGTGTTCCAACGTTATAAGAATTTAATTTTGTATCCTGCAGACGTCCCATAAAATTTTCAAAATGTTTATAAAATAAAATTACGAGTATATGACTCACCTTTTTTAAGGTCAGTCTTAGTAGGTAAATTACAAAGTTCACACCTTTTTATGGGACTCTACTTATTAAATTTAAAATGTACAACTAAGAGAGAAATTAATTAATTTGTAGGTTTCTATATTAGAGTTTCTTGGCAGCCGACACCCTGTACATTGTCTTCAAAGTCTGTACTATTTGTAAGTACCTATTTTACTTATGTTTTCTCCTAACTTCAAGCTAGCACTAATTTCAAATGAGGCTTTTCTTTTGAGCCTGCCACGAGATTGCTTGAAACATACCATATTTTACTAAGGTTACTATATACTAGCTTCAATGCCAAGCAGTTTTCCGTAATGTCTACCTTCGGGTTTTAAGCTTGACATTATAACGGCTGTTTATTTTAGAGGCAGAGAACTTTGAATTGAAAGAAACACTGAAAAATTATTTTAAAATCATGAATTGGCTATATTCGACTGATAATTTGATGCCATTTACGTTCAAATATAATTTTGGGCATGTGCCGACCATCATCATTTTGGAACCCTTGATGAACGATCAATTTCACAAAATTTACCCTCATTCGTGCGATTTGACGCTATTAGATTATTATCTCTATAATTATATTGTCTACGCCGATAAATCAGAAACAATTGAGAACTTGGAAGCTAACATTCAACGCATTATTACCGAAATACATCCTGATTTACTGCGAAAAATGTGTACCAATTGGACATCCAGATCTCGACATGTATGTATGAGCCAGGCGCGATGACCATGTGGTCATTTATCTTTAAATATGATTTCGGGCATGTGCCCGAAATCATATTTAAAGATAAATGGCATAAATATATCAGCCATTCACAAACATTCAAGTTTAGTGTGAATTTATAATTAATTTATTATTCTCTTGCCCTTATCCCAATTTATCTGGGATTGGCGCGGCATGCCTTCTTCTTCCATACCTACAATTCACAATTAACGGTCATCTCTCAATTGCGTTACGTAGTTAGATTTTTGAAATCACAATCGCTTTCATTTTAACAATATTCACAACAATAACAATATTATTTCGAAATCAGTGTTCTCAATCGATGGTATCAATCGAGAACATATGTATTCGTAACATATAGGTATGTATCGCTTTCGTTTTGATATCAATGGATGTCAAAATGAAAGCGGTTGAGAATGTTTGCGTTACGCAATTCTAGTCGTGGTTATCGTCGATGTTCGAGTATTTTCTAATGAAAAAACACAATATTAGTTCATCCCACTGCTGGGAGGTTGCCTTTATAAGTGGGAATGGGCCCTAATCCACTTCACAAAAATATACAAGCCCATAAAAAATATCAAAAACAAATCTTTTCATGTACGGTGTCCTCATTTAATCATAGTTTTATGATGGCGTCCTTCGTCAGGTAAAAGAAAACACATAAAGTTCATACTTTATGGACTGCGTACAAAGTTAACAATGTGCAAAATAGACCCGAAATTTTATGTAGAATTTACTATGACTCATCAAAGATAGTTGAATATTTTCTAGTAGGTATTATTTTTTGTGTCAAAGGCAGTTACTACTTATAAAAGTCTTGGAATCGTTAACTTAAAACGTTTTTTATAGATCGTTCATATAACAAAATTTTCCTGATGCAATGAAATTAAAGGTTTATAAAGTAAATTGAATAAGTTGAACTGAAATGAACCAAAAATATTGCATCTCCAGTCATTTATCTAGCTTATAAGTTAATACGAATATCAAAAGAAAAGCTTAAGATGAAAAATAAGTGTCTTTACAAAGTACTTTTTATTTACAACCATTCTGTATAATAAATTATCTCCATTGTCTTTTGACTTGAGTCGTACGCTAGCAAAACCCTGGTCGCTAAGAAACTAATTTGTATCAGTATGTCTCGCACAACTATTTGCTGAGACTAAATCTTGCCATTTATTTAGTCGTGGTAGACTAAATGACTTGTATTTAGTTACTGGCAGGTAAACACGCTGTATATCATTTTTCTGAATTATTGCGAAGATTATTCATAGTTACTGGTATGTTTCTTTTATTAAGTTTTCTTTATAATATTTGTGAAGGGTTTTAGTGGTGGTGACTTTACTCACTGAAGGCTTGGCTGTAGCGTAAGTAGTAAGTAAATATTATTATGGCCTATAACTGTCGTAAAGATGTTTTTGTCTGTGACAAATTAGAAATAAAAAATAGGAAAAAATAGTTTATTATCCAGCCAAGAGCCTACAATTATACACTAGAGATGTTACAAGTGGCTATTTGTTTTACCACCAGGATACAGAGGAAAATCTAGGCTAAACATCGTTTTTAGAGAAAAAACAGGTTACGTGTATTTAAGGCACGCCACACAACTAAAAATAGGCAAACTCAATTTCTTTCGCGAATTGAAGCCTCAATTTTAGCCTTAGAATGAAATTAAAACAAAAAACTCAAATCACATTATTTTGCTAAAATATAACCAACTTTGTAAAAAATAAAGAAAATTTATAACAATTTCGGTATGATAAAAAGGAAAACTAGGTAAGGAGGCCCTCACCATAGACATCAAAGGCGACTGTCCCAATAAATATTCTACACAAATGTTTTTACTTTGACGAGTCGATTACCATAATAAATGCGTTCACCCTACTTATACCGCACTTTAATTTATGCAAGAACCTTGTTTCGGAAACAACGAATTTAGCCAATCCACAGAGAAATAAATAGGAATATTATACACAGTAACTGAATAATTTCGACATTATAAGTAAATTGTCTGCTTGTTTAATTATTTATTTAGGTTTTGCATTGACTGTTCTTAGTCTGCTTGAAATACTTGAAGTCTTGTAGACGATTAACTTAATACATTGTCTGATAATAAATCATTAGCAGTGCACTCGCTTTTCTTTTCAGTGGGAGACGTTCTACTACTTTTTCAGACTAAATGAAAAATATTAAATTAATTAGCGATTAGCGACTAGATTCTAAGTAATTAATAGAAATCCTACACAAAGGACTACTCATAAAAATCACTCTCGTAAACCTGACAATATGCCAACTCAATCTTAGGAACCAAACCTCACTATGCTCAAGTGAACTACCTCATTTTACGCGAAACCTGGAAACATTCCAAAAACATTCACTGAATCGATTTCCAACAAAATTGTCCTTAGTGGTCTTGTAAATTGTTCCCATGGCGATGTAAAGGAGTCAAACATGCGGTAATTTCGTTCCCAGTGTTTTCCTAGAGATTTACCGTGTGTTACGAGTGCGAGCACGGCATTAATCAAGTGCGCGCGTAAGGGGAAGGATGCCTTAAGTTTACGCTTGTCGTGTGTGTTCATGAATAAACTAATGGTTGTGTATGTAATGCAATAAGTGGTAAAAAACAAGTTCAGCACGTTTAAAAAGAGCATGTATCTTCGTTTTATCCTCAGAAGGAGAAACCATTTCCTCTTTCTGATTAAAGGAATTAGTAGTACAATAACAAACAGAAGTCACATGGTTGCGTTCCTGGAGGTAAGACCCTTACGGCATTCAACTCACCCAATACCAAAATCTTTTAAAAGTTTCTTTTGACAGTTTACAGTTAATTCAGTTCCGGTAAAACGGGGTTACTTTGAGAGCTGGGGTAACTTTGATGATAGCTAAACGTGGTATGTTTTTGCGAATTTAATGCGTGATGCAGAACGCAGCCATAATTGTGCTTGTTCTGTTGGTCAGACTGACGGATCGGCCATATTCTACCGAAGCGGACGAGTAGTTGCTGTCAGAACCACTTAATATTATTTGTTAAAGTTTAGTGTTAATAATGTTGTAGTACCTACTATCAAATTCGCCCCTTGACTCAAAGTAACCCCAAAAATATTCAAAACGCAATATTAACTAATCGATAGTTTCTCAAAAAAAAACTTTTGGATGGAATTAATACTTTTTATTTATTCTATCGAAAAGACACCCCGATAAACGACAAATATCAAAAAAAATTTAGAGGTTTGATTTTTAGGGGTAATCAAAGTAGCCGCCCCATTATAACATTAACTTTGAAGTTTAAAATTAATCAAAGTCACCCTGTTTTACGGTATATAATTTTTCCAGCAACTCCTCCCAAAACTTTTGATCTAGTGAAAGGGTAAAGAACTTGAGTTTGACACCTAAATCCTTGGTACCGGACAGGACAGCTATGATGAATCGTTTCTGGCACTAGAATCCTGGGAGCAATTAAGAGGCCCAGAAGTGTCAACTCCTGAAAACCCCAGACGAGGTACCGAACCCAATCTTGTCATAGTCCGGATAACACTATTTAATACTACAGTTTCTCTGTCTGTTAATTTGATTTGTTCCACCTGATAAACAAACAAAACACGTCTGTATATTTGACGAAGCTTCATATCTACCCACATCAATATTCTACCCACATTCTCAATAATATTAAATTAAATAATGTTACAGAACATGATGTAAATTGGACAATGACATATTATATCATGTCAAAGAGTGTTTGGGAGCTGTGATTTTTTGGTCATAATTTTTTGCTCTTTTTTGGATATTTCAGAAAACTAGCTTACTATGAGTATATTCTGGTTATACTGAAGTGACTCCTGTGCGGGATTGTTATGATGATCTGGAAGTCACTTGACTAAACGCACCAGTTTGAACACTTCCATACAAATTAGTTGGCACATACGCTTCGAGAAATTGTCGTCCGCATTCTGTGCGGGATTCGCTTCAGTTTGTCCAGAGCTTAAAAGTAAAAGTACAGTATCCTGGTTAGAAGAGAGACCAGTACCCAGCAGTGGGTGAATTCAGGCTGTGTATGATGATGGTGATGACCCTGGTTAATAAGTATAGCAGATAGCCTTGGTGGTTAGTTCCCTGAACACAAAGATGTACCCTTGATGATTAACAACTGTATTGATCGAACTGTCAAGAAGATCTATTAAAAGATCTGTTGATCTAGGCCGAACTTGCAAAAAAAATCTAGAAGTTAAACTTAAATATCCTATAACATTTTGGAAACGTGTTTCAATTATAATTTTCACAAGTTCTTAAGCAAAACAATCGACAAAAGCATTAAATAAAACAATAACGTTGCACGTGGATTCTTTTTCAGTTTTCCGAATGTGAAATTCAGTTTTTCCGACACAGTTTTTCCTAACTTTTTAGTGCAAACAAACTAGGACCCATTTTCCTAGTTTGTATCCAAACACTGCAAAAATATTTATTCCTAACTCGGTCAGCTGTCGTTTCCAGTGAATTGATATTTTCTGGGTGTGTCTAGTGTCAGCTTCGGGATAAAGTGGGGTGAACTATTCATACCGGTAACGCAGTATTTGTGCATATACGGATCTATAATATGTATTGTATAAGATAACATAACAAAACGTCTGTTTGTTTGAAGGGTTAGGCGAAGATATAGCTTTACAGTCCTCACATTTCCTGATGAAAATTCCCGATAACAATAGCCTACCTGAGAATCGAATGTAGGACCTCATGTTACTCTAAGAACGATACAAATAAAAAACATAACAGAAAATATCTGTTGAATCATACGAACTATAAAAATCCGTAGACTTGTACCCTAAACACATTCCAATAGTTATACAGGGTGTTTGGTGCATCCGAATTGTACGGGCTGGAAGGAGAGGTTATTGGCTGTCTCTTCAGCCCTAATAACTCATCCTTGGCCCCTTAAATTTTTATATATTTATTTTGAAAAATCGCAAAATTGGACTCGCAACTTTGTACTAAACAAAATGGCTTGATGATGAAGCATCGCCTGGTTATCACCACCACTTCGCATCGAAAACTTAGTTCACTTTGTCAATTACACGGAGACGACGCCTGAGGAATGGTTTATTTTACACTACTTTACTTTCGTCGTTGGTTGTAAACTGAAAATACAATTATTATGGAGTTACAAGGGTAATAAAAATACCTATAGACGAAATAAATGGAGTACTTACGGTACTTGCTGTCGGTACAGACGCGTTTTAGTAATTTAGTCTTAAAACTTAGTTCATTTGGAAGATTGTAGATAACAACTTGTTTTACGATAGTTATTTTATTTGTTACGTAGATCATAGATCTTAGTTGAGAATAGAATATGTCAGGCTGAATAGATTTATTTTAGTATGACCTAATAAGTTCCTAATGATTTTTTGTTTCTAAGGTTTGCTGAAAATGAGAAAATTAACACAGTGAAAGTAGCAAAGAATCATAGTAGTAATCATCATCATATTTCTCCTGCCTTTATCTCAATTTATTTGGGGTCAGCGCGGCATGTCTTCTTCTTCCACACTTCTATTACTCGTAATTTAATCCAGCTCTACAAATTATCACCCTGAACGGACGTTAATTTAACTTTACTAAACACATCCAAATTCCCTATTATTAACACTTAAAACGGGATATACATATACCATGTTTACGGATAAAACAATGATCCGTGATAATGGCGCCTGCAACGGTTCTGGAATATCGGGAACTGTAAACAAATAATTATTAACATGGTAAATATCTTGTTTTAACTGTTAATCTTAGTTTTAGTGACCAAAACTTCCCAAATCTTTGCAAAAAATAGTGGGCTATGTACATCAATCATCTTAAATTTTGAGGTTAATATAAATATTTCCTGCACCAAATTTACAGCAATTGAACAAAATGCACAAAGAATAGTCCTCCTTACATGTCTATCTTGTATTAAACCTACGACACGTAAAGAAATTCTACAATCTACGACCACCCACATATTACAGTTTCCATAACCCAACATATGCTATAAGACCCTCTAACGTACAACCTATTCGTTGGGTATTAAAAAAATAACAGTTGTTCTATGCATTCTAATTCTAACCAAGTAGGCATTGCAGTTTTGTATAAAAACGCAGAATTATTTTGTCAAGACTCATGTACTGAGTTCAAGGTAACAGTTTGTTCGTCGATGTCCCTTACACCCCGAATTATCTTTAACCACAATGTTTACTAACAAGCGATGGTGGCTCTTCAAAAGACAAACAAATGCGTCGAATAGATTAAACCAGAAGATACACAGATAGTTACACAGAAGTTTCTTGGTAGTAATTACCATAGGGTGTGTGAAGTTTGCCTCCATCCGGGTAATCATCTCCTCTGCCGATGTTCACACACGTAGCACGGAGTAATTAGTTAATGTATCTATCCTAATTGGTGGTTTATGTGATGTCCTGTGGACTGTGGGACCGTTGCTTCTTTTTGATACAGGTAAGTTAAATGTTTGGTCTGTGAAAAACTTTGCCAAATCTTAACTCAAATAATTCTACCATCAAATTCATACTCATATCAACTTCATACTTTAACCTTTTACTTTTTTTTTTGGGAAAATATGTATACTTTAAAAAGAAAAACATATTTTATCAGAATAGTTCTTTTTGTTAACAAGTAGACCCAAAAGTTAATAGCAGAGTACGTTGAAACCTCATTAGGAACAGAAAAGTGATCTTGAAAATATACCTCGCTAAACTGATATTCTTGCACACATTTTCTCCATTCTCGCTCCACAATCACAGCACTGTCAGCTTTTCCAAGAGATTGCACAAAAACTAATCTAAAGATTCCATCGCCTTAATCCGATACAATGTTTCAAGAAATAACATTTAGTTTCACACAAAAGTGAGCAATACTAGGATCCAATCAAGAAAGAAAACTCAATTTTAAGGGTGTCTCGGAGAAGATTAAATTATCTTTTTTTTCTTTTACATGGATTCTTCAGAGTTCTTTTTTTTTACTTGCTTTTTGAATGAAAAAAGAATCGAATGAAGTATTAAAGTATTCGAGATATGCTTTAGATATTGCCTTTATCTACATATAAGCTTATCGTACCAAATGAGACATACTCTAGATAACATTTGCTTTGAAACAGAATTGAAAGCTTCATTCAATTCATTACACACAAGAACCAATTTCACATTTATGTTTCATTTGAACGATCACAATTCAGAACGTATCGTCATAGATTAGCAAGATTAATTAAATGCATCTGGTATTTTATCTCACGATATTAATAGGCGAGCAAAAATGCCAAATGCCAATGTCTGTGCATAGGTGAATATTGAGTAGACACGTAGAGCCTAGGTATTCATGCAGGTCTACGTTGGATTCCTGGACTGGGACCTGTAATGAATTCTCGTGAAGGTGTGGCTATAATGTAGATGCAAACGAATTAGAGCGTTATAATGTGTTGTTTTAGCATAGAGGTGTGTTGCACGTGTGAACAATTTGGTTTGTGAAATTACTGATATGTTTAATAATAGTTTCTTCTTAACTATTGATTTTAGCAATGCCCTAATATGTGAAGAAACTAGTTTTGCTTGTGTTAGTTTAATTGTGTAGAATAGAATTAATCTCAAATGACGCTACACCAGTAAGTGATTAAAAGAAAACAGTGTCTTTATGATTGGTCAGAGAGATTGATTGATTAATTTTTCAGCTGCAATTTCTTAATGTACATATAGGTATTGAGTACAGAATCACTCTAGCAAGCTGAAACACCTTTAAAGTTTTAATTCTGTTCATTTATCAGTACGTTTCTGTTTTGAAGTTGATGATGAGTTCTAAAAGGTCAACCGTCTAAAAATAGGAGACTTTCAAATAACCGAGGTTTCAAGCAATTCAGTCCATAGCCTTATCATCATTCTTTTAACCTATTTCTGGTAGCACTTCACTTAGTATTCTGAAACTATCTTGTACTGACTGGTATATTCATACAAAGGAATTTTACAGTCGTTGAAAAATCCAATTTGTCATTTTATTTTAAAGGAGATGAGATCTTGTGGAATATTTTAAAATGGACGTGTAAGGTAAGATGCTGAATGTAATATGGAATGTCTATTTCACTTGAAAAGAGGTGGATTTAATGTTTTCTGGACGTCTATGTTTTATGTTAGCTGTTCTGGTGTCTGTGAGGTCGTTGACAAACAAGCTGTTGAACTACAATCCTAGCTAACTTTTGGGTTTATTTAAAGGATACGATCGGAAATAAGATTTATAGGAAAAGTATGTTGAAAAAGCTATGCTAGTGACAACAACATAGCTTGTCGGACTAGTAAGTGTCGGATTCGTTTGTTAGTTCTTCATAAAATCATAGTAAACTTTGCACTACAAAACAATGAAGTTATGTTAAAGTTCTGATATTCCAGCTTTGCTTTTAACTCTTCATATTTTCCCTTTTCTTTTCATAAAAATGTGAAACAAAATAGTTTGCATTTAGTTTTGCAAACCTTATTTTAGGGGAACAATGTTGTATACTGAGCTGAATCAATACAAAATATTGTATTCTTCTATTGAAACTGGAACAATATCTGAATCTTAAATAATACGAGCTCAAAGCTACAGTGACATTGCCCCTATATTTTACAAAGAACGTTCGTGAGTGCTCGGTCATTTTCGTCAACATTCGGAAATCTGACTTGAATAACAATGGCGGCCTTTGCGCTGCACGATTTGATCCAATTTTGAATGTAGATACAGAATCAGATATTTCATTATATCTAATATCGAAACTACTCTTAGCTGAATAGTCTTTGTAAAAGACGTTTTCCGTGTTAAGAAGTCAAGTGTAAGTTATATGGCTCAGTATTTTTTATTTTCGAAAAATTTACGTTAAATATTTTCTTTTAATCTGTGACTAATTCTTCAGTTTCAGAAGTCATGTCCTTGATGTCAATAGGCTCAGTGTCTTATTTGATCAAAAGACAATTTTCATTTCCTTTATTTTCCGATTCTAGAAAATGAATGAATGAATCAACAGAATGTTTCCTCCTATATCAATTTCCAAGAATCCAGGCAAAACAGCAACCATTCTTTAATAGCGAATACATAGAAACTAACGTCACACAAAGATATACACCCACATAGCTAAATAAGTAGGACTTAAAGCGACCCAGAACTTCCTCGCCCGGGATTATGGCGCCGAAATATTACTCGGAAAATTGAGAATTCCCCCCCCTCCCCTTAACATCATCTGAGCGTAATTTTCATAATTTGTATTTCCGTGCGGGTAAAAAAAGTGAGGAGTGATATTGAATAGCACTTAGATAGTAGTAGTTAATATCATGATATAGAAAAGTCTAGCTTGATAATTAAAATTCGTAATAATGGATAACTAGTGCTAGCCAATTTTAATTCCGCTTTCGGAAAAAAATGTCCTATGGAACTTAAACGTAAATGGTGAAATGTTGGTGCAGGTACGTAAACCTCTGCCTAAACCTTCGGGGATTAGAGGCGTGATGTTATGTAAAATACATGAACGTTAGTCTTCAATCTTTTTTCATACCAATAGCTTCTGAATTGCTCGCTATGTGAATCAATCTGCAAGTAAATCAATTATCCTTTACACTTTATACGTAGGTATTCTTATGTAGGAGCCAAAAGGTCAAGTTCACACTCCATCCCTATTTCCTTTCTAGCTTTCCTTTATCAAACCACTTAGGACTCCATTTATTGTATAAAACGAAACACGTGATGGAATACCATTTGATCAATCTTTTATTAATTACTCCCTCTTTACACCCACTTAGCAGAATCAAGGTTCCCATCACAAATAAATCCAGAACTAATACTGCATCCGGAAATTAATCAACTGGGACAATTAATCAGCAATAAACGTTATTCATATAAATAACAACATCGTTCAAAGCTTTCCTCTGATTAACTGAAGATTTGCGAGAAACGTTTGAAAATTCAGAAGTTAATTTAGATTCTTGGGGCGAGCTTAAAATATAATGCCACGGGGAAGACTTGGGGAATAATTAAGTAAATTCAGATAATAACGCTAAAATACTGTTATCGTTAATATAAATACGCATTTCAGTCGTCTTTTTAAAAGTTTTTTTAGTCCTTGGGTGTCACTGAGAAGTGTTGATGTCGTCACTTGTTTCATTGTGAAAAAGGGATGGTGCTACATGTCTCGTATAGCTCCATCTCTTTTTCTTAAGAGCTAAATGGGATCGCTTACGACACAGCTCACAAGTCACAAGTTCCAGACTAACTGACAGTTACGCAAAATATAATAGGCTTAGCCTGAGTCTTTATATGTCAGAGAACAAAATCGTTTGCTACTTTGTCTTTTTTATGTACTTATTTGTGAACCTGATGAATACGTAACGTGTTGTAGGAAACTGGATATTTGGGTCTAATATTATATTTAAATTATTGTCAAGTTCTATGCGATATATTTCTGGGAAAGTATTTTCTGCGCCAAATTACAGGCACACTGTCAAGACTGACTCCTTTCAATGTTGGCCCTCGATGAAGATAAAGTTGTTAAAGTAAAGTTTAAAATGGAGTAGAACAAACGATTTCATTAAATTATTCGATTAAATATTAGATATTATTTACTATTTGGACAATACACAATTAGTCTTCAGTTGCTTCAACCAAAGAGAAAAGTTTCTTCTTTCCACTTTTTAACCTCTAGAAAAGTAATTATTAAAAACAAACCAGAAAGACTACAGTTTTTAGCTCCCACATCAAGACAGTCATTCATTTCACAAAATATTTCGTCGTCAAGCGCGTCATAAAAAGTTCTTTTTAAATCCAGACAAAATGCTAAGTGAGGGCAAGAGCTACGCCCCTAAAACAATTGTGTCTTTTTCCCTTCATCTTATAACCTAAATACGAAACCCTTTCAAGGAACTGCTTGTGTCGTTGATGGATTTTCTTTTCTGGCTAAGCAAAGAACGTCTTGCCATTCTATGGTTCTGTGCATGTTTTATTTTTAGTTTACTTTCTAAAATGCCATATTGTTTAATGTCAATCGGCTTGATTCAGTCGTTTATCTCTGTACCTATATCTAGGAACAACAAGATATCATATAAAATTAATTTCCATCTTTCCTCTATGAAGCAGAATGTACTGAGCAAATAACGTATATCCATGTTATTCAGTAAATTCTATTTTGCATGTTCTCTCTAACAAAATTAAGGCGAATACCACGCCATCTGCCATTCAAGATTTCATAACCACTGCTCTTAATCCAGTAACCACAGCTATATAAATAACATTATCCTAACACACGGAATTACCACTTCCATCGCTAATATTACTTACAAGTAATATTAAGCGCTTTTATTCGCTACATGACCCAGCTATATTAATCTAATCGCTCTCCGTGACCGGCCAACACTAGGGCTATCGCAAAAATGACCTTTCCTAGCATTTCATTAGCAACAACAGAAATACAGAACCTTATCTATTCTTAGTTAGATAGCAAGACTAGTGAAACAAGGGACATTTTGAATAAGGGTATTCAGAAATCTATTCTAGGTCTGAATATTTATAAAACAGGGCCCAATAACATGACCTGAGTAAGTAAGTAAGTATATTTTTATTTGCATAAAATGTGGTAAATACAGGATGTTATAAAATGTTTTAGAGCAGGACACATTCCGCCGTAATAATAGCATGCAAATTTTAAAATCAATTTTTACACAAAGTACATTAACTTGACCACATACGTATCCATTCATACAATTTATGTAAGTACATTTGAAAAAATTTGTACACAAAGAGAACAAAAGAGTAATACTGAAACACCTATACCGTAAACACGTCAAAATCTTCACTATAACCATATTTTAACACACCATCATTAAACAAAAATATTAAAATGTTAAAACATACACAAACACACAATAAAAGTTCTGAATATGTATACAAGATGGACTCGGCTTTTCGCAGTCCACTGCTTGTCTTCCGCCTTCTGCATCAACTATGTCTCAGCCAGCTTGTTAAGGTTGCTGGTCCATCTACCTGGGGAACGTGTCACGCTACGCTTACCGATATGTGGTTTCCACTCCAGGATTCGTTTGTTTGTCCAGTCCTTCGTCAAACTTGTGATGGCAAGTTCACTCTGCATGCTATGTTAGTAGCTCCAGTTCGTTTCGAACAGGTTCTACAACAACAATTGCTTTATATAATCACATGTCCTTGACCTACGTCCACCGTTTAGCCAGTCACCCTACAGACTATATATAGCTTTATCTACCGTCCGTAAGCAGTACTTAGCCCGGTCTTAACCCCTCGCTTTAATTCAAAGTTACGACTCGACTCTTTCGCAACGGCTAAGAATAGTCCACGATTACTGCACCTTTGTATTGCAGGGGGCGTACATAGGATTATGGTAATCTGCCTCTAATTGCAGAGGGCAACCTGTGTAGATGTTGTTTTGTTTAATACAATTGGTGTTACTTTTGTAGGACTTTGTACTGTACGTCTGTTTAGCTAGGTATGTTGTTCGGAAGGATAGTTTGTAGCTGACTTGATACTGAAAATAATTTTGTAAGTAACATAATGTAACATCACGCCAGTAAACCCAAAGGGTAAGGCAGCGAAGTACCTATGTATAAGTACACCCACATTTTGCTTGTTACGATAAAGTCCCACGGAATAACGGGCAAGCCAACAACAATATCTAGCAATTTCGTGAGTTTTTTTTTTAATATTTAACAATACATTAAAAATAACAGAAACCCTAAAAAAATATTGTATAAATGATATAATTTTGGGAGATGATTAATTTGGATAGTCCAAAGAGAAAAAATGCTTTCTATTGATATTCACAGATCAACATTACGTATTAAAAAACTTTCAGAATTACTTCACAACTATTGAAGAAATCACCCAACAGATTAATTCACAAACTCGCATAAAAGTTGTACTCAATCCCAATTTCTTTGTCTAAAACTCCAAATAGAACAATCAGTTCCCGGATAAACTTTTTCGTTTGTATTTCCACTATGCTTAAATACACTTAGATCACCATTTAATTGTATCACATTCTAACTGTAGTCCCAATGCCAGTAACGTATATTTTAATTAAAAGAGCACTGGTCGCCAAGATTCAAGAAATCAAGACCCACTACGTACCGTAAAAGAGCTTACACAAATTGAATTTGTTAGAAGAAATCCTTTCCAAGTACGATGAATAAAGACAATGCTTGTGGAAGAAAAATACAGGACAGTATTGGAGATAAAACGTGTTTTGTGGAACGAAATATTCTGATAAGTCGACCTCTTTCTAGAGCCTTAAATCTGAGACGAGTTTCAGTACAAGATTGCCTTGCAGACGGTGAATGTTCTAATGAATTTGAAGTCCTGATTTGCAGGGTGGAAAAAACAGAGACGCTCAAACAGTTACCGTGAATTCAGTATATTATTCTATATTCAATAGCGTTGAAAATTTTAATCAGTTATAGAAAAAAAAAAATGTTTTAATACAAAAGTGCCAAGCCGTTATGATCAAAATATAAAGAACAGCTGTTTATTTTATTTTCAACTAGACTCTCTAAGGGCTCATTTACGGAGGCGCGCATTCGGCATTATTATAAGCATATTCCCAGTAGCTGCCCGGAGTTTAGAGTCTGGATGTTTTCTCGGTACACTGATTAACAGAATTAAGGCACACGAGTACACCTGCCAACCCTTATTGAAATACAAGACGTACACTCATCTCCTAAGTTTGAACGAAGATTTGTTATTATACATAGTTAAACTGAACATACAAGAGGCTTTATACCTATTTACAAAGTCGGGAAAGATCAAAAGTACTGTAGGATGTGTTAAAGTTTTAATGAACAATGTTTTAATTAAACAACCTTCCTTTAATTTATTATAGAAATAGGCTGTCATAAAAACGTTTGCGTATGATAAAATGAGGTACAACCTGATATTAATTACTTATTTTGAAATGTATTTTATTGGGACTTTGTATACATAGGCAATAATATTATTATTTGCAAGTTTATTATAAATATCGTACTAACCATTATTACTATTAGGGTACTATTATTATTATTAGGGTATAAAGGACTCGAAGTAATGTTTGAAAATATATTGGAAACACAATATGGAAGAGCAAAGTTAGTAAGATTTTCATTGTTTGGTTTATTTGTTAAGTGGTCTATCAGAGACCTTTTCCTATCTTAACGGCTGATCGGATTTCGACGAAAGACAAGCGGCTGAAGCCACGGGTAAAAGTTGGTAAACTATAAGTCAACTTATATTGAACCTTTGAAAGTACCAAAGATAAAAAAACCAGTCGAATCTTTAGACTTTAGAAATTATATTTTTGTACAATCCAAGGTCAAACCAAGAAACATGATGAAAAGCTTCAAAAAGATCCTATCTGGCAAGAGTCACCAGTTGTTACGGGCTGGAGACTCGCTAACATCTAACAAAATAATCTCAAAGCAATTTTAAACCCATTTGGCATATCTTGATCATTCTGAAGACATTCATTTATCAAGGAGTTGATTCAGAGATCCAGACAGGAATACTTGTAAAGATACTACCAGTAAACCAACTAAGGTCTTTTTGTAAATTCAAACGCGTGTTTTAGAGTTGTCAACTTATCTCTTTGTTATGTTACATTACACACATAGATCGTAACCAGTTGTCTCAATCCGCCACCGACTTACTCACGAGTAACCTAATGCCCCAGCACGACCGCGCGGTGTAAACGTTACGTAATTACGTCAATTTTTGAATCGAAAATACAATATAATTATCCCATAACATTTTTGTTAAATTGTTTGCAACAAGTAGAATCAGTATCATCCATAGATATTAATAAATTCTTAAAGTCTTAAAATATTTAAGGTACGTTTAAACTGCACGCTCGTGCTGGGGTGTCTGTTACCTGAAGCATTACTGAAAATCATGTTACAGCTTTCTGCATGTGTGTAAGAGCCGATACCGGCCATTTGTTCCCAATGAGTTACTGTATGTTTCTACTAATAATGTCTACTGTGGTTATGTTCTGCGTTAATTTATTCGTGCCTATCCCATCCCAGGGGGATCAGTTGGTACTTTATCTGACCGTTAACGTTACATTGGTTTGTTGAGGTGGAATGGAAGATTTAGGTGATTGGATTAAAACAATTGAAAAATAGGCTTGGGTTTGCTTTCAGTATTCATCAGGTTGTCTTTTTTCTTTTGAAATATTATAAAATAACACGGATGAAAATGTAGGTAAGTACCTGAATTGTGAGTGGAAAAAACGGCTGTCCCAGTATGCATACATTTCGCAATACAACTGAGTTTGAACTCACAAAAACGTTAGGTACTTATTCTTTTTCATGTGCTGGAGACAAGTGTCACAGTTCAGATATTGGTTAGGTATTAGATATTAACACATAACATTACACCTGTAATCCTAAAAAGATAAGCCTGAGATGTACAGGTACACCTATATTTCGTGTCATTATGTCCCATGTAATACACTACTACATGACCAGGCCAGCCTTCTTAGATATTATCAAGATAAATCCAAGTCGATAAAAGCCATACAACAAACAATAGACAGAAATAACAAATAAATATTCCAAATAGAAATATAATTCTGTCGAAGGCAAAAATACGAGCCAATTATACCAATTTGCCACAAAATATAACAAAAGTTCAGTCGGAAATCAAGCGTAATCCTCTTACGAATTAGGTACGACATTTTTATATTATTATACAAAGCTTTCTCGTTTAGCTCCGGATATTGTTATTCTAAAGAGATTTTTGGGAAATTATTAGTCCCTCCCAAATTATTACTTCGTTTTTGTTCTTTACTATCAAAATATTATACTCGTCGCATTGAGAACCTCCTTTTTACCGTCAGTGGCGTAATACACTTACAATCGTAATGCATTTCCTTTTGACTATTCAACTATGTCGAGCAAAGATTTTTTAGAGGAAAAAGTCCTTCGAACTCTTCGGATTGTGATTGTATGTTACGCAATTGTGGTAAGTATGGGCCAAGAGCAAAGAGATGGTGATTATGAACGACTTTTAACTGGTTTTGAGATACCAATGTACGTTGATGATACCGTAGGCCAATGAAAAACCTTATTACACAGAATTCGTTGGGTTAGGACCAATAACTAAACAACACTATAAATATTCAAACAAGTTATAGCTTTGATTAAAATGCAGCACACGAACGTATATTTTACCTACAGTTTATGGCTATCGAAATCCAATTCCTCGCTAGTTTTTCAAAACAAACTGCGTCCAGAACTACAAACAAATTGATATCTGAGTCAAACCAATTTGCAATGGACGTGGGGACTGACAAGGCTATGTGGGTAACAAAACAATAGTATCCATTTACGTAGACAGCTTGGTCTCTCTGAGTGCGTACACTCGACGACATATCTGGCAACAAATACTGTCTTACTAAGTTCTAAAGCGCTACTTATCTAAAAAAAAACGTAAAGTTGATTTTTATGCTATCGGATAGCTTTAAAAAATAGGTACGCATCAAATGAACTAAGCCTTGCGCTATGTTGCTCAAAACATATAAAAAAACCCCTAATTAAGATTTCCCTATCTCAGTTCTACCTTATAACAATTTTTACATAACTTCAACTATCTCGAAACTCGGTTTCATTGAGATACCGCTTTTGGGTTTAGTTGGGCAGAATACATCAAGAGAATAACTTGACCTTACTATGTAGTCACGAACACCAATATGATTACACTTACCAGAGATTTTCTCGAAGAATAACGATTGCTACGGTAAGATGATATCTATTTCATAATAATACGGGTTCCCAAGTACTATGTTTGTGACAACACAAAATTGCAATCAATACAGTATGCGTTATTTTTGAAAATTGCTAAGTATATCATGTTGGTGCTCGTGAGTGTACAATGAGAGATTGGCATATACTTATAAGGTGCATAGGTTTAAAAATATATTTCTTCTCAAAAAAGACACAAAGTCACTTACATGAGAACAGAAAACCTTATGATGATATTAAAAATAAGTTCGTAACTGCATTGAGCATTGTAGACACCCATCCAGTACATTCAAAATTTGTGATTTGCGGTTAAATATTTAGCCAATTGAGTCTTGAATGCATTTAATGAGTGTAAACTTTTTATACATGCGGGTGTTTTGTTGTATAATTGTGCTCCTCCAAAGTTCAATTGTTTTTTGCCAAACCTAGTTCTAATTTTTAGTAAAGTTAGAAAACTAGCTCGACGAGTACTACGTTGGGTAACTTGTTTAACTTTAGTAAACGATAAATTGGTCTGTATACTTTTATTGAGAACCTTACCGATAAAAATACATGTGTGGTAAATATATAACTGTCTTATATTAATTATTATAGTTTCTTCATAAATTGTGCTTGTTTGTGTTAAATATAGCTATTTAAAAATGATTTTTATTAATTTGTTTTGTGCTACTTGAAGATTTGCAAGTTTCGTCTTCATCCATTATAGAACCGTCGATTTTATTCATGTCCTAGATCTCAGTGATTCAATCTAACTATTTCCCACATAAATTCTATCAAACGTCATTGTGTGTTGTTCTACGTTATTTGAGTTAAACCCAGTCCTACTCAAACTTGAGCAATCTAATTTGACATGTTTGTTAAGTTTTATTGATCATTGGTTTGACATTCGAGCAGTGTTTACTTCAAATAATTTAAAACAACATCTCTTATGTACAGCGTGTCTGAGCATGTGTGTATGGAGGTCAATGTATTATTACTCCATTATTGAATAATGCATGAATATTCGAGTAATGAAAAAATTAAGAAATTTGGAAATACTTTGGTTTGCCACATGCCAGAACTTATCACCTTTCCAAACTGCAATGATCACTGGGGAGGTACTTAGTCTAAAATAAATTATGTCTGATTCAAGGAATATCTAATAAAGCAGCCGACAACCTCCTAAATTGACAAGTTGTTGGGGCTTTTAAGTTTACTAACTGGACATATGAAAAGTTGTATACTTTCCTGATTATTTCAAGAAGTTTCTAGAGCGGAAAGTGTACTATGAAATTGATGTTGGTAAAAGTGTAAGAAAGTTTGTCTGACGTCACACTTTGCTCACTAGCATAGCAAGTAATCTTTCTTCCAACCGACTGGTTCATGAATGAAGTATATTTTTTCTTGAAAACACTTCCTCTACTTATTCATATTACATGGAGAGAGAGTTTTCCAAGCAAGTAAAATATTGAGAAAAATGTTGATTTATTTTTGTAATTCTTACAAGTTCAAATTATTTATGTACCTAACAGTGCTTACAGCCAAAACTTTTTATTAAAATTGAAGTACCCATTGCAAATTATTGTTCCTTTTAAGAAAATCTCTCAGAAACTGTACAGATTTTTCTTGTAGCGGTTCCAGTATAAAATACCGAATTTATTTGAGATGTTGCTTTAGCCGACAGCAAGGCTACTTTTCACCAAATATGTACTATAACTTACACAATATTTCGTATACGTTTCCTGTATGTTATGCCAAGAAATGGAATATCTTTACCAAATAGATAAATTACGAAAGTTATTTGCGTAGCTGGTGCAAATCCTGCCAATTTTGGGAGGTATTCTTGTTTCGTAACCATAGTACTCCCAGAGGGAAAAGCTTTGCGAATGTTCTACTTAATACACTTTGTCGGTTAACCGGATTTCTGACAAAACGCTCTCATGATACACGGAACTGTGATTAGTCTTTCCGTAAGAGAACTAGTACTAACTTTGAGTAAAGTTCTAGAAACTTTCGGGTCCAGAGTCTTGTGAAACCTGAACACTACATTTGAGTATACACTGAATTAGTCCTGGAAATTAAAATAACTGGTGTGAGCAAAAGTTTAAGGAGCGTGTATTCTAAAAGTTGGTAACGCTGCAAAAAGCAGGCGTATTAATTCATCAACGCCACCAAAATAAGTTATGACATATTTAGGTCTGTCAACATCTATCTGACATTTTCAACTTTTAGAAGGCACATCTTACAAATAAAAACTTTGCAAGCTCACTACAGACAATGTTTAAAATCTTTGTATTTTTTTATTTATTATAATCGAGGACATAAAAGATTTTTCATTTGCAAAAACATTTCTATTTTCTTAACTCGTCAAAAGACGTTATCTTCGTCGTTTTTTACGTTTTCCCCCAAAGAACACACACGAAGGAAATTAAGAGGAAATAAGGAGGATTTCAGTGGCCCCCGAGGTGCTCAACCGAACTACTGGAGTTTTTCCTTTTGTGAAAGACCAACATTTGCTTTGTCATTACAGGTGACGGAGTTTGGGACATTTGGGATATAAAAATCTGTGTTGGTTTGCTTGCTTTCTGTCCGTGTGTGTGGCTTTCAGTCTTTGTGGCTGACTGCTTCAAAACTTAAGCCAAGCATGAATCAGTTTTGTAACAAAAAATTGGTTGAATCAGTCAGACCAATCCAAGGTTCCAACGTAAAGCAAAAACAAACCAACAATTATATTTGAATCAAACAAATCCAATCCAAATAACATAGACCCAAAATACCAACCCTTCCGCAAAAAGTTTCAAACAAAACTTTATTGTGAAACCAATCCAAAACTCGTTTGCAAATCCATAATCTGAAGTCGATAAGCCGATATTGTGGTGGTAATACATCACAGTGCTAAACCACACCTGCGAGCCCACAAGGCGCAATTTAAAGCTTCGCGGATAAATTTTGATAAATTAGATCACTTACTCAAACACCAATTGAATTGCTGTCCAATTGATTGATTGCATTACTTTCTTTCACACTGCAATCAAATATCCACTCTAGCTTTTCACAAATAGGGTCGCCGATTCAAGTGTTACGTTTGAAGAGGGTGAGAACACCTGTGTTTTGATTAAGGGGCCATTTTATAGGTTATTCAGGAGTCATAGTGTCGGGCAAAGTTGAGTAGTTTATCTTAGTCGATGTTTGAGAACAGCTTTGAGCTTTACGAGAACACATAAGGTAAGGATGAAGTTGATTTAGGTCCAGTTACTGGGTTAGTTGTTGAAGATAATAAAGGTAATGTCGAACATTTATATTGAGTACTGAGACAATATAAGTACGTATAAGGTTTATATCTGTTGTTATGCAGAAGCATACTTTTCACAAACCAGTCTGAGAATGTTGTCAAAAATAAAATGCTACGGTTTTACAAGCTCTATCTTAGAGTATGGCCATAAAACCACGTTTACTCAAGGCTACGTCTGCACTGATAGGTGGCTTATTTACACCTATAGAAACGAACGTTCAAAAATTCTCGTATCCGGCCACACTGCGCGTTTGGCGCCTTCGCAAGCAAGTAACCAGATGCCAAGTCACTAGGCTCTAGGCGCTAAGCAAGGCACCTGTCAGTGCGTACGAACTTAACAGTCTTGTTTGGGCTAAATAACTGTTAAGTACGACATTTTATGTATAGAGTTTTATAAGGTGGAAGGGACACTGCCGCACGAACACGTAGTCGTACATCATTCTGAACCCATATTAATTTTTCATCGGTATTTTTTTTTTTAAATCGGCTGTTTCCTACAAAATTGCAGTACTACACGGTCAAAATGTATGGTACAGCTAATTTCTGACCGTTTTCGTCCCTTCACCCTGTTATAAAATTCGCGTTAAGTATCAAGGTCAACCCTATATCTTTCACTTAGAACAAATACAATTTTGCTTAAAGCACCATTAACATGGCTTTAGTACGCTCAAAGAATTTCTAAACGTTCCTACAACAGATTACGGAATGTAGGTGTCAAATAAAAACATCCGAAAACAAATTTATGTCTTCTTCTTGCTTTCTTTATTTTGTGGACGCATTAGTATTCTTTTCCGTAGCGAGTGACGAATGGCCATTATGTGTGAACGATTCTCAGAGATTCTTTGATTCTCCTTGTTTTACTTATCACTGGCCTTTGCCAGCGGTTTTGCTAGCGTGGAAGTTGGAAATAATTCCACAGAAACCTCTTACATGGTCTCTCCCCAATGTCATGTTTATGCGAAATTCATTGAAAATCGTTCAGCCGTCCAGGCGTGAATAACTAATAAACAAACTAACTATAACTAAACACGAAAATCATGGCAGAACTTGGATTTTCTAACTTCATTATTAATGTTCGTAGGTTATAACTTTATTCATATAAATGGGATTAAAACGGTCGCCATGAAATTAACATTTTGAATTTAGAATGTAAATGAAAACTTTTTTCAATAGGTGGCCCAGGTGTTGCCTTTTTATATTTTTCATTGAAATGGATCCAACTGTGAAAAAAACGAAATTGATTACATTATCCGTATGAATCTGACAACTATTTATTCAAATTCGAAGCATTGGAGAGAATAGTAAAATAAAATGTTTTCAAAAGGGCTCTATTCATCAAAGTAAAGTTTGAAAAAAGGTTAAGGACAAATTATTTTCAGCTTAAGATACATCTTTAAGAAATAATTTAGTCTTCCAGTCATTTGTGAACGATTTCAATTCAAAATCGGATAAAAATAGAATTTAGTGAAACTTAAACGGCCTGTTTGAGTTTCACTAAACGAGACGACCGTAACATTAAAACTGAACTAGAATGGTTATTTCCAACATTACACACTAATCGTTCGAGAGCAACTGATCCTTTGCTACCTTCAGGTACTCAATGGTATCATCAAGTGATTAGTTAAGGTCATCTTATATTGGAGGGTAAGTGAATTGAGATAGGTAGATTTATAAAAGTTAATGCAAATTTAATGGGACTTAGCAAGAAAAACTATGGGCAAAAATAGCCCAGAACTGGTGACCTAGGATAGTTAGAACGGGTCGTGGCAGGTCATAAATGAGATGGTGGGATGGACTAGATAGGTTCGTCAAAACTTGAAGGACGACAGATTGGCTCATGAAAGACGGAATTAGTTATGCAAGGCTTTTACCTACCAGCGGAACGAGCGGACTAAGAAAATAAAAAATAACTTGAAAACCAGCTTAGAGAGCTCAATCTATAAAAACGTAACCTAAAGTTGGATGTTTAACGCCATAATCCGAACCCTAAATATGATTTTTCTTTTTATTCCCAAAACAATTTTCAGCTATTCACATAAAAATAACATCAACATATTGCAATTCGACTCTTAAGTCTTAAGTCCACTGTTACTTCAGAACATGCTAAGTCCTAAATTCCATAAAGTGTTTCAAAGTGAGCTGAAACTGGATACTTATCGTTACAGCACTACAGAGCTCGGAGACTTAATTCTGTTCTGTCCATTACCTTTTATCAAAGATTTCATTAGAGATACAAGATTAATTTCGGGATAGAGTAAAGATTAAACTTTGGGCGACATCGCATATAAATATTGCTCTTAATAGAACATTAGTGTTCTGAGAAAGGTCTTGAATGAATTTTATGTTTAATTTGTTAGTAGCTTTTATTATTGTCACTTTTTAAATCTTTCAACAGTCCTGATGAAGAAATGACAAAACGGTTAGTCACTGAATTCATTTTTGGGCGAAACACTTTTCTCGGCCATCGAAGACCTGTGTTGGATGGTCCATCATAGCGCGACGATGACATTTACGGAAGAGTGGCAGCTCATCCACACAAAAAAAATCAATATCTGAAGTTGACATCAGCTGATGACCTAAGCTCGACGTCACACGTCAACTTCAATCTAGTTTGAGCAAATAAAAAAACTCGCGCAAAAAAACTCAACTAAGCCCAGAATTTGTATTTGGAACCAAATAGTGAACTACATAGGCTAGTTTTGATCATTTTACAAATTAGGTGCTTTGATTAGTAAACGGCAAAACATTTGCAACTTTCACAATATTCTTAGGAAATCTCCTATTTTTTCAAATAACCTATACTCAGTTTTACAATCTTGTTTGTATACTCCAAACAACGGGTCAGGAACAATTTTTAGCGTACTTTTATTTAATACTAGGGTAAGTCAGGGACGGTCAGTTGCCGATAGTTAAAAAAAATATCATTATTAATTATGTAATATGTAAGATACTAAATGAAATACACATAGTTTATTTGAATCGCTGTTTATTTATGCCATGCAGACTAAATTTTTAACTATGATGATTCAAGAATATTTTTTTTAAATAATGTAAAATAGGCATCTCAGCCAGGATGAGTTGCCTATAGATATCAGGGATAGATGCCCACAAAAAATGAACACATAGGTAATCAGATGTTACACGTCGGGCATTCCTCTGAATCTTCACTGGAGTCTTCATGAAACTACATGTCTCATTGAACACACTGTAAACAGTCGCATTTCTTCTTTCACTGCTCCAGGAGGTTTCCTAGGATAAAAATGTACTTTCAACCTTTTAAACAAGAGATCAGAGTTGATATAACTTGATTTCTCGTTCATATATACTTCACTTCCTGGAGGCATTCCATCAGCGAGCTCATGCTTTTTGTTTTTTCCTTTAAAAATTGCAACAGGTGGTAGATATAAAATTCAGCGGAGCAAAAACAAATTAAAGAAATATTTTCTCCTTTTTCTGCAGAAGTTAATTGTTGAACTGATTTAGACTCTTTTATTGCAAGAACATGAGACGGTTTGTTCTTTAACTGCAAACCGGTTTTGTCCATATTCTTTTTCTTCGTGTGGTTAGTGCCTAATCTCGTGTCAGAGTTTTTATGCCGCCCATGGAAACTTTACTTGGATTACTAATAAAATTGTGTTCCTGAAATATTGACTCTAATAAATCAAAAAAAGCATAAACTTCCTCTGTTGATATTACTCTAGCTCTTTGTAGAGACAATCCTTCCGATTTCCTTAATGAAACTTCCGGATTTCTACGTAAAAAAGGTTTAACTCAATCATATCCTGCTTTACTCGTTTCCTTGTTAAAATTATGTTGAAGGTTTAAACTTTCAGCAAATTTAAAAGCCAACTGGCGTAAATATTAATAAAATAGTAGTCGCAAACCCACAGCTTTGCAACTTCTTGGTATGATTAATAATCTTTTTTTCTAAACAGAGAGTCAGGTCCAAGTCGACCTTTTTTAGCCTGTGAGAAATCGACGGCGAAGAGTTCTGCAAGGAATATAGTATTCTTTACTTGCTTGAAAAAAATTCAATGATTTATCTTTTACTAGAGTATTGGCTTTATCAATGCCTATCGACTCTGAACGCATCCTACAGCATTTGCAATACAAAATGGTGGATTGTCGACAAAACAAGATCACAGATTATGAAAAAAAAAATACCAATAGCGGTTAAAGTATGAAATTGCCGTTATATTGCACTACAGTTGTTCCTTACATTTAAACAGTGTAGGTATTGCCCTTTTGCAACTGTTTTTTTTTAATAACCGACGAAAAATTTCTTTGTGGGGAGATTCAGAACGATGTACTGAGTATGTTGTTACCGTTTTCGCGTTGGTGTCCCTTCACCCCGTATTATAACGTTTTAATGAACTACACTTATCTTATTTTAAGAATAAACACCAAAATATTATTTTAAAATCCTTATTTTGGGAATAAAACGTTTCACACTGACGTCAACTTTCGACTGATATAATAAGGATGCGTTCCGGTTCACGCACATTTTGAATTTTATTTTTTAAATTTAATGGGCATCAATACTAGGTACTTAGGCGTGGCACTGGCTTACCCAATATTCCTTTTTCCCCAGGTATCGTAGCTACAATATGTGAATAGCCACATCATGGAGGAAGAATACTGTTACAACTGCAGCCTCTACGCTGAGGTCAACGACACCGTTTACAGGAACATCTCCAAGAATGAGACCACCATCAACAAGTTCTATTTTTATCAGGTAAGAGAAGAATCAAAGTTCTCGTTTTATCTTAAAACCTATCAATGGCAGGTGGAGAGGAAATCTCCGCAGGCTGGAAGTAGCTTGCTTATGTTCAGCAGTAGACTGCTGAGGATTACTCCATAGGAATTAGGATACATACAGCTCTTGAACACAGTTTAAATCTAATGTGGATTGCGTTCAGTATCTTTATTGAAATTTGTCCTAAAACAAAAAATCGCATTGTGTCCACAACCAAGAGCAAATTTCACGCCCTTAGTTTTGGATGATCGTAATTATTATTCTTAAGATGGAAGCGTCAGGGTAGCCCGCAAAATTCAGATTTTCTGACGTTTTTTGCAATTTTCCGGTCATTGTCAGGCTGTACATTGAACAAAATATGATACGCGGCTGTGATAGGTATTTAGTTACAGAAATATAATCATTAAAATCATCAATACAACCCGCAAAGTTCATACAACCCCATTCAATGACTTTTTCATGAAATAGTTATTCAATGGGGTTGTATGAACTTTAAAGAGAGATCACAAAAATCTTTTATTTGCGAAAGTCCCAAAGTTCAAATACGTTCTTTCCCAAACAGTTTTTTGTAACGTTCTTTTGTTTTCAAGTCACCTCAAGAATATTTTCTTAATGAATTTACTCATTAAAGCGCGTGTCATTAAACCTAATGGCCTGTCAAACTGTCGCGGCAATAAAATAATATAAATGAACGTGATATATGTTACCGATGGGTGGAGAAGGGGTGAAAAGGGGGCTAAAGTTAATTGTGTAAACTAACCTAAAGGGGGTCTCGCCGGTCTTGTTTTTGACTTTGATTGTACAAATACTAATATACTTAGATAAGTTTTGATTATAAAGTAACTTGGTATTCGGTGGCAAAAAGTAATAATATAAAAACAAAGGTAATAAGTACCTAAACATTTCAAAAACGTACATACCTAACTATGGCAAGTTGATATTCTCAAAAAGGGTCCTGACCACTTTTCCTTAAAAAATGTTGGGAAGTAAATTCAAAGAATTACTAAGAAACGAATCTGCTAAATTCATTAAGGTGGAGTGTAGGATTAATTGCGAGAAGCGTTCTCCAAACTAAAGTATGGGTCTAGACTTACTCTGTGTTTTCTTATTTGTTTAAGACTGACTTAATTTAAAGGCTATGAAATCACTTGGTTCGTGGTGGTAGAAGGAGTTTTGCTGTACCTATTTACATTGTTTTATCTCTGCATAACTTTTGTTTGTTATATTTTGATGGAAATTAACCTGTGTCCCAAGTAGAATGGGACAAGGGCAGGAAGATGATGATGATAATTGTTTTGATTGAAATAAAGAGTAATTGATTTGTGCATTGTGTAAAGAATTTAGAGACTTTAAAAACTTATCTTTTGCTTTGATTTAGCGGTGTATAAAATTTACTACGAACAAAATCAATATTATTCAGTGTTCATTATCTTCTATCTTTCTTTTTTTTAATAAATTTGCATCATGAAATAATATCCACATATTCCTCTCTCACTTCTTACTATCTTAAATTCTAGACAAGTCTCTACCTAATTTTCATAGACATTTCGAGATCCCAAATGCTCAATTCAGTTTACTAGAAATTACTTCGGAAAACTATTTACACCTAAACAAAGTACAACTTTGATACTCAGTCCCTTCAGTTAAAAGTTCTGTAAACATTAATTTTATTTTGCGTTGCGAATAACTAACTAAATATTAAATAAAGAAAAAAAACGTAAAAATAAAATAATCGTATACTGAACTATTATTTGTGATGGGACAGAGTTTTAAGGTTTAAATAGTTTTCCGAAGTAATTCAAAATTTTAAATTAAACTGTATTGTGCATTTGGGATCTCGGAATGTCTCTGAAAATTTGGTAATGTTATTAAGTTAATTTAGTCAATTGACGCTTACCTAGAGCTACCGTTGTCAGCAAGCTCGATAAATGGGCTAATCTTCAGGCTATAAAGCGAGCAAAGCAGTGACTGTCGACAAAGTTAATATTTTATATATCATGCAGTAAAGTTAAATACAAACAATTCGGAGACTTTTATATATTTTTCGATGACAGTTGTTGCCAAACCAATAAATATTTGACAATAATATAATATTTTACCCCATAATTTATTTACGGTCTTCACTTCTGTATAGTCAGCACAATTGGCGATACTATGGGTGCTGCTGGTGACGATCGTGGCTGGCAACGCGACGGTGGTGCTGGCACTGCTGCTGACCAAGACCAGGAAAAGCAGGATGAACTTCTTCATCATGCAGCTGGCAATTGCAGGTTAGTTTGTACTCATTCTTTAGTAACCTTTAAAATCCTTAAAGGTGATTTACGAAATGATCTCAACTGGACCTAAGCGTTCGCCTTTACCTTCTTCATTTTAGACAAATTAGATTGTTGCCAGTTTTTTTATACTAAATGACACATAAAATGAATACCTACATATCGTAGCAGACAGTGCAAAAAGTATTACAGCGCCATCTAAAAAGAAGAACTAATAAAGAAGAACTAAATAAAGGAAGAACTAACATCAACAACCCAAATCTCGATGTTAAAGTTAACCGCGAACTAAGACTATACTGTCAGTCAGTAGCCCACCAGACATAACACCCATCTGATCGAAGGATCCTCCCTTTTCTTTGGGGGATGAAGAACGTTACACCCTGTTCTTCATACCCCTATATTATGATTGCACTGTTGGAATGTCAATTCTCAAGGCTGAGCCAAAATGTTGACTACCCAAAAATGCACTTTTATTAAAATTTAGCCTAGAGCTAGTCGAAGCGGGCATTCGTTTTGTACTAAACTTGTGATACTAACACAATTAGGTAACAGGTTAGGTACCTGCCTACTGAAGTCATTACCCGAATTCTATCACGTTTGGGGACTATATTATGACTTTCCGTATCTGTTTCCAAAACAAGTTACCTATTACTTAACAAATGTTACGTTTCAATAGACTAACAGAACGAAAATTTTCCAGATTTGTTAGTGGGACTAATAAGCGTTCTGCCGGATTTGATTCAGCGGATAACAATCACATGGCTCGCTGGGTCCATCACGTGCAAAATGATGAAGTATTTACAGGTAAGCCCTGAGCCCTCCAGCAATCGGTAAATTAACAGAATGTGATTTTTCTATAGAATATTCCATTATTTTCCTTCAATATTATGTAAAGATCTCGTGGAATTTTTGGAACTCTTAAAGATGATGTTCTAATATTTCACCGTAAATATTTTTCGTTACATAATGGAGCTTCAAAAGAAATACTACTTACTCGTGTAATAGAGCATGTTCTTCTGCTAATATACGTTGAGTAGTATAATTCAATCGGGATCTGCTAAAAGAATATAATAGAGTTATGAATTGACGAGAATAAAAAGTCCAAAGGTACGTAAGAACCAGGTATATTTTGTTTGAAAAACCTACTCTATTTTAGTATTAAAATTCTTTGGCCCTCAACGATCAACAATCCTCATCAAAGCATTTGTTATTCCTACATCGACAGGATTGACATAAGATTCAATGTGCTCGTGGGCAAAGTCAAGTCCTCCCTCCATTCCTTCCACTTTTCTCGGTGGTGCGCCTCTTCTGACCAATTAATGAGAAAACCATCCAAGGCGTCCCTCCATCTTCTCCTAAAGTGTGTGTGAAGATAGGTGGCTAACAGCTAGCGGTAGTTTGCTAGATTGGTACTCACTCCTAACAAGACTATCATCAACAAATGTGATTAACATTAATATTCTTTGCTGATCTTTCTGGTATACTTTTAGGGCGTCGTCACATATTCCTCGACATACGTGTTGGTGGCGCTCAGTGTGGACCGATGTGATGCGATTACCCATCCGATGAACTTCACTGGAAGCTGTGAGTATTCCTTACATTTACAACCACTACCAGAAAAAAAAAATACTTGATGCTCCTTTCTTATTAACGCAGCTTCTTTTTGTCGTGCTACTTGACTTAAGTTTAGGTTGCTTTTGTGAGTATCGAAGGGTTAACAAGTGACAGAAGTAGTTATTAAAACATTACCGTTTCAAATCTCTATAATATTATTCACTCAAATATAAAATTGTATTTAACCGTTAGGACTTAAGGGCTTTCACTTCAAATCATGTTCGAATGTCTTACTATTTAGCTGTTGATAACCCCTTTCTTTATGGCATACCTAATAGTTTAAAAGCAAAAAAGTAAAAGGTAGGGAAATTGGGACATACATATGTATGCATATTTTAGGCCATTATAACAAACTCACATTCTAAAACTACATTCTCTTTTAAAACATTACGAAAAGTTGGAAAACTCCCGACGTCACCGTTCAAAAATAGATACGTGTCATCCAAAACTTCGAAAATAAGTCTTTGCAACATCCATTTTTCTGATAGATATCAAGATGTAACATTTTTCCGGACCAAATAAAATGTAAGAACGGTACGAAAGCTTGACCAAATAAAATATAACAACTGATCTAATATAAGATAGTGAGAATGTTCCAGAAAAAGTTCTTAAGTTTGTCGTAACACTCGCAGAGGATCATAACTTAGCCTAAGCTAAACTTAAGGTATAACTTAGACAAACTCCAGCCAACTGTCGTTGCATATTTTGTAAAGTTTGCTAGTAAGCGAGAATTTGTTCCGTTAACACTGTCCTCGGTGCTGTTTATTATTACACAGTCAATTGTTTTCTAGAACTAAATTATTTTATGAAAAGAAGATGGAGTGTTGGTCTTTTTGTTTTGTGTTCTTTGCAAATGAACTTTATCTGGACGTGACAGCAGTAGTGTTTTATTAGACATTAGCACCTCGTCGTTTTTGCGATATTTTGAAATCTCATCTTTGTTGCTCATCTTTGTTTCTTTTTGCCAACAGGGCGAAGAGCTCGGGCCCTAATTCTTGGCGCTTGGTTCGTCAGCTTCTTATTCTGTGTTCCGATGCTGTTTTTATTCGATGAAGCCGAAATTGAAGGTATGTATAATACAGAATGGGGATTAAGCCTTAACGCTATCTTTAAGTCCCATGACGAAAGTTTAACGTTAATTTTCCTAGAAACCGGCATTACCTTGTGCAAGTAATGCACGTGAACTCAAAAACAAAATACATGTTACATTATTAAAATAATATAAAGTTGCGCTTGAATTAAATATTTTACAAATCATCTTATTTTCGTTATGTCCGTCACCAATGCTTTGCTCAATATATTTTTAAATTTATTTTCTCACTGTAGATTTTAAAATGAATCTAGACAAGACAAACCCACGCAATATGTGCAGACAATCTAGTAGTCTGGCTTTTAATAACGCTGATCAGTTTAAGTTCTCACAACTTAATCGGTTTTATTTTACAAGGGTTCGAGCGAAAGTCTTAAAGCAACGATAGACATCTTACATGAGAATATTGCGTTACATTTTCAAAAATATGCAGAAACTTGACTTGAACATTGTCGTCGTAAAAGTGTTTACTGCATAATCCTAGCTCAGTTTTGCTTTATTTCCGACTAAATAGTAGAAATGCTAGGGGCTTTTGTGTAAGAGGGTGCATTTTGAAATTGGCAGCGTCGCAAATAACTGTCAGATTCTTCGCCTGACAGCAAATACCTGACAGCTATTTGCGTCGTTGCCAACTTTTCGAATGCACAGCCTTAAACACGAACGCAGATAGATATACCTAAGGAGAATAGAAAACATAGCAATATTCACATGCAATATTCTTTTTACTACGAAAAGAGTACTGCTGAATTTGTTTGGTTAGATCAAAATATAATTTAATATATCAACAAACTTATTAAAAACAAATCTGCAAACAAGAAAAATACTATATGAAAATTTTGAAAACTCTCACGACGAATTAAAACTCATTCTGTTTAATTTTTAACTTACTGCCCCAGAAGGTGGGTATTATTATTTTTATCAAAAATATGGCATACTAACATTTATTTGTGTTCTTATTTATTAAAACTTCAAAATATTTACCTTATTTACAAACTAATATTACATCTAAAATAAGAACAAAAATATGTACAATTACGGGGCGTCAAAAAATTCGTCAACATCGCTGTCAACAGGAAAAGTGCCCAGAAGGCTGGCAGCATTGCCACTTTGGATGGCAATGCTGATTCTTTGGCCAAAAAAAATGCCAGCCTTCTGGTCACGTGAAGAGTCGACCAACCGCTTGGCGATATCCCGAAATAATAGGTGGGCACTCGCACCCCAGGTCCCTAGCGTTTCAACCCCAAACGGCTCAAACACATAATTACCAATTAAGTTATTGTATTTGCGCCGTTTGAGGTTTTCAGCCCCTGCAGCAGCCGCCCCAGCGCAGCCCACCGTGCTAGGAAGAAGGGATGGTGCAAGGGTGTCGACGCAAGTTGCATCCCATACCAAAGACCTACCCAACTTCCATGGCATTATGGTCATAGCATCTGGTCTCTTCCTAACGACGCGTGCCAAGCCATTGGGTTCTAGACAGCTGGCACCCCGGTGGTGGCAAGAGCACGACGGATGAGATCATTAATGCAGTAAATTAACAAATTACTAACAATTCAATGAATTCCAGGCATATACCAATGCTGGTCAGGCATCAGCAAGCTTCAATGGCGGATATGGATGACGAGCGTCTTCGTGTCCCTGTTCGTGGCCCCAGCGCTGACAATATCCGCATGTTACGGCGTCATTGTGGTCACAATACGCCAGAAAAGCAACCGGGTGTTAGGTAGACGAGCTACGGCGACGAGGCAATGTAAGTTTTTATTTTGAATCATTTTACTTTAGCTTTTCTTTCACAGGGACGTCCATTCTGTGGTCTATAACGTATTACCATACCCAAACCAGCGAGCGAGGTTACCCTGACTTGCGAGTTAGAGGTTTCAAAACCAGACAGACGCGTTAGTTATTGAAAATATTCCGAGAAAATCAGTAGAACCAAAAATTTAAACATCCAGTAAAAAGCACTGTCATCAATTTCGCGCGGTAGATTACAGCCCTCACTCTTTCACAGAGAGAAATCCTATATCCCAAAAGTAGGAATGATAAAAGCTGATTATGTTTCATCAATGTCTCTGCCATATTTGCTGCGTCCTTCATCCAGGAGAATGTATCCCACCACTGTGACGATATCGTCAACTGAACGCGCTTTTCATTTTGTTTTTTGCTTATGCAAATCCAAACCAAAACACAGTAGCTTTTTCTGCAAGACGAACTCGTTTAAAAAAAACTGTACCGACTACTACTTTTCAGCTAAGTTTTAGCGAGTCACACTTAATTAATTAAACTAAGTAATTAGACTTTTTTGGTCATCCCTAAGTTGTAATTTGGGCGAAAGTTTGCGAGAATGTGATTGGCTGGTTTGTGTTATGTACTCGTAAATAGTTGTTTAAGTAGGCTAGATGTGGGCTGAATTAGATTAGTGGTAAATAAATGTGATAGAAGTTTAGTATAGCAGTAATTCTCATGGCTAATCCGATAAGGTGTTTTTTCCACGGGTATCATACGAGAAGATAGATCGTAATAGGATTTCTAGGTAATGGGATGTGGTTATTTGGCTAATGATCCATTATTACTAAACTCTTAATAGCAGTTGAATTGTATAATCTAGTCTGTTGTATTAATACGAGTACAGCTCACAGCACAGGCAAATTTGCTTTGTGCCTTTGCCTCAAATGGTATTGTGCCCTTATTGGATAAAGGAAGTGACTTTAAAATGAACTAATCTATGAATTACTTGATTTTACTTACACGAAGTTTATGTAATAATTAAGTAAGAGTTTATTTAATCAGTTTTTAATTCAAGTACGAGTCATTTGTTCGCGCAAGAATTACGTTTCATAAAGCTCCTCGTCCTCTTTAACCCACAGTATCTACACAAAACAAAACCAAATCTAGTAATCTTTTCGACATAACTAAGCCAAAAACAAAAGAAAATAACAAAACAACAGCCAAAGTCAAGGACAGAACTGTCAGAACGTGCCCAAACTGACGATGTTTGAGGTCCATAAAGTATAGGCTGCAAACCACTCCGGATTTATGTCGAAAATAAAAGGCTATCCGCTTCTTATTGAATAGTAAACGGAGGATCAGAAATGAAAACGATAAGCCAAGCTTTGGAAGATTATCTTAGAATGAGGAGAGTTAACTTTTGTGGTCAAAAAAAGCCTAGGGATTTAAACAGTCCCGGTATCAAGTTACCCAGTAACTTAGTTATGGAGGTAAGATAGGTGGTAGCCTTTAGGAAATAAACTCCTGCTTCTGGTCACACTGGAAGCTGGAAAGTCTATGAATAGTCTAAGTCTATAAATAAATAGCTCCATAATTAATTTTTCTTGACGTTTATCTGTATTTGAGCTAAATATTAATTACCTGTTTTATAATAATGCAAATCACATTTGACATTTAATGGAAAATAAATGGTACTCTTATTATAAGAAGGTAATATTAAATTAATGCGAAATGATAACGTAATACCGAAATATTAATTCGTTTTTCTCTGCGTGGGTAGCATCAGTCGTGGGTGTCATAATAATTAATTCGGACAAGAAGAACGTCTATTAAGAAGAGCCTTCAACTAACACCATGAATTATGGGGACGCCAACGTGAATAACATTATTAAAATCATTTATTTTAGAAAAGCAACGGTAAAACTTTCTCTGGGCGTAACGGACCTGTGTAGATTATAAATGCTAAAAGATTTCAGCCAGCACGCCTTCGCGTTCGGCACCAACGGATACACTTCCCGTGTGCCGTAACCATAACTGTTTGCAATGTGAGGAAGTACATGCTCAGGGCAAGCACGATAGCACACATCTATGAACCAAGCTTTCAATAGCAACGGTTCAATGTAACCTCTATGAAAATGACTACAGACGGCAATATACTCATGTATGGAAACGCTTTCATATAATTACACGAAGATCAACCATGTCTCTGTAGTCTGTCATACTGATAGCTATTGGGCGGCTTTGCTGCTGAGGTTGCGATGGCAGGCGCCTTTTGAATTGTACCTTTACACAGCAAAGAATCACTGTTATAAAGCTGTTTGCTAACCCTTAAAATAGACTAAGAAAGGCTTATTTATATCGAAGTAGTAACCCCCCATAGGTAACCTACGAAAGGTTTATTTATTAGTACCTAGTAAACTAGGATAGTAATGGTGTATTTTTATTGCAGACAGTGACGACCTGGACAGCCGGCGGGCCAGCAGCCGCGGCATCATACCGAAGGCTAAGATTAAAACTGTCAAGATGACCTTTGTTATTGTTTTTGGTAAGTGTTCGATTTATTATTTTGAATCTTAACCCTATTATTAATAACATGGAGTATATCACAATCATAAAAAATACACACACATAATGTGTGCCATATATTTTTCGAAAAATAAGTTTGGCATAATTTCCTCTGCGTATACTATTATAATAATTTATCTAAAACAGTTTTTTTTTTTGTAACCAGTTTTATGCACTATCAGTGCATTTTTGAGGTTCTAAGTAGATTCAATTGCAGGGACCAAAGACTAGGGGTTTCGTTAGGAATCCCAGAGTTTGACTTATGCCCACTTCATAGCAAAGCAGTTGCCTTCCATTAGGTAGGTGAAGGGGATGTATTCCTACCATACTTTGCCAGTCATTCGTAACCCTATGACTGGCATGTTGGCGTAGCAACAGAATGCACTTAAGCTAAAATAATTTCTCATAACGCAATAAACATGTTCCTTCAGTATATTTTAGTTCGTCAACATGTTATTAGTTTAACAACTCATTCGTGTTACGAAAACACGTCACAACTCACGCCGCTGGACGGACAGACACGCATACAACAACATCGGAGGGTAGTATTATTAGAGCGTCATCGTCAGTTTAGAGAGAGACCGTATGTTTAAAAAAATCTTTCTTTTAAAAAAAAAATATGTACCTTTTTTTTCGCGAAACCAAATTAGTCAACTAAAGTATCCAAAATTATGTTCTCTTATATTTTATTGTGTGTATGTACAAAAACATAATAAAATAAATAATCTTATTACTCGTTATTCAATCACAGAAGGATTGTGCACATTTAATTAATTAAATAATATCTTTTTTTTTCCTCACATACAAACTACAGAATTGTTTGTTAGGATATTACCTAAATATGTATACAAGTATACATTACATCAGCTCTTCCAAAACAAATACCATTCCAGCACATAGAATAGTGATAGGTTACAACGGAAATTAATGGGTGATGCCTCAGAAACCGAAGTAGTGTTAAGCTTTGTACTAAATATAAATTAAGTTTGTATAGGTGTGTGGCTTAACCTCAAGTTAGGCTTTGAAGAAGATCATGTAAGGTGACATTGTAACCTTTCTAATGGGTTCTTATATGAAAGTTATTTACAGAATACTAATTCAAAGAGCCTATGAAATGATCTTTAATTATTTTAAACAGCAGGTCTTTTGACCGTAGTTATCTCGAAAATAGTTAGAATAACTTTAGAGATGATATATACGTAACCCGGGGAACACAGGCTTGATGGTATGAAAATCTAAAATATGGGACCCTAGTTAGTCGTGGTGGATTTCTTTTTTTTTCTACATCATTTTAATGTACTAATTCTACTATAATACTTTTAAGAAGGTTGACCAAAATTGTACGTTTCAAATTTCAATATGTGCAAAACAAAATTAACTGAATTGTTCGGTAGGAGTCTATCTCGATCGTAACCTCTCAAACCTTACTGCAAATCGTTGAAGTCTCTCAACCACGTCTGCGGACAGTAAACTGAGGTCACGTCACAATATACAGACTGTGAAAAAATACTGCCTCCAATCCTGAGAATAAATAAGACGAGCTTGAAGCCGAGACATGAACCCATAGATATCTTGGTCCCAAATTCTTTATCCTAACAAAAATTTTAACCAATGTAAAACTCTATGTCATTATAATTAATTAAATTAACACTTTATTGTGCTCCACACACAACAAAAAGGACAAACATTACCAACTGTCAGGCATAAAAGTTGAATTAAGCTGTTTCATTAAATAATATAGCTTATGTATGTTATCAATGTATAAATAAGCTCATGCTTGATACCTTGATATTTTTTGCCTCCATACTCAAAGGTCAAATCTCTTAGAAAGTCATAAGAAATGTAAGAGCCATCGCGATATGACGAGAGGCCACAAAAACTGGCGACAATAAAAACTGTTTACGATCTCCTCCATCATGTCTAACTGGGAGGAATTGTTGTCTTAAAGCTTCCACAACCCGACGTAAAATACCTATAAATAAATTACCAGTTAAAGTGTTTACTTTGGGCGAAGATCATGGGTTCTCGTTCAAAATTGAAAGATTCTGACCTTGATTTTGACCTTGTCTCGTTCCTTATTTATCCGTAAATTGTTTTGAGAAACTGCGGGCTTATTTTCAACATCTTGGAGTTTATAACAATGTCAAAGATTTGAATAATAATTACCAAACTAACGTTCAATTCGATTAAAATTCAATTTGTAGTTGAAAAGGTGCTTTAGCCCTTGTTAGTTAAGCTCTGTTAGTTTCGTTACCGTTATTAATTCCAATGATCTCTATTCATCATTATTATTTACGAAATATAATACATATTTCATTCATATTATCATGTTCGATCTTATCCGATCTTAGGCCAAATCTTTAAGGAAAAAATATCACCAACATTAATGTTCATTCACTTTTATTCTAAAGCAAGACTGATCGGTTCGCCTCCAATTTTCTTTATCTCAGTTTACTTTTCCGATGACACGAATTACCATAATATCATTATGAACAGATATCTGATCTGATCTACAAGGCTTTGTTTTTGTCTAAAATTTGTGATTATGTAACGTTCTTTGCCGCGTTATTTGAGATTTTGAAGCATGGCAGCGTCTTGGCTCGTGACGGCTATTTATTTGAAAATATGAATTTTATTTATATCATTAGTGTAGAAATAAACCAAATTTACGCGATTTGTTGTAATAATGATTTACATGTTTAAACGATACAAGTTTCCACAAACATGATATATCTATGGAGGTACATATTCACTCGTAACATTTTATTGTAGATTAGTTTTCTAGAAACGTTTTCCTTCAGCAAAAATTCTTCGTTACGATACTTTTTAAGCTTCGTACACTCACCCGCATACACATAACAGCTTCCAGTTCATTTGTATCCACACACCAGCATGGAAAATTCTAGAACTCGAAGATTACATTTCATCCGCGACGCCATAATCTTGTGTCGTAATAATCACTCCCGGGCGAGGGAAACTTTTAAAAAGTTTAGTTGTAAAACCGGACGTTTTTATTGGATGATTCCGAAAGAATATTGTTAGTGCTATAATAATTTAGGAATTTTATTACTTCAGCGTTTGTTCCTTATGTTTCTAGGTAATCGTGACTTATTTGATAGTTATGGAGTTTAGCAAACTTTACACCATCCTGAAGTTGAATATCTTCTCAGTTAATTACCTCTACTTAGAAAATATTTATACGGTGATTTAACTATTAATATTTAAATTGACGTTTTAACTATACAACTATACTGTAAACATTTACGAATATCGACTTTCGAGGATCCAAAAGACATTTTAAAATACTTTCGCAAACAGAACGAACTATTAAGTAAGTACTTGCAATAACCAACTAGTTGGAGTCGGGAAAAATTGTAAGATGTAAAAATTAACTTGTTAAACTTGGAAACTATGTCATATTGTATTATTATGGCTTAAACGAGACATGGGATTAGTTTTTCTATGGCATTTCTTATGTATAGCAACTTAAATCTCTTTGAAGGATTCTAAAAACAGTAAACTCTCATCAAAGTTAAACAGCGCGCCTGACGCATGTCAGGCGCGCTGTTACCTGCACCTGCATGGGTATCCCAACAAAAACGTTACATATCCAAAACAAATGTTCCACAAACATTAATACATCTTAATTATCCAGCGCCATTGTTTTTAATCCTCCTAATAAGCCCCATCCCTCATTTGTCTTTGTATCTTACATGATGCGATACCATTAAGCCCGAAATCCCGCGGCCCATCGTTCTTTCATGGCATAAATAAAATGCTGGTATTTACGCCGTCACTTCGTCCCTCGTTTAACACACCATACATCTTTCAATCCAATGGCCAGCGACGTATAAAAAGGTTCACGGGAATAATTTGGCAGTTATGTTGACAAAACAATGAAATATTGTAAGCGATTTGTATTTGGGCACACTTTTGTGTACCTGTTGCAAAATAGAGAGATTAAATGGAATATACTGTATTTATCAGAAAAGCTAAGCCGCCATGACTTGGTACATTAAAGTATTGTTTATAGATAACTAGCGACCCGCCCCGGCTTCGCACGGGTGCAATGTAGATACTAATGTTTTCTCTACTACAATATGCATGTATTATACATATAAACCTTCCTCTTGAATCACTCTATCTATTAAAAACCGCATCAAAATCCGTTGCGTAGTTTTAAAGATCTAAGCATACATAGGGACAAACAGCGGGAAGCAACTTTGTTTTATACTATGTAGTGATGATTCATCCTAAACTGTAGCATACGAAAAATAGAATGATTGCTTTTTGAACTAGCACACATTACTGAATACTTCATTAAAAATTGTGAGCGATTCTGTTAACGTAAACCAAAACCAAAGCTAAACAATTTATTCGACCCCGCAGACACAGTGGCTAATCATTACGCAGTTCTTTACACTTGGTTTAACATGATTCACCGACGAAACATATATGTAGATAATTTAGCCCAAGTTTGACCTACGGGTCCTGGTCCCACTGCTGCCGCGCTGGCGAGGAAGCCACCACCTAAATTTCAACCAACTTATTTGTGCAGGCGGGAAAACACAGAACTAAAATAAATGTACCAAGTTTGACATAAATACATATATCCTTAATGATAAATCGCTGTAGGTACTGATTGACGTCATACTGTTATTTTAGTTGACATACATGTAACTATTCAGTAATTTTTGACATACTTAGTATTCCTTTTGACATTATTGTTATTTTTTTTAATGTTATATTAATCTGATATTTATTCACGTTTTTTTTTGTAATTCTCATGATTGGTCATTTATATTTATTCGGTATAAATACAATTCTATACAATTTCTCATTAATTTTGGTATTTAATATTATTTGCATACGACGCGGTAGAATATGGAGGACTATATTATATAAGAAAACATCTATGTACCAATTACCCATATTTGCAAGGAAATAAATGATTTGATTTGATGAAATATACAAGAGATTGTAGGTCCAGTAAAATAAGATGGCTGGTGGGATTTGGGCTTCGCCAGAAAAATCCACCATTCCCCTACTAACTTAACCTTTGTTTCAGTGTTCGTCCTCTGCTGGTCCCCGTACATGATCTTCGACCTGCTGCAGGTGTACGGCTACGTCCCCGACACGCAGGGGAACATAGCCATCGCTTCGCTCATCCAAAGTTTAGCGCCGCTCAACTCCGCTGCCAACCCCGTCATATACTTCATATTCTCCAACAGGATATTTATTAGTCTCAGGTGAGTTTTTTAAAACTGTTTCTTTTTCCTCACGTGTGAACTTCTTCTTAGTCTACTAAAAAACTAAAATGTCTTCATCATCCAAATTAAAAGTCTCGCCCCGCAGCCTAATCAATCTTTACGAGTATTATGTCACTCATTTGGTCGAAAAACCAGAAGGCACCATCTGTCAGCGCGACCACGCATCAAATCAAATATTTATTGCTGAACACAGTATAATATATAAATAAATTGCAAGATGTTAAGTTAATGCGCAGTTCACTGTTACGCAGTACACACAATTTTGAATGCCGTAGAACACCGCATTCAAAATTAGTGCGACGGTGTCGTGCTTGCGCGCGATTTTATTACCCTGTCTCACAGGTGAAATCATCAAAATAAAATAAGATTTCGCGCTTTCCCAATAATTTCCAAGGTATCAGGAAAAAAAAATCTAAAAAATCTGGCAGTTTCGTTAGTGAAGATCTATTTTTGCAAGTAACCCTTATTGAGAGTTTTTGGACAAGTTAGTGCAAATGATGTGATAAACTCTATGTAAATCCTTCCGAAATTGAGAAAGGTGACAACCAGCTAAAACAAACTAAATTCCTTGTTCCTAGGATCATCCCAAGCAAAGTCTTTATAAAATTCAACCTAAGTATAAAATAAGATACTTTATAAAATGAACCTTTATAAAGTAATCTCGCTAATACTGAAAATGTTTTGCGTAAAAAATGTGCGGAGAAAGTAATGATAAGTAACTCGCATAATTTACACATTTCCAGAGATAATGGTACGGGTTTTTTGAGATGTGGCCTGTTAATAAACTTTTGCCCTTTTTTGTTCGTTACCATTGAACATTCCACACAACCTTTTTAGGCCATAAGTGCGCTATTAAAATAACATGAATGAATGTCGAAAACTAAATCGAAAATTAATCTAATTATTATTTCGTATTTCTTTCGTATTTTCCAAGTTATTTTTTTTTAATAAATTTAAAATATTATTACAGTCACCGCTTAGTGATTTACAATTATATTCCAACTCCAATACAAAAAAAAAAAAAATTTAAAAAATCATTCATAACATCAAAACTAAGTTTAATCAAGCAACACTCAATTTAATAATGACATAACGCAACACTTTCAAACAAGTTCAAAACAAGTACCGTCAATCATTTGAACAAAACATTTGACAATATCAGAATTAATCATTGTTTCAGTCCATTTGTTCGGATTAACCGATAATTTAGCGTTAATTATTTATCATAACAACTTGTTTCGTCTAAAGTTTCCTTCATTTTCTCAAGTTCAAGTGATTTGAGAAAAGCCGGCACTGAAAATGTTCTTCGCAAAATTAAAAGACCTTGCTTAAAAAGTCCAGTTATTTAGTTTATCATGAAGTAAAAAATAAATGGCTCCATTTTTTGTAGCGGTCTCAAACGGTCGCTTAGTCGCGCGTTAGTTTATTTAAGGATAGGTAGGCTAAATAAAACTAAAGTATCTTAACACTAATCCTTCGTTTTCTTTTTTATGACCATCAATAAATCAGACTCATCGCAATTTAGGCTTATAATTAGCAGCTCTGTTAGTAAAATTATATTATCTTTAAAGTAGACATTAATAGATTATAAACGATTTTTTTAAAGAATCTGCACCCGCCGTTTAATAGTAAAATATACTTGTGTTTTTCTGTTCAACTTTATTGCGCAACTAAACCCAAATCAAAAGTTTAGCCACAAAATAAAACCGTTCAACAATAAAATCTACAACGCCCTTAAATAGAAAACACATTTTCTACCGTCATTTCATATAAAAAACAGAAGCTGGATAGTTTTTCTGGAATGCCCGCTTTCATAAATATGACAAGAACAGCTTTTTACGCTTAAAAATGACTTTTAAAAGCAACAAAGGTCTTTAACGACGCCATCTTACTTGTAACATGGTACTCAATTTGAGTCAGTGACGTCAAAATGCACTTAAGCACTAAACGGTTTATGCTTTAGTCATAAAGTTAGTCTTATTTTAGTGCGGTTTAAGTGACTATCTGTTGCTTATTTAAGGTCTTGTTTAATATAGAATACGATGAGTCTTAGGTTTTGAAGTATTGTTTTTTACGCAATCTAGAACCTATGTTAGCATTTTTCATTAAAATGCAGATAACATGTGGAAGAATGGTCTATCTATTAATAAAATCAATCGTGTACAACTGAGTTTTATATTTTGCCATATTGTATTCAAATACCGACCTCCTTACAAAAAAGCCTCTTAATAACTTGATATCCTTATAAAAATCGTTAAATAGGACGAAAGTTAATTTTAGCGAAAATATTGCTGTCAACATTTCGTCACAATTCTATTAATAAGCACGAAATTAAATTATAACTTTATTATGAAACGAAATTAAGTCAAACACTCCTAACATAAAATTTTAGAAGCGATATGCTTAATTAAACATTTGAGAAACATTTTTGGCTTTAACGTAGACATTAAATCTAATTAAATTGTGATAATTAGTATGTGCTCCGCAACTTTCTTTACTGAATTAATTAAGCTAGTAGATTGAAAATTATTAATTATTTAACTAGATACCAGTCCGTATTTGCGAGTGGCTTTATATTTGGGTAGTATTACTATAAGTTTTCCTGATGTAGATTTTTTTTTGTAATTCAACTACCTTTTGACTGATAGTGGGGAAAACACTCAAACGGTCGTTCCGGTTCCTTTGAAAGTTACAAAACTACTACGACATTACGAAAGGCCTCGACGTGAGCAGATTGTGCAGAATGTATAGGACACTTCCCAAAACGGCATGATAGCACAACGATCACCCATCAGGCGAGTTGCGGCCAAACGCAAGCCTACTTATTATAAAAAAGATACCAAATATCATATACAGGTGGGAATCTGACTGCTGACCACAGTCACGTGGCACCCTGAAGAACACTATTATAAAGCAATAGGAGCATTTGCCAAAAAATATCATCATTACCTGTCCTGTGCTCCCCGCATCCTACCTATCATCCTTCGCATCATACCTTTTGACTTTGGTAAATACTGAATAAAAGTATTTTCTCTCAAACAGGAACATTCCACCATACAAGTGGCTATGGTGCTGGGTGAGGGCAAGCGACAGTCCTGCCGGGAACGAGTCCCGTGCCCACACGGAGCTGTTGACGTCATCACACAGGCGGACTAGGCATGAACTAACTATACGAGTAAGTTAGCGACACCTTTAAAGGCTAAGGTACAGACTTAGAGGCCTAAACAACTGCGTTTCGTATTCTTGCAACAATTATCAGAACGATAGATATTGGCTTTTCGGTAGGTAATGTCAGTCCAATACATTTTTTCACTTTTCAATCTGGGTTTTCGCTGACACTGATGGATTGCCACTTTTGCATCACAAAATTGTCTGAAGTCAGACTATCGCTCACTCTATTGATACAGCGTACACGGCATTAAAATCTAGTCAGCAAAACAATGTTTTGTGAACGATAGATAAAACTGTTTTAAGCAGATCTATACTTAACCAACTTTAACGCACTTAAGAAACTTCATCTAATCAGCATCGTCTACAAGTAAGCTGTTCACCATTATTTTATGGAAGGTCCAACTGCAACGTAAATTATGCACCATTTACGGCATCTTCTCTAATTGGAATCAGCTTGTACAAATGTGGTGATGCCGGCCGATACGTGTGTACAGTACTTAAACTTACGTGTGCACAACTATCAAAGTACCGAAATTCTTTAGATACTCTAATCTTAGTTCCACATTATTGTCTATAAACGAACAGGCAAATTATAATATGAACCCAGTCATATTTACGTGTACAAGGTTGTGTTTTCAAAACAAGCGCGATCAGTGAGACATGTGAGCGTATCGTGGGAGTATGGTAGGAGTAGTATCGAGAATCCGAGATGTTTTCAAAAGCAGTCACGTGCGCTCGGGCGTGCTTCAGTTGCAAGCGAGTGTCACGCCAAGCGTGAAACTTCGCAGAAATAGTTGAGCAAGTTCTTAGCCTACGAAACCTATCGCGTGATAGTTCAAAGAGCAAGCGTCATTATGAAGTAAGGAGACTAGCTTGCGCTTCAAAATCGTAGTAGCATGAGCTACACTACAAATTACACCACTCATATAATTTCTCAACATATATTATCTAAACAAGTATTTATATTATCTAAACAAATATTTATAAACACCCCAATAAACCAGGTAGGAATATACGCTGTTGTGGTAAAGCATTCCTCATGAAACAGATTGAAAAGTTCTATTTCCATCACTTAAATTTTAAAAGGAAGATTCCTTTCATCAGACAGGTGTAATGTCTAGTGGGCTACTGCTCAGCGGTTTTCGTCGGGCTGTTGTCTATAATTGTCCTAATTTCACGGATATACCTGCATGATGTAAGACTTGCGTGACGTCAAGATATAACATACACTAATCCCAGAGGCATAATCTACGCCGAACAATACCACTTCATGAACACATTATGCGTTTCCAAATTCATTTACTTTAACAGCCGCTCCGACCAATTCCTTCTGGTCCATTTCGACTTTGAAACTTTTTCGTCGATTATTAAAAATTCTCAAGGTTTGCCTTCTAACTATTTTATTACTTTGACTGAAATTGATTACCAGGGCGGCCTAGAATGATAATTTATGATATTGGATTTTTCGAGTTCTATTCCTATGATCAAATGATTTCGTTCGTAAGAATAACTTTCTTGACCTTCCGAACTGTCGTATAAGTGTTTCAGTCTCATTTGGTATGTGCGGCTTCGTTCGTCACCATATCTATCATCCAAAAATTGGTCTTCGAGAACTTGAATTTGTTTCAGATTTAAATATGGTCGCCAAAATCACGTCGTTTTGCCTTGTAAACGTTGATACCCAGTTCTTACATCGGGCAAAGATACTGTTTCCTATAATGATTATTCAAGCGATACAGTTGTTGAGGTTTACGCCAATGAATATTGCCTTATGAATTATCCTGAATGATGAGACTGAAGCTGACCCTAGCACAGAACAGTTGAGAAAAGGGTAGGCAGATTATGACGAATAGACACTTTTCTTCAAACTGATACATTTTCAAACATATTTATTCGAGTATCTTTGTCTATCCACCCAGTTAAAGGATGACAGCGTGAAGTTCCCGAAGCAGCGCCTGCACCAGTGCAACAGCACCAACTCCAAGAAGGTTCGTCTACACCTGCCAGATCAACAGATAAATAACAATTGTCATCCGCCGCAAAGAAGAAGAGAAGATACTTTCTTGTAAACTTAGCGTATACCAAAGTAGGCCTGCATTCCAGAACGAGGCTTAGGTATGAATCTCGATTAGAAAATCAACGGTATTGGTATTTAAATACAGTATTTTGACTAGGAAAAATTATACACACACATGCAAAGCGTTTACACAAATTCTAGGCTTGCTTCAAATTACAGCTTCCTTATTATTATTATATTATTTGAAGTTACAGGTAAATCGTGAGTAAGTTCGCCTTGGTCGCCTTGAGGCAAACGGTTTTTTTATGTGTATTGTGAAACATAGCAAAAACTTTATCAGTCAACCCTACACTCGCGTTTCAATCGAGATTAATACTTTCAGTTTTGTTCCAAAATACGGTCTTTTATACTATGTCTAATATTTTGTATGTACGTACATGTATACTGTGTAATTTTAATAAGTGTGAACTATTTTAGAAATAAGATGACATAAACGAATTGGTTACGATAAAGTTTAAAGTGTTTAATATAAAAAACGAAATGATAATTAATGTTAATTTTAAGTTCTGTAAGAATTTGAAAGATTGCACCTGTCATGCTGTTGAAAATTACCGAGAGGGAGTTCTCGCATAGTCAGCGATCAACTATTAATAATTATAATGATGTACCTCTTTTACTGACACGGGACCTACGAGTATATGTGCTCGCTCCCGGCTCGGCGGAGGGACAAGTGACTTACACAAGTCAGGGGGGTTACCATGATCTGTTAGTGCAGATATGTTTTAGGACTATTCCGAGAGTGGGAAAGTGACGGCGCTAGACAGCTGTCTAGCGTCATCTCTTACCCGCATGGTAACCTACCAGTTCATTACAACTGTTGACCTCCACAAAGGAAGGAAAGCGATAAAGACGTGTTTATTGTTGTAGAAGCTACTGCCATTTTGTTTTAAAACTACGGGTACAAGTTAATGGGAATGAACAAGTGAAACAGCTGGATTCACAGGTAGACACTAAAATTGGGTTGCCATTTATGACATCCGATATTGCTTAGGTATTACACAAAATATTGTGCTGAAAATATACGACAAATTTCGCCTCAACATAATATTACTGTGCTTCAAAAACCAAGTTCAGCTCCGCTGAAATCGAAAGATTTATTTCCGAACCCGCCACTATTTTCCTTGAAGTTAATAAATCTTGCTTAAACTTCATTTCAATTATAATGATTGTGATTAAACGAATCAAAAGTGTTTTATTGTAAAGTAGCGAATAAGATACAGGGACTATTTAGACAAGTACATTTTCGGTCTACTATTTTGTACGACATTCTAGATCTCTTGAACCAAACGTGTTGTAAATAAGTATAATGTAAGTACAGTTTCCGGGCGAAAATATGGCGCATTGCGAATTAGAAAGAGGCTGTCACACAATACTGGGTGACAGAGACGACGATAGCCTAACTTTTTCTAAAACTCGATGTCCCAAAAAGCCGATAGCAGACGCTTCACTTTGTGAACATTTTTGAACTTCATTGCAGAAGGGAAAAATTAATACCAATCCAATAATTTCGGTACGCCACATCGTCTACTGGTCTACCGATTGATAAAAAAAATTGTGGAAGATGCAGTTGAGCTTAAACTATGTAATTTTGTAGATGTAGTGTGAACGTGGAATTAAACAAAAATAACAGTCACTCGACCGAATCGTCTGATATTGGCGTTTGAGTTTTTAAATGGATTTGTATTTGTATGTTCAAAACATTTTGTAGAAATAACGTCTAGAATAACGGTGCCAAACCAGATTGGAGTCAAACTCTAGTCACTTTGTGTTTTAAGTGTATTTTAAATGTGTAATAATTCTTCGATAATTATGAAGATATGATGTTTTATACACCGACGGTTTATTCAGAGTTTAATTGAAGTAACCGTCACAAAATAATATAGCTGTTCAAGCATATTTTGGTGCGTGGCCAAAATCAGAACTAACACTGTCTAATTTTTTCAATACAATTTACACAAAAATCTTTACCAGCAGCGCCCCCTTGTTAACTCATTTCAGAGCGCTGGAAGTACCTTGTCCTGCAATTGCAATTTTAAAATAATTAGGTACATCGTTTGATTCTTTATCAAAACATCATTATCAGGAGCTACACTGTATCAAAAAATTAAACTTTAGAATAAATGTATGGAATCAATTTGTTTGCCTTTCATTTATAACGTAGCGTTAATTAAACCACATTAATCAATAATCACAAGGGGAGAAACCCATTGAACGAGTCACTGGGTTGTAGAGATAAACAATGTATTCGTTTTAGTGGCCGGAAGTTCTACTGCAGAGCATGAAGTCTTGGGTTCGATTCCTAAGTCGGACAAAGTCTTATTGGGTTTTCCCATTAGGAATTTCGCGGCAGTAGTTTCATAGTCTGAAATTGTGCCAGGTTGATGGCAATAGGCTCACCCTCCTATCAAATCGGACCTAAATATGTCGTAATGAAGGTGTTTTATTGGGTTTAGGGACCTCTGCTTACCTCGAGGATTACAAGCGAACAAATGAATTAATACAAAGACTTTTACAATCTCGACTACCGCCAAACTTAATGTCTTCTCATAATTAATAACAGAGATAAACATAGATTAGAGAATTTATCCAGGATCATTTATTGTGTGTCAACTTGGAACATACTAATATTAAAAGACTTTTATGAAGTTAATTTATCTTGGAACGCTTCTAATTGTAAGGTGTCACAAATTTGGTGGCAGGAGAAATACAACTGGTTTAATTAAAGTATTTACTAATTAGTAACAAGTTTCATTGAACTAACAACCAAGGATGTTCTTCTTCTCGCATAGGTATAGGCTAGTACTTCTGATCTGACCACCATCTCGAAACTCGATCATCTCGTGACAGTTTTAAATAGGATAGTCAGGTAGTACCGGGGCTGTCTTACGCGTTTGTATTGCCACGAAGAATATGATCATAGTAGCCCACCGGTATCGGGAACAGGGTCCAGCTAGCGGCTGTCAGGTTCCAGAAAGGAACCTCCTAACAATACGAGCCGTGTCCAGGAGTGCCGCTTTTTGAAACAAGCCCTTGATCCAGCTGCCTAACGAGTCTCCTCAGGTATTGGTCGCGGCTCTTGGCAATTAAGCCATTGGCTGACTATCGGCACAATGATCGTATTCCTATTTGTAAAAGACTACGTTACAAATAAAAAATCTTACGTATATATATTTAATTCGTCCATTGAACTGTGGCGAGTCCAGTTGTACACGGAAAACGAAGATTCATCAATCTACATATAATAAAATTGTAACAGGCCGATGTCTGTCTGTACATTGGAGATATTGAAAAAAAAATGGGGTCTTTTTAGAGCAACAGAAGCCAAAACAACAGTTTTTAGAATTTTTGTCTGTCTGTCTGTCTTTCTGTCTATATGTTTGTACGCGCATCACGTAAAACCTACTACATGGATTTGAACGCAGTTCACCGCTTTAATGCTAGATGCCTTACTTAAAATACAAGGTGTAGTTTTGAAATCTCGTCAAAATTCAGGAGGTTGTCATAGAAGACGTAAATAATCAATATAAATTACGGTATCTGGTCAATAATAATAAACGCTGCTTTTTTTGTTGTTTTAATTTGACACTATTTCAGAATGAAGCCCTTTGCAAAAGAGGAGAATCACCCGTTTATCGAATAAACGTCTGCGTTTGTTTGTGTGTGTGAAAGCGCTGTTATAGGGCTAGTATCAGACGGGCGCGCGGGGCGGCGTTTTAATACGGGTGGTGTTGTGTACACTTATCGCTTTCCGATATTAAGAAAAAAAAAAAAAAAAATTAACTATCCATTTTATTATTAACATTATTTATGTAATCATTAGCATAGTTACCTCCTTTAATTTGACGAGGATGCAAAGCAACACCTTGTATAGGCTACATTTTACCACAGAAATGATCTTTTTATTTATTTTAGGTACCACACGTACGAAGTCGTGGGCAAAGGCTAGTGTAGAATAAATTCAATAACATCACATGTGGTTGAAGGTTGAAGGCAACATTTGAGTCCTCTATTACACGGGATTTAAACAAAACTGGCGCAATGTGGGTGTACTATAACAACAGTTCTGTCTAACTCTTACAAGGATAACAGGCGTGATATTATGTTATGTAACACGCACATAATCTCTTCACCACAGTCATAATAATGTAAATTAATAATGTCTAATTTACTTCAGCAAATAAACTAAGTTAAAAATACATTAGCACACCATTAAAATTCAATCCTCTGTAGATTATCGTGCCGCGACGGAAGAGCCAAGCAACTTTTATGAGAAATTACGTTTTTCCGTAATTAATTTTCATGTCAGAATGTAAGTTGTGATTTTTAAAAGCCGTTTTCATAATTTTGTGACGATGTCTCTTGATTTTTCAAGCGTTGGTCTTTCTTTTTCATAGTAGAAATATTTTAGCTTTTTCACTTTTATTTTACGGTTAGTTAGCTTTTTTGTCCTTTGTTTCTACTAACTTAACACTCTGAAAAATAAGCAAACAAACATGTAGGCAAATGTTTTAACTAGGAAGGACCTTTTTGGTTAACCTCCGTTGTCCCACTGCTGGGCAAAGGTCTGCCCCATATTCCCTCAGTCTTGTCTATGGTTCACCTTTGCAGCTAATCAGCACCCACAGGGAACCTATCGATAAAAAAAATCATGAAAGCAACCGAAAGTGTACAGATTAGAATGTAAAACTTTATGCGGAAAATTAAAGTTAGAAGAATTATTTTAATAATTAAAGAATCTTTCTTAATTTTTTTGTTTCGTTACACATTGTTCATGAAACACTATTAAACACTACAACCACAAGTGGACACAATACATGTAGCAAAAAATATCATAGTAATCATGTCAGAAGGGAAATTTGATTAAACCGCGTCTCTAAAGACCTAGACTACTAAAATCCCGCAGTGTAAGGCGTCGCGCGTCGCAACACAAATGGTTTCAAATAAAAGCCCTCGCTTTGGCCCAAACTATATTGTGTCTCTGATTACTTTCACTGAAGCTTCCAAATGACAAAATATATTTGAGCCAAACATGGGACATTATCTACAACCATTTCTGCAAGTTTTTTGGATTTTGAAAAGCTTGTCCAAGTAATTTGATGTTGGTGTTGAAGACGAATGCAATCTTGGCATAAACGGTAAAATGTTTTGAGCTTGACGTAAAAATGTATCTGGATGGTGGGTGGAGATTTTGAAAAAATGTATGTATAGCTGTAAAATATTGTTTTAAAAGCCTACAAGGGAAAATCTTTTAAGTGAAATCTTTTTGTTAAAATTATGGTGAAGGTCATCTTGTGACCACTTTTATGATAGACAATCGGGTTTTCTGTTACCAAAAATCAGTTCCAAAATGAATTGAAATATTCTCAAAGACTATTGTTTCAAGGTCTGTCCCGCCCACAAGTTTTGTTAACTACACATACCTCCATCGTCGTCAAGAGACTCCGAAAATAACTGACACAATTATAAGATAGTTTACAGGCAAATTAATTGCGTAGGAGACGATATAATTGCCAATACATCGTGCCAATCTGACCTATTATAATTACTCCTAGAACTTTCATAACTCGATCCCGTAACTACTACCAACTACTTATTTACTTATCCGATGTCAATAAGTAATTGCCATACTAGCGTCCGGTACGAAAACAACACTGTTATATGATAAATAATAAATCTAGAAGATTCATATCTAGTACTAGCAACACGCCCCGGCTTTGCATGGTTTTACAACACAGCAAAACTTCGAGATTTCTTTATTACTTATATGCAAGTTTACTATTTGTGTTTTTTACACACTTAATTAAACCTTTTGAAATAAATTCTCTGATAAATGGAAAAAAAAAACTGTAAATGAAAATGTAAGCAAGGCTCCTTATTGGCATGTAAGAACAGGAAGTGAATGATAGCATGACGATTAACAGGAGACAACGGAAGAAGAAAATGTGTTGACCCCCAGTAACAGGCAGCAAAATGATGAAGTGATGGTCGTGAAAACAGCATCTATGTATATCTATTGTGGTGTTATTTTGAAGAACAAGACGCTCACACAGGAAGACACGAAAAGCAACCTTGTTTCATAATACGTATAGATGATAAATCACGTATCCTGTGGATTTATATCCAGTATATGTATGATGAAGCGGGCATAAGGTTGAGTTATGGCGATATTGACCTTTTCCAAGCTTTGTTTGCGTACCGGATTGGGCAATGTCCAGGGACGAACGACTTGCTTCAAAAGGTTTATATTAAAGTCAGGGGATGATGTAGGTATAAAATTATCATTTAATAAAGTCACATTGTGTGTATGCTGCTTAATAGTGTTGTTTGACATCGTTGGTGGTAAAACTACGTATTCAAAGCAAATTGCTGAAAAGTTATTATTCAAACGTAACTTATTTTTCAGTCATATTTTAAGTCAGTACAAAAACGTTATTACTTGTGTTCATAAAATAGATAAAATATTAAAAATAATCCAAATAAAGTACCTCTGCTAAGAAAGACTTATCGTACCGTACCTACTCCAAGAATATAGGTTAAGAGAAGAATCCACCTTCTTACTTATTTTAGGCCTAATAAGTAAGCTCTTGACAATATTTTAGAATGAACAAGCGACGCGCGACGTGCCGACGTGGTTTTTATTAATTGATGAACCATCAAGATTTCTTTGTAATATGCAAGTTGAATGTAAATGTATTTATACACATAAACCTTTAGAAATACAATCTCTATTGATACTGAAAATCGAATCAAAATACATTGCGTGGTTTAAAGGAACAACGTCGTCACCCAGACAGATAGAAAAGCTACAAAACGTATAGCTACGAGTACCTATACTTCAAAGTTATATGCTCTTTAAGAGCTTCAGTTCTTGTCAAAAAGCACAGCTAAATTTAAATCTAGGCACTTCAAATAATTATTCTCTATTACTTCATTGTAAGTTCATACACTATTATGATAGCACTTACACCTATCATTATGATAATGTTATAGGTGTAAGATCAATTAGTACTGCTAAACTGTTATTAAACACTATTATGTACCATAGGTCCTGGCAATTTGCATAGATCACTCGTGTAATATAATGTGAGTGTTCCTTTGTCGCTATACTGTTTGACGGTAAAATTAACGTAGTAAGACTTTGTCAATTATTTATTTGGTCCTAAATCTTTAGTATAGCTCTTGGCTTAATAATAACAATGACTTGATCTGTAGGTTGGGTGGGTGACCACCTATTACATGCCGACTTTCCTCCGTGCCTCGGAAAGCACGTTAACCCGTTGGTAGCGGTTGTCTGCGTATTTGTAGATCTTTGACAGTCGTAACAGGTAGTCAGTGGCCTAAAAGTCTGATAACCAGTCTTCCCAAGGGGTATCGTATTACCAAGTACTAACTGGGTTGTGGAGGTCAAATAGGCAGTCGCTCCATGTAAAATACTGGTATTCAGCTGCATCCGGTTAGACTGGAAGTTGATTCCAACATAGTTGTGAAAAGGCTTGGCAGATGATGATGTCTTAGATCTTTAGTACGTTTAGTGTAAGTTGGGAATTTAGCCTCATCAGCACCTGATAAAGAATATATATAGCACTGCATTAGTAATCCATTTCTATTACTATCGTCGATACGAGACATGACGAGAAAAAAGTCGTTTGAACATAGCATTAATATAATAATTGCGTTTTACATCCATCTCTCCAGACTTATCTACCTACCTGGTGGGTTACCATAATCTGTTAGTGCAGAAATGTTGGAAAGTGACAGCGCTAGACAGCTGTCTAGCGCCATCTCTTACCCACTCTCGGAATAGTACTAAAAGATTCCTGCACTAAAAGATCATGGTAACCTGAACCTGTATCTGAAAATATTAATTGTATGTACGGTGGAAAGAATGAAACATATAAAATGGAATAAATAATAGGAGCAAAAGTCACGTGTAGATATATCAAATAAATTACCTACCTACTTTTCGCATTTCCCCTCCTCTTTGACACTCAAATTGTTACTTGTGAATGCGGCCAAAAAAGGGCGATTGTGTTTAGCACGTCCCGCGCCCGAAAGTGCGAAATAATGTTAGTCACTTCCTCGGAATTGCGTAAAAACTTCGTAAAAGGACAGTCCCAAACCGCAACGACGTGCTTCTTCCGTCCTGGTCGGAACCACTCTCACATAGAGTAAGTAGATCTAAGATAGAAGGTGAGTTACATGCGAAACGTTTTGGACTTGTTTTGAAACAGAGGACCTAGTGCGTATTAGATACCGATTCGATCGCGTCCACGTGGTCTTAAATTTTTACTGTAGGTAATATAATTTCACCATCCAGTGACAATATAGAAAAGTTTACTTTCACACGATCGAGTAGGTTTCGTAAAACTCGCCCACAGCGCTAAGCTCACAGAACTATCGACATAACGTTTTAAATTATGTTAATATGAACTGGTCTCATCTTTTTTGCAGCAGGTAGAGCTCATCCAGTGTTAAGCACCACAGGCATCTTATGCTTTTTCATAGCCTAAATATTAACTAATTTTCCTCAGTAACAATATGGGTTTTTTTTTGTCAGGGATATCTAATGAAGGAATGAAATGAATGAATGTGAACTTTGGGTTCACGTGATGGCTTCTGCAAAAAAGGAAGGATCCACTTCTGAAAAAAAGTCTTACCTTCTGCACTGTTCCTTCTTCACATCTTCAAGCTTCATTTACTAAGAAACTAACCGTAACATAAGAGACACGCAGCCGCATAGCGAGCGCTTTAAAGCGATGCTAGCTTTAGGATAGCTTGAAGTGCATAGAATTAATGATAGGTATCTTTGTTTAGCGTAGTATAAAGTTGTGAAGCGCTTTATTGCGGCTTTACTGTCTGGTTTATTTATTAAGCTGCAGTGAAGTTTAAAGGATAGCTATGTGTGCATATGACAAACCAGAAACCAAGGCTATGTGGCAAAAATAGCGTAAGTAACTGTAGTCCTTCAGTCTCAAAGCAATATATTCAAAGGATCGTGTAACAGTGCCCTTTAAATCCGAAATGGCTCGACGACAAAATCTAAATGGGAATTTATTTTCATAGTTCATTATATCGCGAAACGTCACCAACTGGGTCAGTTACTTTTATTAACGTACTTAACCTACCATTCGCAGTCCCTTACAATTCGTATTTAATTTAAAGATATATTTGAAGGTTTAAGTAGGACATGGAGAATGATATACATTGATTGATTTAACAAAAAAAATGGAATTATATATAAAAACGTTGAATTTGGCTTCCTCAAGTGTGTACAACGGGATAGACTTGTAAAAGGAACTTTGCTACATTCATGCTTCTAGCTCTAACATAATTATTTAATAACTATACGTAACATATTTCTTTACAAGCTTAACGCTACCTCATCTAAGAAGACTTAACAAAACATCGGTTTTAATTAAGAGTACCGTTCCATTGTCCGTAACATGTTTGTGCACGTGTGAAGAAAATCACGGATCACGGGCCTTTACGACCCGTTTATTACGAAATCCGGAGTTCCGTAAATGTTTGTCATGCGAACACGTTGAGATGGGACAGTAAAGGGGAACGTCTATTATTTTAGTAGCTTTTCGCATCCGTGATGTAATGTTGTGAAGAACGACGTTCATTAAAATTTGTTTTTAGACGATATATTATCAGCAGCGAGCTTATCATATTCAGCCGATGGATTTCCCACTGCTGGGACTCAGGCCTCGTCTCTTTGACAAGGATTTGGCCAAAATCCACCACGCGGGCCCAGTACGGGTTGGTGCGTGTCACATGGCTTCGAATTTTTGTTTAAAACCATGATGTCATGACTTATTCTTTCACCATTTTCAGGGCAGTGTCAATGAAATAAATTACCCAAACTAAAGTGTCTGATTGAACGCACAACCTTCGCGAGTCTTTGATGCTTCCCAAACTATGATTACAATCTTCATAGAATTTATTTTGGAAAAATCAAAAAGTAAATGTACACTGAATGAAGCTGATAAACATGCCTTGCGAATACGAGAAATAAAAGCGTTGCCATTAGAGATTAATATTTTTAGAAAAAACTAAAATGCTTTCAATTTAAGTCATTTCAGTAAAAGCTCCTTTCATGTTTTTTTTTTTATCATCAAGTTTTTTTTTTATATCGTACAGTAAAGTTTCATCCAAATTAATTTCAAAATATTTCATACGTTTTTGCACAAAGAATGTCGCCCGAAATAAAACTTGGAATAAAGCCTAGATTTTATGTTTTAGCTTTGAACAAGCTCCTCATTATTCCGCCCGCATACTACGCAGAACGCAATGAAAGTAAAAAAAAAAAATAGGTATTAAATTATATTTACTAAGAAGTTATTCAAGCACTGTATTGCAGAACTCCAGTGCTGAATTACAAATGATTAACTGGTGACCCGTAACACGGGAATTTTATGCCTACTTCGAGCACCAGTCTCCCACAAATGTTTACCGGATGTATTATACTGTTCACTAAAAACAAAATCATGAACATGCAGCTTGTCATTCAATAATTTGGTATATTGTTACAAACCATTGGGAGTTGTTCAATAAAATGTAAATCCCCGTACACAAAGGTACGTAACACATGAATAAAGATGGCAAAGACATGGCGATACATTCTGCCTTGAATTATTCAATATTGGAGCGTATCAAAGCTTGCCCCTATTTTGTTAGGAAAAATATAATATTGTTGATATTTTCCTTACGAAAACTTTGTGTTATTTTAGTATCTCTTTGTGTTAAATAGAAAACTGGAATATGACTTACCCTGACCTGTAGCAGAAACTATTCACTAAGAAGACTGCTTAAAAAATGTTAAGAAGAGACTCAATTTAATTATCATCATTAACATTAACTTCCTGTCCTTGTCCCATGTTATTCGGGTTTGCGCACATTTTGCCTTTCCTTGCTAAGTGTCAAGCTATCATTTACTTCAATTTATTATTTGTAAAATATGCTTTTTCCTTATCGTGAAGAAGCATCACCTAGAGACATATTCAAAATAATTTTCCAATAATGTGGAGTCAAAAGTTCCAAAAGATGGCCCTCACAACCCACCATTCACCACATCGTACTGTTTCAGCTGGAAAGAAGAACAGGCGAAACAAACTCTTCAGTAACACGTCTCTGTCTGTTCATGATCTCGGCTTGCGTTCAGTCTAACCAGATTCAGCTGAATAAAACAAATTGACAGTCTTTCGGGATTATGACTATCCGTGACGACTGTCAAAGATCTATAAATAACAGCTAGCGAAGTCTGGACTTGTGCCCGGTTGATGGCAATACCCCTATAGGCTCGACCCCTATTACATGGGACTTAAACAAAACCGGCGAAATGTGGGTATACTATTAGGTACACCTCCGCCCAACCCTTGGGGAATACAGGCGTGATGTTATGTTATTAAATAAATATCAACCGTAAAGAAACACTAAATTAATTGCAAAAAACATTCAAAAGTTCATCATTTTTAACCCGCTACAGCATTTCAAAACCACGCAAATGTCAAATGGTGTCCTTTCATTTGAACAACGAGTGTCTGACATTAGTATTCGAGTGTCGTCGCTCTCGTGACACGGGTGTACGTGTTGCGGCCTGACCGCTACACTGTATATTTCTACGTGGTTAAGTCAACTTTACTCTATGGATATTTATTGAAACGTGACGATATTTCAAGGATTATTAAGAATAGGTGACAAAACATTTCGATATTTTTTTGCCTTTGATAGCTGATCTTAACTGATCGAATGGCTGATCGGAACTCTCTGCAACCCTTTTTTGCTACATATTATCATGCTTAAGCTCGGTACCTTTGGGTACGCAGACGAAGGTACAGTCGCGGAGAGTTACATATCCAGTGCACGTGCCATTGCGGCCAAAATACAGTCACTCAGAGCGAGGCCATGGTCCATTATACTGAAACGAAACAGAGTTGATAAGTCTCTTGTACCTATCGTTGCTAACAGTAGATATAACTATGCTGGTAAGAGTCCCAGAGACCAACTCTTTCAAAAAGAAATAATAGTTTCATATTTCTATAGACCATGGGGAAGATTTTTAGACCGTAATCGGAAGTTAATTGGAAATTAAATTACCTAAACACATCTTTGAACTTAGAAGCGACTTTCCCTTTGAAATAATTTTATAGACCTTCCAGAAAACCGAATGTAATCGAAATGTCTTCACTTCACACGTAAGACCCTGTAAATCAGAAAATACCAGTAAATTGACAATTTTCTGTTTCAATAGCACCAATTTAGATAAGATCTGTCTTCTAATAGAACTTTGTGTTGCTTTGATTGATATTGAATTTGTACTCCAATTTAATGACAAGGAACCTCAAAGAATATTACCTATGGGTGTGTGATCAAAGGGACTATATTTATGATTATTGTATTCTAAGACATGATCATCTCCAATATTATTCTCTGATTCATTATAACAATTGCTTCACTCTTGACTGATTTGGTCTATTGAACCGATCCTGAGAAATGGATTGTACAAATAATTCGGATATCTTTCATTGCTGTTTAGTCTAGCAGCTGCAATAGCAACTTTGATCCTTGAGTTGGGTGTATAAGGAATACCCCAATAAGGGATATTGCCCGATATACTCGCAAAAGCTGACTCTACTGTGGATAGAATTTAATCTACCTCGGTTCCCAAATACCCTTTTGGATAACAAAGGATGACTTTGCTTCTTGGACATCGCCGAGTCGCTACGCTATCGTAGCGTAGACAACTCAGGGTATACTACGCTCGATGTACGCTTACGCACTTGATACGCGAGGAGAAATTTTACATAAATAATTAAAATAGACTTAGTAACAAAAGAGTACATTTTACGCATCTACCTACATTCTCCATAACAAGGGAAATAAAGTGAATAATCCAATCAAATACTTTGCCCCTTTTAGTAAAAAAATCTTTTACAGAACAAAATTCTCATCAGATTTTGAAAGATTAAATTATATTCAACTTTTCATGCCATAATTGAGTTTTTAGCTGATATTGTATTTTTATCAATATTTTCGCCAGCTTAGTAACAGCCCCAAAGCGATCAAATAGGGTTCACTGTCATACTTTGCTAATAGGGTATTGGGACCCCATATGAGTCTGTATTGACATTTTAAGCCATCACATTATATTACGCCGCAATCGGCCATTGCTGAACATAGTTTACGGGCTATATTACAGATTTTGCTATTATGGTGGCTAGTATGTGGTCGAACAGACAAAAGGTTAAAGCTATTCAGCTATTTTACTAAATTTAAACTAATGTTGTACCTACTCTCTACGATTAATAAATACCTAGTTTATTGTTCATGTTCACAGATAAAAGGGGTACGTATTCTTTGCTCGAAACCACACAGGCCAGAATATTGTAAATCGAAAGACGTGTAAACTTTTACATTATTATTCTATTATTTATCATTATTATTTTAGTCAAAAGATCTCATTTCAAAACTTATCTAGAACTACACAGAATTTCAATTCAACTGCATCAAAAAACCAATATCATGAGCCAATGGCATCCGCGTCTTCCGCTAGAAAAATAACAAGTTTCATTACTATGAAAGAAGATAAATCAAGTTTGTCCAATAACCGACAGAGCTCATGCCGTCGCAGACGAAAGTTTAAATTGAAGAATTGAATCGTGTGGAAAGTTGGACATGTCACTGTAGACTGAACTGTTCGATAAAATTTTCATTCATTCATTTGATAAATGCTTAGTTATGAAATAGAGGATAGAAAAATAACCAAACCAAAATTAAAAAAGAAATACGCTATGTTTACCTTTAATCCTAATTTGATTGAGATCTATCTTTTAGGTGTATTTTTACGAATGTACGTGAGCTCTGTGCGGTCCGCAGATTGCGTGGCGGTCTGACTTAATTTTTTGTAATTTTCGGTGAAATGACAGGACATTTTATTAATCCAAATACGATGTTCAAATAGCTGCTAAGCAACCTTTTCAACTATGTATTATTTTTTATTCGTCAATTTATCAGCATACACGAACAATCCACAATACCAACACGGAATACAGTATCAACCACAAATAGTTTTTATAAGTTTGGTAACCTAATCCGTTCTGTATCAATTTTGGTGTACAATAAAGTATATTCTATTCTATTCTATTCTAATCTTCAGCTGACATTATTGCATAATCGGAATGCAGGAAATTCTTATATTCGGAAAGAAAGCCCATCGTTTTGTCGAGTCACGTTTTAGTAAATATTTTCGCTTTTGTTTTAGTTTATGTCTCTTTGTTATCTGTAGATGTGACAAGGATTGATAAGTTGGTTTATTTTAATTTGGAAAGCACAGTTTTTTCTACTTCGTTTTTTTTTTGGTTAAAGAAAAATAACTATGAGACAATTTGCTTCTTATTTGCGATGAATGAAATGGAAATTTATATCATGATTATACTCCAAGCCCAATGACATTCACTGCCAATATTACTCAGAGGGGAGTCCAGTGATTCACAATACCCAACACAAAGACCATTGCGAGGTCAATCCTAACTCTGTCAGGGGCTGAGTTATACTCAAAATTTATTTCGATTATGAGGAACCACCTATACGACGAATGTTAACTCGAAAGTTAGATAGTTGTTGGATGCTGTAATTTAGAGAATAATGCAAACCCAATTACTATCTTTGGCAGCTGAACTAGGTTTTGGTTTAAAATAATAGTCAACAAAAGTAATACATTGAAAACGTTCACAAATATTGAGGGATTCACACGGCAAAGTACACATTTCGCACGTCCTCAAAAAAACCGTCGTAACACAAAAAAATTAGTTTTGAGATATTATACTTTAAAGTTTTTTTGTGTCCGGCCGATGATATCCGTAAAAAACATTCGCTTGTGTTTTTTAGAGGACGCGCGATTTATTATTTACGATTGCTTGAAGTTTACTGTACCTGTTTACTTGTGATGTGTTAATGTCATTCAATTTCATTTTATATCGTTGGGCCCCTTTCACATCCTCGTACGATACGACGCCGACGTGTGACGCGACTTGCCTCAATACACACATTCAGGTCCTGTATTATGATACGCGTGAGATATGATATTTAGCGACAGTTAGTACGGCTAGCAATAAATATCGTTTACGATTGCGAGTTTTTGTTACAAGTTCACATTCAATTGTTTTGCGAGCCTAAAATGATTCTACTACAGCTCGTGACTAGAGGTTAATATTGCTGATTTGTCTCGTAAACAAATATTTACTGAGGGGATGCAGGCTTTTATGACGTAGTTTAGGCAACCTATATTCAAAACAGTTAAGCCGCTACTTCTTTATAAGTGTTTCAAAGAGTTTGATGAGCTTTCGATATCGCATCAGTATATTATCTGCATTTTAGAACACATCTTATAAAGATATTGGCAGCCTAGAAAAATCCCCGGTAACAACCTAGCTGACAGACAGATTATTACCAGATTATTATCAGTAGTTTAAGAACCTACTCGCACTGAGAGAATACACAGCCTAAACCAATAGATCTAGAGGCATGACATTTTTCTTGATTTTGCTCAAAAATTCCTTATGAAACGATTGAGCACTAAGGAAAGAGTTTTAGAAAATACATCTCTTAATTGGGCCTAAAAATTAAGGAATGATACATTGTGATAAAGCTCGTCATTTTTCTCTATGGAAACTCTCATCGCAAATTATTTTGATATGATACTCGTGCTGTCATTAGAGATACAGGAATTACTACCACTGTTGAATGACTAGTCATTCGGATGAGTCCGCGTAACACTAGGGAGTTATGGAAAGTGTCGAGTTGACGCAACTGTCGAATTCACACAAGTGTTCAATTAGCGAAAGTGACGAATCAACGATACTGTCGATTTAACTAAAGTGACGAGTGAGGGAAAATTACCAGTGTTACGCGGACTCATTCCGATAGTGTGGTAATTCATATACTAAGCGTTTAGTCATTGCAAATAACAAGCCAAATCAGTTTAAACAAAGATCTCAGTACTATTCAAATACTTAAACCGTTAGATTAGCCCAACCGCGTCCACATATTGGTTTCATTGACGATGACATTAGATAAGTATTGTCTCTCTCACTCATACTAGAAATCGTACCTGTAGTTCCATGCGGGATTCGTGAGCTCACACTTCTCCAACTGGATATTTAACGTTTGACCTAAGTTATGTGAGGGCACATCTAAATATTTAAATCTTTGGTGCGAATAAAACTATCCTCTTATCACTATAACTATAATGGTAATGTCAGTAACCGTTATTAGTCTAGTTACTAACCGAAACTACTTGATACAGCAGTTATTTGTAACGATGTTAGGAAACTAAATAGAACTGTTAGTGCGAGTACCTAAGTATCAAGTTATTGTCTAGACAAGTAGTTATGCTGTGTTATTGTAGATGTTATGGCTTTTCAGCTATTTTGGAAATATGAATGTTTAAAACAATTTGTGTAATTGTTATAACCGTTATAGCTACAAATTATTATCATTCAAACGTAATTATCAAACCGGCTTTATTACATTTAAGTTATAAATAAAGTATATATAGGTACCTAAAAATATGAATGGTTGTGTGTGGTGTAAATTTATTACAACAAGCAAATATTTTAAAACTGAAACTCCACTCACTTCTGTACGAACTATCATTTATCTTTTGAATAATTAGCCTTGACTTAGAAACAAGTGGAGGATCATCAACATCCTTTATAATTAAGAAGCCACTTCATAAATAAACACCTTTTAATTGCCGTTGGTTGTTACTACAAAATAAATTAGTATTTTCATCATACCCGTGTTTGTGTCGGAAAATATAGGGTGGTCATGGCATCACACGGATTTGAAATGATCTACTGAATACGTGGTGCCCGTTTGTGCATTGATGTCCCTTACACTCTGTATTCTATCGAAAAGCTTATTCCTTTTGTACCCAATTTTTCTGCATCCAAGCAAGGTTATTTGAAAAACCTATCATCAGCCTGTAACATTTCTACTGCTGGAATACAAGCTTTCACTTCATGACAGGGAAGTAGTCCATAATTCACCACGCGGACCCAGTGCGAGTTGAAATTCAGTATATTTTTTTTCTTCTAGCTGATGGATTGAGAAACAGTCCCTTAAGCCGAATCCCCCCCTAATATGAAACTTAAGTTGACAATTTTAACAATCCTAAGCTAGCATCCTATTTACGTAAAACTGAGTATGTAACCCAAAAATGTAGGTATACGATTTAGGGCACGCCCGTAAACATGTAACAATTAGTGACAGCTGCTCACCCATAACTTGCAAACGTCGTAATATAGCCCCCCCCCCTCCCTGCCCTCCATTGATAAAGACTTTTACAACAGGCAGCACGGAGAGCTGATTCTTTTATAAGCATTATTATGATACATTATTATTTATTTGCATTGAGATTGGGGGACCTCAAGCACTAAGCGGCCAAGACAACGACTTTTGGCCGAAGTACCGAAAGGCCTGTGTCGACCCTATTAAAAGTAGTTGAGGAAAAACTAAACTCTTTGAAAGCGATTGCCATGTTCCTTGGATCTTAACTTTACGGATATTTTATTAAAGGTATTTCAAACGTGACAACATCAAAGTATCAAAGCGTGATATTATAAGTCCTCTCATTAGAATCTCTCACACGAGTTAACAGAGGACGATACATTCAACCGTCCGTGGCAAAAATTTTCACATTATCAGCGCCTTTATGTCGTTGCAACAAGAGTAGTTTTCGTAGCTCGGTAGTTTCCTCTCCAAAAAATATTCGACAGGAATATAATAAGCATCTTACTACCTTCACCTACTCTTGAAAGGTGTGGAGTAGCACTACAAGCTACTGAGCAGTGGTTCACGGTCCATTTCTCGTCAAACGACGACGCCCGACTAACAGGAGAACACGAGACAACTTGTTATTGGGTGCACTTTCTATTCAAATACATTTGAGAATATGTACGGGTCGGGGGACCATTGTTTGGTGGAAGGATATTTTAAGAAAACTGGAATGTTAGTTAGCTGACACTAAGATAACTTAGCGATTTATGTTCTTCCTAAAGTTATTCAGCGCTATAGATTGTGCTTACGAGAAACCAAAGTCTGGTACTATCCAATGGAAGATGGATAACACTTTCAAAGAAATCGTGCTGTGGCAGAAAGTGTTACTGTTTTGTTGGACCCCAGGACCTCAATCTATGTATATAGGTAACAGCTACACAGGGCACTCAAAAAAATGCATAAGCGAAAGATATTCAGATAGCTTCAAAATTGCCCAAAATATAAAAATATTTTCGATAATTCGACAGCAGGGTTGGAACCATGCGACTGTCGATTTTCTCAAAGATGTTACATTTTTACCAAAGAAAAGGAGTGAAATATTTATTTTTATCCGTATTTCTCCCAAAACTCTTGTCACAACCAACTCCCTTGTCGCGCATACAATATCTAGACTATTTTTACAAGCACCGCTCCGTAAGCGTCGGATATAAATCTCGATGTGCCCTACGAATATTCTAGATCAAGAATAGTGCTCCTTGACTCAGCACAACTTTACACATGAAATAAGTTTTCATACAAGTCATAAATATTGAAAATAAATTGGTACTTGGGATTATTAGGGATTTATGTAATTTTAGCTGTCTTATAAATTCGTCACATGTGAAGATTTAAACAAATGTTTTTGTGCGTAAATTATGTGAATTTTCTACGATTTTTTGGATATTTCAACGGTCTGCTACTAACATAATATTTCAACTACAAGAAAATAAATCCTTACCTCGAAAGAACTATAAAAACTATGTAACTTTATTTGGGCTGACTCATTTACAAAGTACTAACAAAGGCTTGTCCAATTTGATTTCTTAACAATTAATTCAGGACTTGAAGAGTATCTAATGACCAATTATAACTGGGATTTGAATCAATTCAGTTTCCTTTGAGTTTAAAGCTAACCAAGTATTTTATTGCTGTAATTAAAAGAATCCTTTTAAATAAATTCGTTTAACTATGTCAAATATTGCGTTGTATTTAAAAAATGAAAGCGGTCATAAAACTTTAAAAACGTAGCTATTAAACAGAGTATCTTTTTTTATTTCTAACATTCAGTCACCAGTAAAACAAAAAGTCAGGGACATATTTGACGACAAAACTTTTAAAATCACCGCCTGTTTACAACACCGTAAATGTTCTGTTAACCAAACAAGGTAGTAAACCAAACGGTTAGTCGTAGGTATGGTAACACTGGACACGATGCGATTTTGTGCTTACGACGTATTCACGATAACATCACCCCCTAAGTTACTACTTAGCTTTATTTGTAAAAGTTGGGGTTGAAAATTCGCGGCGATAAAAAGTTATTGGATTTTGGATATCGATAGTACCGCTGCCGCTTGGCCGAGAGATACACGTGCTGCGACAATGACTGAGGGCAAGCAAAAAAATTAAGGAATAGCTTACAGCATGCCACTATGACGACGGTAACCATACGAAGGAAACAAGTGAAACACGCGCGTGTCGCTTCGCCTGAGGTCGTGAACGGGGCATTATTAGGTTCGAAGGCTTGTCATTTTCCACTCCACACACAACACGTGCAGAAACGTAGAAATCCAAAGCGTGTCTTAGAATTTTTTCAAAACCAACAGAACTATCTTTCAAAAGCGAGATACGGGGTATTTGTCGCTTAGGTAACAATACTGCTAAACTTGTCATATTTAACTTGGACGTTGTTGTTAACTAAGCGACGATTTCTAGATTTTCGAAACTTATCTTTAACAAATAGGTAAGCAACAGAAAAACTGTGTCAGATAATAAAAAAATATATAAACTTACGTAGAAATAATCCTCGCCATTTTATTTAACAAACCATACGTAAAGCTTTGAAGGCCACATAAAAATATGATTAGTTTTCAGCACATACCTACAGCGACATAAAGGTCACTGTCAATCACATCGTAAATTTCAACCAGGCTTTTTACGGTCCACTAAACTCCACCCGCGGCTTCGCCTACTGTTTGAACTTTTTGTGATAAAATAATCACAGTACTTTCAAGTCGTTTATGGATGGAAAAAGTAGATGCTGCAGTAGATGCCCAACCAAAAGGAAAGTGGTCACTGCACAAACCGGCTTGACAAGTCTGCCACACATTCAAGTAAAAATAAAATATGATTTACAATAAAAATAGGCCTCAAGTTTTGTAAAGTTTTATGTTATAGTTGCAGCCAATACCTAAGCTAAGATAACTTAATATCTTGTAATTATAGGTATCAGCGCCCACCCTCATTATTAAACCAAAGATATTGAGAATAGTTTGTAGAAAATTTATATTGTAATATCGACTCAAACTAATATTAATTATTATAAAGAGAGAGTGCGAATTTTGAGTTTGTGTATGCGGAGGGTAATCTCCGAAACCACGGCACCTATGTATTTGAAAAAATCTTTAAAGATCACTATATTCCGGATAGACATAAATTACCTTTTATCTGAGAACTGCGGGCGAAGCCACGCACAGACCCTGAAACACAGAAACTTTGTTTCAGGGGAGAAATAGATTTTGTTGGTAATGGTTTCACAGATTTGCTGCTTCCTTATATACTACTTAACCTAGGCAAAATTAAGTTTAAATTCATTCAATACAGTGTCATAAAATGTCATTAAATCCCAGGTCCGGACAAACATTCCGATTTTTATGAGTAGAGATAGCTAGAATATAAAAATGCCCATAGGTATATTACTTAGTGAGTGCCAATGTCCAGTGTTATCGGTTTGTGGTCATTTCCCCCCGTTTATGACCCGTAGTGCTGTTGACCCCATTATGTTTTATAACCGAAGCAAGTGGCCTTTTGGTGGGTGAAGGTAAAAACTGCTTTAGCAAGTACGAGTAGTAGCTGATTGAGCAATATATGTCAGAGATCAGCAGTGTGCTAAAATGATAGTTGTAAGATCATCATCTGCGTAGTGTTTTCCCAGCTATTTTAAGTCAGCTTCCAGTCTAATCGAATTAAGTTAAATACCAGTATTTTGAGTCCGCGTAACACTGGTCATTTTCCCTCACTTGTCAGTTTTGTTAATTCGACAGTATCGTTGATTCGTCACTTTCGCTGATTGAACACTCGTGCGTATTCGACAGTTGCGTCAGCTCGACTCTTTCCATAATATGGCTGAGGCCTAAACCGAGAAATAAAGCCTTCGTTTAGATAAATTGTTTTTAAGTAAGTATTTTTAGAAGTTATTTTTTGGCCAAAGAATCTGCATTGCCATCCAACTTGTCAATGCTGCCAGCCTTCTGGGCACTTTTCCTATTGACAACGATGCGGACGAATATTTGACGTCCTGTAATTCTTTTCGTATTTTATTTCTATTACAAGTTTATAAATAATTTAACTAATGAATTCAAAAAAAACTCTTTGCTAAAATAATAAAAAAAGAAATTCTTAAATCAAACATTGCTGTCAAAACTATGCGTCAATAATATTTGCCAAAGCAAATAAGTTAAACTAGAAAAGCATGTGTATTTAAAATCTAAAATAAGATAATAATCAAAACGAACAGTGCAAAATAACATGGAATCATAGAAACCGATCAGATATTCCAAAAACAAGAAAATTAATAGTCAATAAAGGACATGGAGGGTAAGTATAGAAAAAAATAATTACACTATGTTGAACCACCTATGTTTATGCTATCATAAATTATCGTCATCAACTGTATAACGTGAGGTCGACAAAGGGAAGCACGATTAACGCTTGTGCGTATCCGCAGCCCAGCTTCACCCACTCCTGGGTGTAGGCCTCTCTTTGCTTGTGCCACAGATAACCTCCTCTAGATTCCGTATCATAAACATTTTGTTTTTAATTCGAGTTCACCAAATGTAGTGGTGCAAACCAATTGGCTATTTCAAGGTGACGTCACCGGCTGTAGTGATGGGGCAATGACATTAAATGTAGATTCTGACGTCGATATTTTTTTTAAAACAGAATGATATATTAATGTTCCCCTTTTTATGTTGTAAAGATCCTACTTCATTACAATATGACTGTACTAGATTGCCAAATATTCCTAATGAACAAAATTTAAATTTTAATATTTTAACATGCCATTGGTTTAATTGACGGTTGAAGTCGTTTTTTTTTAACAATCAAACTTTCATACATGTTGAATTCTCTAAATTGTTAGCGTCATCACGGGTCTAATTTCTGGTCGACACTGAAGAGATAGATACGCGCATCGAGTTATATTAGTGCTAAGCCACAAATGTGCGGTGAGCATAAGTAGCCTTCTATGCGGAATCTAGAGGAGGTTATCTGTGGCTTGTGCCAAGCCCCACGTTTTTGTGCCAGCTTCATCCAAGATAGTGCAGTAATGATTTGTAAATAAAATAAACAACATGTTCTTATGGAATTTCCGGCATGTCACTTGTCTTTGAATTTTTGATTCTTTGATTGTTGCCTCTGGGCCACCTCTGCGCCGTAGTAATATTTATGTTCGTGACTGTACGTTGATAATTAGGATAATTTTCAAACTTTACGCAGGCGAAGCTGCGGGTAAAATCTAGTACACCTATTAAAGTTATAGACTTCCAAACTTTCATGGTCGCTCTCAATAAGAGTCGTTAAGTCGTTATTGACCATTATGTTGATCATAACAATAGTTATTAAGATAATAATGTTATCATGACAATAGTAACATAATGTCTCCTCTGTGACCCGATAGTCTAGTGGTCGCTAGCACTAGGACTGAGCATGTGGTCTTGGGTTTCATTCCGTGTCGTGCAAAGTGTTATTTGGTTTTTTTGTGAGAAATTTCAAATCAGCTGCCCGAACTATGTATTTGTGCCCAGGTGATGGCAATAGGCTCCCCTACTATTACACAAGACTTAAAAATGGCTCGCGAAATGTGGCTTGTTTATATTAAAGCAGCTTAGCCCACCCATGATTACAGGCTCCAACTTCACGCTGCAGCTGTTTACTTACAAGAACAAAATGGAAAGCTACATATTTGAATAAAAATGTGTCACTGCGCATTCTTTGTGTGTATTATATCATGTGCCATGTGTGTGTCATGTGCCACGTATTATGTATTTTTCTTTCTTTCTAACCTTGTCTTACAAACATAAATACTATAACAGATAGCGAAGACGACTCGTCGGGGTCGTCCTCATCAACAAGTTCAGGAGAAAAAATCTTCAGGCCTCAAGCTCTTCCCTTAATCCTAGAACTGCATGACATTAGAAAGGACGATCCGTCGATGCCTACATTGAAAACTGCTGACTCTATACCACCCATAGGAACTACAGGCGTAAAGATCAAGAAGCACAAAAAGGGTAAAAAGAAAACAATGCCAGGAGCTAAGAGTAATTCTAGCGTGTCGACCGCCAGTCTGTCTGAAACAAGTTCTGTTGCTCCTTCAGCTACAGATGTTAAGGAAGAGTTCTATGACGCCCATGAAAGTTATCATGCTATACCAGGTGAGGTTTTTATAAATTTTCGCCATGTTTCAACTCAATGGGGTTTGAAGTATGGTTAGACTGTGCGTAGATGGTTTGGTCATGCAAGAGGATGAGTGAAAGGCGACTAACAAAATATATTTGCAAGGCAGATGTGAATGGCAACGCCGGTAGGGGTCGCCCTAGACGGACATACTGATCTTATTGGTGAGGTTCTTCAGAAAAATCAGGTGCGTAGTACTCGCAATCGGCGTGCGTGTAGGACCAGACGCATGAACATGGACGAGGTAAAAAGAGTATAAGGATCGTTGCACGTAGCCTACCCCCCGTGGTAAAAAGGCGTATATTATTGGGTTGTTTCTACGACCTTATTGGTTTTTCAGAAAGATCAGTTGCATAGTACTCACAACCAGCGTTCAAGTTTATTTATTTATTGAAACTTCATATACAAGAATGGTACATAAGTGGACTCAATGTTTAGAACGTGGACGGAGCAAAAGGTACATGTAACGAACATAGCAGGTTGCGAAACCCCTATGGGAAAAAGGCTTGCGTTTTGTATATGAATGTTTCTTTGACCGAATGCTTCGGACGCATGTAGTTTGTTGTTATTATATTTGGCCAATGCAGCTAATGGGATTTATTGCTGTTATAACATCCTAACTTTAGTCTGTGGCCATGCCATCATGGAGGTCTGGTATCCCACGGAAACTTACCTACTACCAAGATAAAAAGGTCATGGTCCATCCGTGAGCGAAATTCATCATCCAAATCTATTTTGCCGTTGTGGTATAAAAAGGTTACAAGCAGACAAACAGAGTTTCGCAATTATAATATTAAAATGGATGTAAAACCGCGGACTCCCGGAGCCATTTGAAGTGCACTGCGCCAGCTATACCAACAATCGACTTTTTGTCGTCAATCACTAAGAAACAGGTAAAGTTGATCAAGAGTTTGGTAGTCAACTTCATCTTCAAGACTGTCTAGTTTATTTTACTTATTTCACAGAAAACCAAATACCGGTAGCCTTAGCCGCGAGGTTCATCACCCAGTCTGACAACAGCCAGGGCCCGGCGAAAGCACCCGAACTGGCGGCGGCGACGTCGGAGCCACAGACAACTACGGCTGCCATGGGAAAGGAACCATCCCCTGTTATTGTAAGTAATAACATTATAAGGGGTGTAAAAGTACCCTTAACGAAGCCGAAAAGCACTCGTTTTCCACGTCATTGCGATCATTTTTTTATTCTAGACCATACCTGGGAACCTTCTGGTTCAAAGTTCAAAGTTCCAACTTTTTCACAAGTTTTTTTTTTTAATATATTTTTTTAATATTACCTATAACTTTACTTTAAATATCTCCACGACCCCCGTACTATACAATGCATCTATCAGCACAATGTTTTGAGTGCGATACATTGAGTCCTAGCGTAAAACCTGATTTTTCATCCAAAAAAGAACGTTTACCATCAATGATTTTTGCGTATAGTTAATCAGTTCGATGTACAGAATGCTTGGTTGACGGCTTCGTGAAGGTTTACAGTTTGTGTAATATAATATTAAGCTGGCAATCCCCGAAGGGCTACGAAGAGGTGTCTTATTACCACCAACTGGGCACAACCTCAGACTGCGGACTGCTACTGAAAATTCCCTTGTGGAAAACTCAATAGCAATTGGCCCGTCCCGGGAATCGGGACCCAGGACCTCATGCTCAGAATAGTATTACAGTAACACTAGATCACATGGCAGTCAGTTTAGTTTTTAGTTATAAAACTTTCATTAAATTGAAATAGTTGTATTATAATTTAAGTAAAATACTAATTTAAATGTCAAATTAACACGAACGATAGAATATAAGTTGGTACGACCAGAGTAAAATTTGCACACCACAAGGATCTTGCCAAACTATGTGTTATAAACATCTGATAAACTCTTTATTCAGATGTTTGTGTTTATAGTAGCAAAATGAGCAAGAATAGGAATATTCTTGATATTATTTGACTACCTTCTGCCGCATAGATGACACAGAAAACTTCCGGGCAACCAGCACAGCCCTAAATTAATAAAACGTTTCAAAATACTTTAAGCATTGAAAAAGTAGACATCGTTGTATCAAAATTAAAATGAACTCATTCATCAGTTTCATTCTTAAACACATCACATGACTAAGTACGATGAAAAGAAATTTCAAAACCAGCCCGTTTCTAAGAATTTCATTCAGTCCGTGTCATCAGGCATAAGAAACGTGTGGGCGATGGAACCGTCCCACACCTTTTTCGAGACAATAAACATCTCACAATATACGTACAGCGTGATACAAACACACGCTCCATTTGATTCCAATCCTCAAAGAAAACATCTGTACATACATTTTTATAAAAAGATATTTCTATAAAGACCTTTCGAGTAAACTAATCGTGTTTATTTTCTTTGCAGAAACCAACCGCGCCACCGTAATAAGCGGTTTTGCTGGTGTGTTGAACATTGAATGTTTGTAATATATGAATGTTGTTTTGGAAATATTGCTGGCAATACATTTTTTGTGAAATCTCGGTGAGACTTACCTCCGAGTTTCCTCCGTGCCTCGGAACCACGTTAAGCCTTTGGTCCCGGCTGTCATTTGTAGATATTTGACAGTCGTTACAGATAGTCAGTGGCCCGAAAGTTTGACAGCCAGTCTAACCAAGGGGTATCGAATAACCCAGTACTAACTGGGTTATGGAGGTCAGATATGCAGTCGCTCCATGGCATTCAGCTGCATCCGGTTAGACTGGAAGCCGACCCTAACATATGTAGTTGGGAAAAGGCTAGGCAGATGATGTTAAGCCTAGTAGTGAACGACGATGCCATAACACCCAGCACTGGGCCCGTGTGGTAAAGTATAGGTCACTTTTTCTCACAGAGAGGAAGCCTGTGTCTCAATATTTGATAGCATAACTTCCTACGACTGAAAAGAGGGGATGTTATATTAAATTTTCGGGATCTTTTATGAAAGTGTTGTACAAATTATCAATAATTTTTTTTATCTTTCCAGATTACTCTGAATTCAGCCTGCACATATAGCAACCAACTCCAGTCATTTAACTTTTGGAAAACATCCCCAACCCCAAAAACCAACACACAAAATATTACGTTCCAATGATCTAAATATAGTAACAATTTCAGCTCAAACTTTAATTGTTTTTCTTAATCCCTTTTCTGTCTTTTAGGACTCGGTAGTAGGTAAATAATATAATTAGTCTTTGTCTAATTAATGTTACACAGTTATCAGGAAATAAGCAGTAGTAGCATTAACAGAAAATACACCGTCTCGCCTAGATCCTTGGTGTAAGTATTCTACTCTTTACTAAATCCCCCAAAAAGATACGCTCACGCCCCCATATTTTGCCGGCTACGTTTTTAAAGTTATCCTATGAGGCGAGGGCATAAGGAGGCGTATTACAAAAAAACGCGAAATGGCAAGGTTTCCTCGTTGAAATTGTATATTATCCGTTCGTTGTTTAAAATAACAATTACTTTTTAAAATAGTTCGTTTCCTCTACTACAATAATAATAAAGCGAATTTTAGATAAATTATGAATTTATTCAGTAATAATCATTCTCCCGATGCATGTTTAGACAAAAACTCACGGAATCGTTATTTAGGAGCTCTAATTTGGAGATTCTATTGAATATAGACCATCAGAATATTTTTTTTCATCTCACAAATATCCCCAACTTCAATTATATGTAATAGAATACATTTTCGTTTTATGCCTTTATTGTAAAGAAAAAAAAAGGACCTAATTCAATTATTGACCGAAAAGACTTCGATACAAGCCCCGATATCTCCGAAATTGTATATCATTTTGACGTAATATTTATACCAAAATAATCTTCAACATTTGTTTAAACTATAGTATTTTTTATTTTTTTAAATCGCTACTAATATTTTTTAATGAATTAAATAAAAGTACAATATATGTATTTCACTGCGCTGGCCATCTGCGCTCAATAGAGCGCACGCGCTTTAGTACGTAACGCCAAAATGTAAGAGGGCTCCTAAGGTTAAAGCGCCAGGGTAGCCCGCGAAGATAAAATTTTCTTCCGTTTTTTGCAATTAGCAGGTCAGTGTCCGGTTGTATGTTGATTAAAATATGATTCACGTACATAACACATAAATAATATGGCTTACAGAGTTATAATCTTTAAAATCATCATATCTAAAGTTCATTTAATCCCATTGAATGTTTTTTTCATGTTAGAATCGAAAATCACGAATAATATTTTGTTTAATATAAAACCTGTTACTGACCTGCAAATTGCAAAAAAACTAATATAATTTGAATTTCGCGCTACCCTGGCTCTTCCCGTTTAAGGTGATTTCCATTATCGCATAACAAGTTTAGTCCACACTTTAGATTCTTACAAGAAAGCGTGGCATAAACTCAGTCAACAGGAAATTATGTCTCTTACGTATAAAATGCAAAAGAACGTTAAACTTTTCTCAAGAACTCTGTTATCCGCGATATTTGTATAATTTTATGACTATACACTTATATAGCTAAGAACGGTAAAGCTTGACTCAGACAAGCTTACGCTAGGCACTTTTAATACAAGGTAGAAGGGACATCGACACAAACGATTACCTCGTGATAAGAACATCATCGTTCCTTGCGAAGTATGTCTGGTGTAACTCTGAACGATAAAAATTGAGGAATGAGGTTATTAGAGAACGTTGCGGCTTAAAAGAAGATGTAGTAACAAATATTAAAAAGAGTATGATTAGATGGTTTGGTCATGTGGAGAAGATGAGTGAAAGGCGACAAACAAATGGTATTTACAAGGCAGATGTGAGTGGCAACGCCGGGAGGGGACGCCCTAGAAGGACATACACTGACCTTATTCGTGAGGGTCTTCAGAAAGGTCAGGTGCGTAGTACTTGCAACCGGCGTGCGTGTATGACCAGATGTATGAACATGGACGAGACAAAAAGGGTATCTAAGGATCGTAGCAGGAGGCGTCCTGTGATTTCTGTCATGGGGGTCCATGGGAAAAAGGCGTGAGTTTATGTTTGTATGTATGTAAGTACATAATTCCATAACTGAAAAAAAAACAACTGTTTCTAAATAAAGTGCAGTACCTAAACAGTCAAATTTCATGGAACTACTGTTTTTATTTGGAAAACAGCTGTTTTCTTTTTTTGGGGTTCAAAATGATTTTATGATAAATTAATATGTGGTAATCGTTTGTGCGTTATTTGGCGTGTTGCCCTGTTGGAAACTTGTTGGAAACTACGCAGTCACCTATCAATTTCCACAGACATTTACAATATTTTTTACCAACAGCGCCCTCCGTCCTGAGTTCCTGACAGTGTCAAGCGTGAATAGAACCATGCAATACTATACGTTTAAAACTAGTTATAATTTATGCGAAGATAATCATTATCGGATGAGAACCAATATGAGCGAGCATTTTTAACATTATAAATAATATTGTTCATTCATGGAGATTAACAAACTGCCATGTTTTAGTTTAGTTATTAGCTGAAGTTATTTGCATTTGGTCTGTCTAATGCTATGGATAAACTAATACAATTTTATAAAGCAAAAATACTGGTTGGTCTGAGTCAAGCCATAGGGCATTATACTTTAAAGAGGTTTACTGCTCACTAGATGCTTCAAACTATACAACCTCCTTCGTTGCATAAACCCATAAACTATAGCTGTCACTGTCATGGCGCCTGTCAGTAATCAGTAACACAGTAAAATTCCTAGTGTCGCTATTCGCAAGTATAGCAGTATTATTTATTTATCGGAAGTCCCGCTTTTAGGGACTTCCCGAGGCTGACAACCAAGTAAGTGTGGTATATTGTCATCCAGATTACTTTTAGTCACTTTGAGGAGTATCGATGCGTTTTTCCATCAAGTGCAGTCAGATTGACCTCTTCACATGAGACTATTCCTAACAGAAGTGTTAGCAATTTTATATTCCATTACACCATATTATGCAGGAGGTTAGGCAGGGACGTAACATGTAATTATCGGCAATAGGCTAATTAGGTTAATTACATGGTAATATGGGGATTGAAAGGAGAGAGGTTTAGAAGGAGAAAGGGGAGGCCTTTGCCCAGCAGTGGGACACATGAGAGGCTAACAAAAAAGATATATTTATATGGGGATAGCCCACAACACAACACAATTCATATGATGAATGAAGAATTTGTTATTGACTTGATTGTTATTGTTTTATTAACTTGAGAAAAAAATCTATATCTGGAGATACAATTTCTGCTATTTTTACTTATTTATTTACCGATTACTATCACGCAACTGTCACTCTGTATAATTCCTCAGCTGAGCAAATGCATCAATTCATATTCAGCTCAGTATATTTCCGATTTCTTTTCCTTGTCAGCCAATTGTACTTTTTCCTTATTGTTCATTATGATGAAAATAATAAACTATTTCTCTTTTTATGGTATCTTAAGTGAAATGCATGCAAAACCAGAAATATTTAAATACAACTAAATAACAAGACATCAAGCCAAGAGACTTGATGGACGAAGGTGTTTTTTCAAAAATTACTTTTCAAAACACTTCCTCGAAAACTGGCTCTTATCGCACTACTATTCGGTTCAGAATGCAGTGTATTTCACACTCGTGGTTTCTTTTCATTTATGTATTCATTTCATTTTCTTTCATTTATGTTTTATTTCCACAGACAACTTTATACTGAGTCTAACGTCGTCGTTCAATTGCAATAGTCGGCAGTGTTTGTTTTTTTTTTTTTTAATTTCAGCAAAGAGAGCATGCCTTTAAAAGCCTAAATATTTTATGATTAAATAACTATTTATAATTAAAATATTATTAAACTTAACACTTTATAAGATTTGGTCTTCAACAAAAGTTGTCTGTATTGATGCCAGCTATTGATTGATGTAGGTTTTATGTGTGGCCGCTATTTTGAAAATAAAGTAAAATGGCGGAAGTTGGGCAGGCCAAATGATTCAAAACCCTTTATCAATAAATGAACATTTATTCGTGTACTGAATTCAAAAATATTAGATTTTTCTATTTTTATTATTAGGGTGTTTTGCAGCTTCATACCTTTGCTTCTCCTGGCACCAGCGAAGACAAAGCGAGGAACAAAAAGTAAATTAAATCATAGTTTCCTAATAATTAATGACAAAAATATTTTTCGTTCTCTTGTTTTATTTCTTCGCAAGTGATAATCAACCTCGTTTGATACACGTGGACATTACTTGTCACTGCAGTTCTCGGCTCCATAACAACCTGCGGCTCGGGCGTGAATTCCACCTCGGTTGCAATGACAAACTTTGCCCACTTGTATAAAAATGCACTACTTCGTGCAACAGCTACAAAGTTCACGGACCCAGAGCGAATATTTCACTAAACATTCACACTCGAATTACTAATTACTATTTGAGCACGACCTCACCCTGTAATTGTCAAACAAATTAATTCATTCCTCTCAACCCAAGGGTCTGGAAAACCGAGCTTTATTCAGTTTTCGTTGCAAGTCGAAGTGCTCACATCGAAATATATACTTACCTCGCCTCCAACGAAAATGTCTTAAACGTCTTTTGATTTCAAATCATTTCATATGGACTGTTGGCCCGAAATCAAAGGGGAATTTTGAATTATTGTGCAGTTTATTTAAGGGACTGTCAACATAGCTATAGCTATGGTAAAGGCTTTCACGGTAGCCTGTAACAGGCTGATTTGATTGTGATTGTAATAACTTTTGACAATGAAATCAACTACAAAGGGTCTCAATTAAATGAATAGTCCCTTTACGTTTTGCCCTTGTCAGTACTAAGTACCTAATTTTGGCCGCCATCAAGCACATTTAAAAGATGTCGTATCCATACTAATATTATAAATGTGATAGTCACTCTGTTTGTTATCTTTTCACGACTAAACGGCTTTTTGGATCGTTATAAAATTTGGCATGGAGATAAATTACATCTTAAGGACAGGCTACTTTTTATCCCAGAAAAACACATCAGAATTTCTAAGCGAACGAAGTCGCGGGCAGCAGCTAGTATAATACAAATAAAATAATAAGACCTATTTTTAGAATAATGAATTCTTAATTTATTCTAATATGCTTCGATAAAATACTCGAATCCGATGTCATTTTAATGTTTGTACAGCAAAGCAAAAATAAAAAAATGTCGTTAATTCTACATTTCGCAATTTATTTTATGAATTCTTTATGATCTCGCAAATAATTTTACGAAAGACGAAGGCGTATGAGATGTGGGATCAAAGATAAGTATTTCAAGTTTAATTAACGTCAATTTTCTATTTGCAGCCATGGAAAAGTCTGCTCGCTACAAAGCAAAGAGCAAAAAGCCAGCCGCAAAACCTAAAACTGCAAAGAAAAAAAGCAAATGTGATGGTAACTAACTAACCAATCTTCTGTCAATAAATGACATACATAATATATTAAATTATTGCATATGAAACGGCAGGGGATCCAATGGGAGGAAAACTATCCCCAAATATCGACGCCATATACAAGCTGGAAGGGACAGCGATGCTAAGCCGGTTACCACGTGTGAAGTACAGCATTCAGATTCCCCCTACAAAGAAACTTTTAGTCGATTATTAAAAAAAAATCTGCTGTTCAGTACATTTTGACGTGTAGGTATTGCAGTTTTGTAGGAAACAGCTGTTTTTTTTAACCGACGAAAAATATTATTTATATCTGGGGGTTCAGAATGATGCACTGAATACGTGTGGTAACCGGCTTAGCGTCGCTGTCCCTTCCTCCCGGTATTATAGCCGCTAACCGTGCGACATGATACATAAAGGGCGCTACACACGGCTAAGATACTATAATATTTTCTAGCGCCCTTAATTGTTGGTAGATAGGTTCATAAATAGCAGGGTAGTTGTAATCACACACAACACTTGATTCAATCTCTAAACGTTTTTTCATATTTTTTTTATTATTATAATTTTTTCTCACTTGCTGAATATGTGGGGCATTTATAAACATTATTTTAGGGGCTAACTCTCTGTGTCGTGTGTTTTACTGTTTTATTTAATAGAATTCCTGTTTGTTTTATTTGCTTATTATTTTCCCCAGGTCCTTCTTGTTCAATGTTCTTGGCAGAATTAACAAGGAAACTAGCCTCCAAAAAAAAACAAATAGTTGAAGATGAATTAAATTCAAATATTGTTCGTAAGTACAAACACATGCTTATGATGTACCCTACATTATTATGATTGCCCAGAGTCTCAAGGAACTCGTCTAGAATGTTATAAGTATTCAATGCTCATAGGGAATTTACCACTCTTATAAACACTGCATGGGTAACGGCCGGTCCGAAAGAGCTTGATATCCATCCATAACTCGGTGTCGCTTCCTTTACTGGTTGGAAGGGAAATTGACGCATAAACGAGTACCACGTGTTCAATACAGCATCGTGACCCCGTCCCCCCATATATAAATTTTACGTGGGCAATTAAAAAAACGGATAGGTCGGAGATGGAAAATGGTAAAGAAAATTGGAAAGTCATGGGGGAGGCCTTTACCCAGCAAAGTAGGCTAGTAGTGGAAGTGGGGAATAGGCTGACGAAAAAAAATAAACAGCTGTTGTACTGAACACGTAGTATTCGTTTGTTTAATAATGTTTGGAAAATGTATTCGTTTGTTTAATTATATAGAAATATGAGTACAACACACAATAATAACGAGACTTTCTTATTTCTAGAAACGATAATAGACAGCATCACAAGTGCTTTACCCATCAAGGTTTCAAAGACTAACCCTCCACAGAAATATCCTTCTCCTATAAAAATAGAAACACTACAGTCACTAGCTCCAGAACTGACGCATATGGACACATTAAATTTCATTCCTATAACAAACGGTGTCGAAAATGATAATGTGTCTTTGCAAGAAACAGAAATACTTCCAGAGAAGCCTACAGGATTCAAAATGCCTAAAATGCCTGTAGTCAGTAGCGAAATATTAAAGATAGCGTTAGCAAGGAATAGGAAGATGTTGATGCACGACCAAGGAGTGAACACTGGAAAAGAACTCGATGTGGCTGCTGAGATATCTAAACATGTTAGCACGCTAAGGAAAATATCGTTGATAGCAGAAGAATTTAATCAAAAAACTGGTAGGTATATAGTTTACCTTATTGTACATTATATTGTTCATATCGTTTATGTTCACATTTAGCTGCTTTGGCTAACTCCGGACATAGGTTTGTCGAATGTGATGTTATTCCGCGAATAATGGGACACTCAATATCGTGTCCTGCGTGTCCTGTTGTTTACTCGTTTTAAGAAGTGATGGACGCTACGACGCCAAACTCGTAGTCAAATTCAGGGCCAATTTCATTTGGATTGCCACAGACACACACACACGCTAACAAAAGATTATGTTCATATGAGCACTTCTGCTCGCTAAGAACTGTTTCTCTCTACAGCATTTGACGTACATGTATGCGATCATGCGTGCATATTAATAAATATTATGTTGTTCCAGCTAAAAACTTAAAAGAAATAGTGGACAGCGTCCAAGAGGATCTGATAAAGAAATTAGCAGAAGTAGAAGCAGAGCAGAGTTCAGAGAGAGCATTTCGCGTTCAACGAACAACCGAAACCGAGAACTAAGAAGTTGGGTTAACATTTTAGAAGAAAACACAAATTGACTTTTGCGACCCGTGTCAAATTTCCAGTGTCAAATAAAATGCAATAATTTTTAGCTAAGCATTAAATTAATATTGTTAAAAAAATAATAAATAAAAACAAAGCATTACTTCTTTGGTTTTCTTTATCGAAATTCTGTAGATTCAAAAAATAAAGAATCCAAGTTGGAATTTGTCAATAGTACGAATTCTTTGTTCCCAAACTGAATTGGAAACTGTGAAAGTTAGCATTAAAATTTTATAGTGGAAATGTGAACAGCACCAACACTTGTTTTGACTGTATTTTTACAACGTATGTAGCAGTATGGGATGCAAGTGTTTATTTAACAGAGTGCATAATCAAAAGCAATTTATATTCAGACATCAATTTTAAGTATTCAGTAAAATAATCCATAAAAATAAAAATACTCAAGTAATATTAATGTTAAACACACAATGGAAAAGAAGGCACAAGATGAAAGTTCGAAGGAAACTCTTAGTTTGCAAGAATCGTCACGAAGAATTAGGTTGAACAGAAACAATTCGAAAGAGAAAATATGCAACGGTATGATAGATTCTGTTTTTAGAATTGATATTTTCTAAAAATTAACAAAGCATAGTCATAAAATAGACAAAATATTCTTCTCACTTCAATAATATAAAGCAATGGCTAAACTGATGTGAATCCTGCATGGCGAAATTCTCTTGCGCCGATTACGTTCACGATCTTGTATGGTGTTGTTCAAATTGGCGCAAATGGTCTCGAGTCTTCCACTCTATCACAATTTATCGCTTCACTGGGCTATAGCAACATTTTATAAGCAAAGCAGACCAATGCCTTTCTAAAAAGTACAGTTTAACACGGAATATCATCGATTTTTCGTCGTTTTCCCCCAAACTGAATTAAAATGAATGCAATAAAATTTCATCCCAAACAGATCAACAAAAACTAAAGAATACAAGCAAACTACCACGAATTGTTCGTATGCCGACGAAATACTACAAACCAATCGTAAATCCCAACAAATCGAGTGACGACTCCGGCAAGTTGAAGATATTATTAATATTCTTATATTAGTTTGACTCCCAATATTTGATTATAATTCTATTTTAGGTGACTCGTTGCCTGGCCCAAGTAAATTGGAAGGCGCTCCAATGAAAAGAGAGGATGTAATCCGTGTGTATCTGCTATATTATATCAATCTCAATAATTTTATTTATTAGATGTTTCTCGTACGTTGCCATTGTTTAAATAATCTTTCACGAGTTTTTTTCGACTCCTACATTATTATTAGCTGCAACGAGGTGTTTGGTTTAGTTTATACATAGTATCCATTCAGTCCGACCTCGGTAAGCCTTGCTAAACCTTGCAAAACGACCCGTACTATTACTATTACTTTGGCTAGTATTCATTTCAATATTAACCTTAAGAATTTTGTCCGAATGCAGCTGAAAAACTAAAATTAAGTCATATACCAAGGCTGAAATATCACAAGGATGGACTCAAAGAAAACAACGAGCTAGCGAATAGAAGTCAACCTAGTAACAGCACCTATAACCAATACATACCAGAATGTCGAAACGTACAGAGAGTTAACCTCTTGATAAATCCAGGTAATTTTCATATTAATATGTTGGCATGGATCCAACTGTAGTAGCAAACAATTTTTATTTAAACCAGCTATTGCCCGCGACTTAGTTCGCGTGGACGAAGCTTCATACAAACTTTCAACCCCTATTTTAGCCCCTTAGGGGATGAATTTCCAAAAATTCCTTCTTAGTGACACACTTACGTTACTTAGGGACGTTTGTGCAAAGTTTCATGCTTCTAGACCCAGCGGTTTCAACTGTGTGTTGATCGATCAGTGAGTGAATCAGCCAGCCAGTCAGTCTCTTACTTTATTCGATAAATATAAAATTATTAAAGATGGTGCCTCAGTCTAGACTTATTTCGTTTCGCAATGATTTAAAAAATGGGCCCTCACATTGCTTAGGCCTAGAACACAAAAATATATTGGAATAACAAAATACGTGTGTGAGCTCTCTTTTCCCTCTCTCTCATGGTCCAATGGGACTTTAATCGAATACAGTTGGTGAAAATCAGGCTCAGGACCCTTGGCTTCTCAAATTCAGTAAAACTTTAGCTTCTAACACAGTAGTTATCCATTAGAAACTTAATATTATATTATCTATTGATACCATAGTAGGCAATAAAACCAATATAAGCTGGCCTCTTTTTCTATTGAAACTCCATACTGCTCTAGGCCAGCCATGTTACTACCGACGTCCGGTTGGCAATTTAAAGTAACAGTTTGTCGCCAATTTGATAACAATAGTTGACATATTTACTGGTCCATTTTGGTTTCCAGAATTCTGTCCAGATGATCTAGCTCCGCCAGTGTCCGTACAATCAACGAGGCCTATACCCACTCTGGGGCAGATTTATGGCCGTATCAATATGATTGATAGTGATCGACTCAATGGTAAACAAGTTGAAGTATCGTGTTGTTTGGAAATACAATTTCGGAATTAAAAATTTAGATCTGAAGTAGATCTGATAGTAACGTTTTGAGCCAACTTTTTGAAGGAAGGCTAGTTTTCCATTTTTTTATGGCGTAATGTTGTTTATGGGTCATATTCAAAATAATTGAATATTGAATACTTTCTTAAAGTCTTACTCATTTATTTTTCGCACTAGTAATACTGTAGTATTTATATATTTAAAGGTAGTGATAGTGATGATGATACTCTACTATTCTAGATGTTTTAATTAGTTAATTAATTACGTTCATTATTTATCTAAAAACATGTGCAAATTTGCCTTCATAATTAATTTCTGTTATTTTTCTGTTATAATCAAATAATATTCATACGTGTTTCCTATCCGTCACTTACAATTATTTTGAATATACGCGGTGTTAAGGGACATCGTAACACTAAACTTTTACCAAGGATTCCGTTTATGATTCTATATAGAATGGCAACGGTGAAATTGTTCGTCGTTAATTAAATCATAAACTTAAGTTGCATACCTTTTGACCGTGTAGGTATTTTTGAATGGAATAGCTGTTTTTATTTAAATAACCGACGACATGGTAACATTTTATATCACGATGTCCCATTTAAACCACTGCGTATGGTAAAACTGGTATCTCTATCGTACTTATTGATTAGTGTCATAATGGTTGACTTCCGAAACTGTCACTATCTCCGCACTAATTATTTATTTTGCCGAAAACATGTTGAGTCCCCTCAATGGGACCACTGAGCTGTAGGTACTATAATCCTCTGGATCAACTTTAGCCAAAATTGATGCAACTTTCATCCAAGCTTAATGCAAAAGGTTTTTTATGTTTTTCCTGATCATAATAACAATCAACTTCAAAAATTAATAAATTATGAATAATTTGCTACTTTTATATCTAGACTGGTTTACGGCATTGGGGACGCCAATGGCTTCCATTCCATCATCGAATGGTGGAACAACGAATTCTAGTGCGCCAAATGAATTCTTTATTTCTGGCTCAAGTAGCGGTTAGTATTATTAGTTACTCTTATATTAATAAAATGTTGCTGTTGCTTGATAAAAGATTGAATCTCATCATCTGCCTAGCCTTTTTTCAACTACATTATTGGGGTCGGCCTCCAATCTAACCGGTTGCAGCTGAATATACTAGTATTTTCATGGAGCGACTTCTTATAAGCTCTTGAACCCAGTAACACCTACTATACACCTTAGTAACACTGGTTGCCAGACTTTCGGACTTCTGGCTCCTAGTAATGACTGTGAAAGATCTACAGTTGACAGCCGGGACCACCGACTTAACGTGCGTTCCAAGGCACGAAGGGAACTCGGTCTCTAATGGATGGTCACTCAGCCACGGACCGACCACGACAAGCGTTGCAACCTTGAAGATAAACCCGAGCGGCTGTTATAATTTAACCAGGAGCTTTTCTAGTCTCAAATCTATAGGCTGTTTAGTAAAAATAAATTATCATGTCTTCACGATTTATAAACGTTTTTCTACACCTTAAAAATAAGCTGGATTATAAAAAAATCGACTTGCGACTGTTGATAGTTGCAGTTTACGAAACTAGTCGGTCAAACTTAAATAAAATCAAGGTAAAGCGTTCTTCATCATAATCATCCACAGCCCGACTTTGCCCACTGCTGGGTATAGATGTCTCTTTGCTTGTGCCAAACATCTCGTTCCTGTATCAGCCTCAACCAATACCTTAACTTTAATATCTTTATTTCCTTTAAAAATATAATTGTAAATATAAAAACAGCCGGATTGCCTGTGCACTGCCACCAAGAAGAGCTTCAACGGCGGTCCACCGTAGTTATGGAAACGCAGAACAATTTGTCGAAAGAAACAAAACCCATCAGTGAAAATGTCGGTGGGTGGCAAATGCCACCGGATGGGGAGTTCCCTACAAGAGACACTGAATCAGGTGCGTAGTAATTTCCCATTTGCAACTAATTGTTACTAATTAGCGGATTCGAACTAACAAACAAACCAACTCTTCAGCTTTCTATATCATAAAAACCAAGTGTTCTGTACATCAAATTAAGTAACTCTACGCAAAAAATATTGCTGGGAAACAAATTTTTTAGTGTGAAAAATCATGGTTTACAGTAGCGGTTAAAGTAACGCACTAAAACATTGTGCTGACGGAGGCATTGAATAGTACAGGGGTCAGGAGGTATTTAAAGAAAATGTATAACATTTTACATGTAAACAACATTTATAACATATTTTTTTTTAAACATGTGAAAACTTGGAACTTTGACCTTCAAATTCTCTGTAAGTAGAAGGAAGGTATAGTCCAAAACAAAAAAAAACGTATTAACGAGAAGAACAAGTACCTTTCGGCTTCTTCATTTAAGGGTGTTTTAACACCCTTTATAACAGGTAAATGAACTCACTATGGTGGCACATTTTACCAATGAGAAATACACACGTTAAATAACTCCACCTGCCAAACAGCCCAACTACATATATATTTATTATTACTTATGCTTCTTCTTTTCGAATCGATGGTAAAACATTTTTTTGTTAAATGAGTTGGGCCCAATAGGAGGTTACATCAAACGCCGCGTCATTGGAGTTTTTGACGCCCTTAGAAGTAGTGGAGGTGTTTGAGCACTTTAGACACTCCAGCATGGTGTGGCCAGGACCACCGCAATAGCACTGGGAATTGATGTGGTCTTTAATGATATTAATTAATAATTTGCCACTGGATTGTGGCACACAGGCCGTCTTTTAGATATGTGAGGGAAGATGATAGGCTTGATATACGTGTTTTAGTTAGTAAGTACCAATTGTTTCGTTTGATCTCGGATCTGAAAATAAAGATTTATTTATATATTTAATACCCCACTTCACTAAATTTTCTGCTTGCTTAAAATAAATGTGTTTTGTTTTCCTCTTGCAGCTTCAGCTCATAAGACGATGAGCTTAAAAAATGTGCAAAAATCAAACACAGTGACCCCTAAAAAGTCACAGCAGTCGCAAGTAGAAGAAGGCCTGACGTTAACGATGAACACAAACCAAACATACTGCGTCGGTTTGTCAATCGAAAACCCGAAAAAACCTTCAGTACCGAAACTGGGAGTGGAATGCTGCACAGGTCAGTATTTTTTTTTTGGATTTTTGATTTCTAACCCTACTGTTTTGCTGGCAGCGTGCAAAGTCTGAATCAGATATTCCACTGTCTTTTGCAAGTAGGACAATGTCGTCAGCGAATCTGAAGGGTTTAGGTATTGACCGCCAGTCGCGATTCCTAGATGTTCCCACTGCAGCGTAGCAAACACAGATTCCAAGACAGCTATAGACAGCAGCAGCAGGCAGCAGGCAGGGCAGCAGCAGGCAGGGAGGCAGGCGGCGGGGTGGCAGGGGGAGGGGGGGGGAAGGGGTGGCAGTTATATCTTTGGTGAAAGTTGATATCCCTGCTTTACACCTCTTTTAATTGCTATCTCGGGCCCAGCGGTCTCTAGTTTCACTCTGCTTCTGCGTTTGCAATAAATGTTTTTGATTATGTATGTATTGCTATTTTCGACTTTACATTGTGTTAGGGGCATTCCAGATAGAGTTGTGAGAGATCATGTCGAAAGCTTTTTTGTAGTCAACGAAAGCTCGGTTATAGAAATTGCCTCTTTTCGTTGAATTTTTATATAATCGAACAACGACGGTGTGGATGTGATCCATAGTGGAGTATCCTTTGCGGAAACCAGCTTGTTGTAGAACAAGCTGGCTGTGTAGATCCTATATTTTTGGAAATTTTGTTTAGTAGACATTTTGAAAATAGTTTGTAAAAACTACAGAGCAGGTTACCAATAAATAAACGAATTATGAATTATGGTTTATTGGGCGATAGTTTCTGGACATCAGAACTCCTTTTTCTAGACTAAGGTGATATGTGACTTTGCCCAATGCTTAGGCTTTGTACTGATGCTCCCAACCACCCTGAAAAAGATCTTCGCTTTTAGCCTAGCCTAGAACCTAAAAAAAAGGTTACTTTAATATACCACTTATATTCTCGCAAATAAATTATTTGATTTGATTAAGAACAGACAAGTCTTGTCAAGTCAGCAGCATTTAGACAGACTGTATGACTTTAAGTCTAAGTAAAGTAAGTAAGTTATTAAGTAGCTGTTGCAGATACAAGTTCGTTACTACGGCAACAACCGACTGTGGTACTATGCGGCACTCCAGATACGCATAGAGTCGAGGAAGGCACTTTTACATCCAAAAGTTATGTTTCCTTGAAACCTTCGCGGCTATCAAAAACTAAAGGTATTTAAAGAGGTTTTTACTCCGAATCAAAACATTTTGTAAACAAACCATAGTAGTTGTAGATTGTAAAGGGTTCTCTATAAGATGATCTATAGGGTTTGGTGCTCTATAAGACGGGGGTGCTTGGCCACGAGCTACTCAACCGACACGAGTGTTTTAACTGTGACTGTGGAAAAACAAATGAAAGAACTGATATCATGCCCTTTCTGGTCTGGCGACGTGATAGTGCTAAACAAAAAAAATATCGTGAACGGGGCGTCAATCTTTCAGAGGCCCTAAAATCGTTTAGCCAAAACCAACAGTAGAAAAACAAAAATAGGTAATATAGCAGAGACCAATAAAATTGAAGTGTTTTTCAATTATTTCAGATGCAAATAACAACACAGGTTCTTCAAATGTGCAACAAAATGCAATAACACAAGTCCCTCGCGTGCCAGTGCCATCCTACACTGATTGTTTTTCAGAGGTTTTACAGAAAACAACCAATTTTGAAATTATTGAAGGTGAGAAGGCTAGTTATTGAAATTTCTAATAAATAAGGCGTAGATATATTATCATTTTGAAGGAGCTTTGGCAAAAGCTATAAATAAACCTTGAATTAAAAAAAGTATTTTTCAGAAAAATTTAGGTACAAATCACAACCATATTTCATCAGTTATAAGTCCCATGTAATAGGGGGCGAGCCTGTCGCCGTCCAGGACAGACTGAGAAGTTCCCGAAAAATCCTACAACACTTTGCTCAATCAATTAATTTATATTTCACATAACAGGTATTGCATCAAACAAGTCACCAAGCAGCGACGACGTCATAGATACCGATATGCGCGAAAACACATCTGTAATACAAACCAAAGATGAGAATGAAATGTGTGATGGAGATGATTCCACAACTCTAGAGAGTTATGGTACAAAGCAAAGCAAGTCCAGCGACAACACAACGACCACGACGACTACGTTTCTGAGGTCTGATGCTACGGGCACTGAATGGTCCTGCAAATATCGAAGTGATAATAGTTCAGGTAAAGGTAGAGTTTGAAACCACACGGCACCTGATAGCGGCAGCTTCACGTTATAACATTCTTATCTCTTCTTTTTATTTTATCTTGGCTACGGACAACGCTCGTAATCTTCAGACCAGCACAGAGCTTGGACATGTCTGAACAAGTTCATTTAAAGCCTCGTTCAGACATCACAAGGCATGTATTGCGAATGGTTTGCCAGGTCTGTCGGTGTGAACAGAGATGCCATTGTGAACATTTATCGATGTGGTGAATTTGATTGGTGATGTGGCAATTCTTTAAGCCTCATTCATGCTTGGCAGTAATTTCTTATTTTACGTCGTTTCAAATGTCAGGAAAACAGTGACTGCTAAAGTATTGAACTTATAAAATAAAAATCCACAAATTGTCGTTCTACACATATTTCACAAAGTAGTGATTTCCTTTCCTTAGATTACCCATCCCCTGATAGCTGCACCTTCAGACACGAGTTGGGCAGGAGGTACTACGACGACAGCCGCAACAACGAATTGAGGGAACGTTGCAAGAAGTGTCAGAGGTTCAAGAGGTTTCCCAGCAGTCGGTATAAATGTAAGTTTTTGATGTGAAACATCTATAGCCGCACGTAAAACCGATTTCTGGCGTGGCGACTCATGCCGTGGCGACGCGTCGCCACGCTATATAATGGTATATATATACAGTCTATACGCAGTAGTGTGTACGGTGTGGCGACGCGTCGCCATGCGCAATCGACTGCGATTCTATTTGATTTTAGCTGGGGATTTCAATGAAAATTTTGCAAAAGATGAATCAACGCCATTAATTACGTTCCTCCAAGAAGAATTTCAATTGCAAATTAACAAAAATCCAAGAGACCTTATTTTTTATCCTACTACCAGATACGAAACAACAATAGATGCTGTATTTATTAGATATCTTGATAATGTTATGTCCAATACTTTTGTAACATACTTCAGTTACCATCGACCAACTATCGCAGTAATACCGTCGTCAGAGGCAACAACGAATATAACTATTACCGATGTCACTGATTAAACGAATTAAGTTGTCACGATTTGAAATAAATTCTTAAAGTTTTGTATTTAATGAAAATAAATGTTTATTAAATGAACAGTCATCATTTTCTGCAAAATAATCGTAATATTTTATTTTATCATTATACCATCTTTAGTTCCTATCGCAATCTGTTCTTTTCTGCATATTACTTTTACAAAATAATGTCGATGTTTCACATCTGCCAGGCGTCCCGTGACGACTCATATATATATATATATATTTTTTTTTAATTTTAACGTATATTCACTGAAAAAATATACTACGGACAACAAAAAAAAAACCTTTAACAACACCGTAAGAATTGAAGTAAGGGTTGGATCATTTTATCGATACGCATGTGCTGGCTGAAGCTGCCATCATTGTGCATATAGTTTCTAACACATAATATTCTTCCTGACCGGCGGCCAATCTCAGCGAAGATTAGCCAAGTGCGGGAAATATTATAGTGTACAAGTGCGTGTGTAGGCACAGGTGCACTCTCTGTCCCTTCACTCTCATAGTCCGATGGGCCGGCAATCCGACACGACCGGAGAGAGATCAGGCGCAGGACCAACCGCTTAACGTGCTTTCCGAGGAGGTATCGTACCGCCAACTTCCAAACTCTACTACTGCGAACTAATGATAGAACCCAATAGCACTTTTTGCCTTAACCGGGAATCGAACTAGACAACACCGGAAAGATCGGAAGATTTTCCTTTTTCAATGGAAGAACTACAAAACTTACTCCTCTATCTTCAGTGATCATAACGTAACGGTCTTATAATACATATATAAATAGGTTCTCGAAGAGATTAAGAATACGAACGAAGAGGCTCATTCACACTTATTTATGTGGGACAGCAAATTTTTTCCATAAATAGAATATTACGTGTACTATTATTAAATATATACGAGTCAACAAATTCTTGTGCCAAACAATTCTTGGAAAATATCGCTGAAGTCACAAATATATTTTTCAATACACTTCCTCGAAAACTGGCTCTTATCGCACTACGATTAGGTTCAACATGCTATGGATTTCACCCTCGTGGTTTTCTTCTTATATTCCCGCACTATAGTGCGGAAATAAAAATTCCACAGCCAGGCGGTGAGGCGGCTCGCCCCCACAGTCATTTTTTTTTCTATTCCTTTGAATCAATTTGGACTTTGAACAAATTTGGAATAAAAAATAAAACCAAAAAACTAAAAGTGTATTGAAAAACGTCGTTTGACACATGTGGGCATTTGTTTCTGCAGTTATCGGCTCCATAACACCCTCGCCTGCAGCTCGTGTGTGTATTTCGCCTCGGCCGCAATAACAAACTTTCGCCACTTATATCAAAATGTTGTATTTAGAATAAGTCTCATTTTGTGAAACTAAATAAGTTATACTTATAATTAATACTTATTCTGGAAAATTTACGAAAGTGGTCCAAAATTAAACTGTCCCAATTTCATTTCTGATATTTCCAATTTCCGCACTTATTGTTTGGTCTCACGGAATCACCTGAAGCATTCTGATGCTGGGCTCAAATAATAACTGTTTAAATTTTTTTACGATATATTTTTTTTTATTTATTTGTTTAGTACCAAGTTCTTTCGCGTCGTGGCGAAGAGGAGGCTCCATCCGTCGGTTATGCTGCCTACGGTGGAACCACGTGTGGAAGAAGACTGCTGAGCGATGGGCCACCTGGTCCAGCAAGTCTCATGTTAAGTCTAGAAGGTGTAAGTAGAAACAAAAGCTAACATATAACTCATTACCACTAGCGTGCAATAGTATAACAAAACGTTATAAAAAGATTATTCATCGCTGCTTAAGGATTTGTCTCAAAAATGACTGAGTTATAAATCTTTGAAATCACTGAAAATTACTGAGTGCCACGTTGGTCTGTCGGAAACGCAACCGCTGACCGCTGAGCATAAGGGTTAGATTCTCAGCTCGAGCAAAGCGTTATTGGGGTTTACCGTACGGCATTTCTCAGTAATAACGTGGGGTTATGAAGTTAGTGGTATGACCCTGGTCGTGTCGGATGGCCTTCTCATAGGATTATGGGAGTAAAGCAACAGAGAGTGCAACTGTGTCAACTCACATACTTAAGCACTGTAATTTGTATCTCCTGCGTATTTGGCTAGTCTCCGTTGAGTTTAGCCGCCGTCACCGAAATTCGGTCGGGAGTATACAAAGTGGAACGGACATTGACGCACAAACGATAACCACGTGTTCAGTACGTTATTCTGAAGTGCTTGAGTGGTGACATGGTTTTATTATTTATTTTTCAGTCCGCAACGTGCAAAACTTGGTACGATCGGGTTTATGGGAAGACGTTGATGTACAAACTACTATTGTTATGTTCAATGAAGCAGGTAAATACAGCGTAATTACATAAATAGGTTAATTCAACACCAATATTTTTTTTTAATGCACTTGGTTTAAAAATTCGAAGACATTTCCAACAATCAGGCACTGGGCTCGCACGGTGGATTATGGCCCTCTCACATCGCTCACATCACTCGGATCGCTCTCTCTCGTCTATGCTCTCGCTACTCAGTCACTACTAGGTACTTTACAAAGTAAGCACAGAAGTAACAACATTGCTTGTAGGTTTAGTTAGTTTGCTATTGCCGAGACAAGTCAAACAAATTTGCGACCTACCATTTTGCCATATACCGATCTTCACCCAGTACTATAAGGTGCTCCTTTACTATTAGGCCTCTTGCAAAGTGATCTCAACCACTCAACACTAGATATGCGGCCCATTTCCGCTGATCAACACTTAACAATCATTACACTTACGTAAACTTCCGAAGAACTTTTATAGTGACATAACGTTTGCAACTTTAAGAATAGACTTCCTTAAGTATTTCATTGTACAACAATTTTATGGGATCTTTTCTAATATTTTAGTAAAAACGTTTTTCTTTTTTAGTATTTTCGCTTTTTTTTTCTTAAGGGTCGTGTATGCTCGTAACTGTACCTAAAACCGTGTAAATCTACCAGTTTAAGTACTTCCTACTACTACCTCATAAATCGAGGGAACCCTTCGCTCAAAAGACAAACTTTTTTCTTTTAGGCACTAGTGCGATAAACGAGCGGAGATCTGCTGCAATTAGCACTATGTTCAACGTGGGTGCCTTCCAAGCTATTCCCAACCAAACTGATATAGGTAATTAATTGTCGTTTACTTATGATAACAGTGGCATTTTTCTTCTCCCTGGGTGTACGCAGAAACTACAAAATGTTCTCTGTGGCTAATTTTGGTACGGGATTCTAGAAGATAACATCGTTTCTCTGGGAAACGTCGAGCTTCATTGCCTAGACGTTTTTCTAGTGGTCGCTACTGTTGACTTGAGCTTTCAGGATGTACAGTAGTTGGGAAAGATGTGGAGGGTTTGCCGCAAAAAAAAACAACTACAATATGATTCGTTCCTTTAATATATCTTTTAATTTATCCACGGTCATAGTTCATACTACACTATGTTCGTTCATCGTTATTTTAATTGCTTGTAATTAGTGGAACGTTCTACCAATCCAAGCAAAGTTGTGTGCTTCTACTGGTAAATGCTTAAAAAAATATCCTAGTTTACAATTCTGGATCGGCTAAAATAATTAACCAAAGTAAACGCTTTCATTCCACCCATACAATTTACTTCAGAAAGCGAACAAGCTATTTAAACCAACAGATTTATCCTACAATAACTTTTATTTCGCACACGGGTAATTTAGCTCATGACTTGGATTAGGACATTATAATACTTTTTATCTCGGTAGTCCGGTCCCGTGGGATAATTTTACGATGGTAAAGGCTGTTAGCAAAAACTAGTTAAGAATGTATCTATACCTATAACTCTCATTTTTTAGGTTTTAAGACGAGCAACAAGTCCAGACACGTCAACTCGGGCCCATCTATGTTTCCCTTCTTCCCCAATCCAAGTAAAACCTTTTTTTTATTACCACAATAATGAAAAACAATCGACTCCGTCCCTTTTTGGACTACAATCCTTTCATAATTATTTCGCATTTGGACAGCTGCAACCCAACACAAGCTTATTGTTGGGTATATAGATAACGGTGTGATTTTTGACAGTCATGAAAAAAAATATGTAAAATAATTATGGGAGTGTAGTAAAGATTTATCCGATTTGCTATTTTACATGTTTTAACCAATTATACGCATATAGCACATAGCCATATATATTACTTACTGACTTCAGGTACCGTCTGGTACGATGCTGTGAAACACCTGCAAAGAAGTTTTGGTTTACATATGTACCTACCACTCTAAAAATGATCACGTTTCCGCTTCGTTGACGATGACATTTGAGTTGTATGGTCTTACTCACTCATACGTACTGAGAATCGTATCTATTCTTCCATGGGAGATGTGCGAGTTAACTCTTTCAGTGTGAAAACTTTCACGCCACCTATGTACAGTGACATCTAACGATTTTAATCCTTGCCGTTGTTTTTACAGAGGGAAAACCTTCGAATGTGATAAGAACGGATAAGAATCTATCAGGCTTCCAGTTTCCTAACTGTCAACAGAATCAGTGTACTAGTTTCAATAACAATTTTACTTGGAAACCTGACGCAACCATGGCTGTCGGCAACTCGGTTAAAAGTTGTCAATACGAAGGTAGGTCACACTAAATGTTGGTGTCATTATTGTATAATAAAGTTTAATAATTTTGGTCTGATTTTACCAACGCTATATCATCCAAATATAAGCTATCAAAGTTATAAAAAAGGTGAAGATTGTAACTTTTTGATGGCTTAAATCTCGGAAACGTTATGCTTTAGAAGATTTAGTCGCATCCAAAGCTTGTTTGTATTGATATCAGCTATTGATTAATACAGGTTTCCTGTGTGGCCGCTATTTTGAAAATAAAATAAAATGGCGGAAGTTAGGCTGGCCACGCTTCATACAAAAATCTTCTAACCCCTTTTCCCATGGTCCTTTATTTTTAGCCTAGTAGACAAAGTATTTTTTTCGTATTCTCCCCTAAAACACATTGTGCATTTATGATGAGGAGGGATGAAACGCATGTGACCAAAAGAATGATGAATAAACATGTTGATGAACGAAAAGGGAGAGTGAGGCCAAAGAAAATTTTGTTGTATTAGGGGAGGACTGATATAAAAAAGGAGTAAATCTTCTTTATAAAGAAGAAGAAGAAGGAGTAAATGAAAACGTGACAGGGGAGAATGAAAGAAAGAAAAACTTTCGTTTTACACCGTCACCAAACAACATGGGGCAGAAAGAAGATAATGAGAAGGTTTTTGTAACATTCCAGATAAAACACCTCCGCGAGTGGAACAAACAACAAGTTTGTTGGGGGAAACAGAAGTTATTTTGTTTGATATACCTACAGGTAATTAATACTATTGATTTATTAATTCACTGGGTTACTACCCGGAGATTAGCTTTTGTGCGAAAATTAAACGATTCTTATGGGATATACTCCCATAAGAATCGTTTAATTTTTCGGAATATAATAAAGGATATAAAGTTGAAGAAGTCATTATCCGACCCATAAAGTCGCACTCTGTGGTCGCACTAATTGACGATACTGCGCTGATGGTATACTACGTTAGTCGACACGACTGCAGTCGCATTTTCCAACAGGAGTCATGCAACAGGCTTTATTCAATCAAGATGATTTCACTTTAGATTTTACTGACACTGCAACTGGCATTCCGAAAGTGTGCCTCAACTATGAGGTGCTGCGCGCACGACACGCGCGTCTACGCTCTTGTACGAACCAGCGTCGACACGTGAGAGTAAATACGGAGTTTGGCATCCACTACGCGTTTAAATCATGCTACTGGCACGTGTGTCACGGCAGGGAACGTCCCCGTGGTTGCCTACTATACCACCAAATTTCCTGCTATTCCTTATCCACTGAACAGTCATCCTAATTGTACTCATTCACAGATACCGCAGATCTACCGAACTATATGACCGATAAGAAGACGAGCACGCCCACGCCCGTGCCGGTGCACTCGCCCATACCTGCGCCTGCAACCGCAACTGCACCCGCTACCTCGCCAGCGCCCGCACCCCCGTCCTCGCCTTCGTTGGCACCTCCATCCGGGCCTTCTTTCGCGCTTCCATCCGCGCCCTCATTCGCGCCTCCAATCGAGCCTCCATCCGCGCCCTCTTCCGCGCTCCCTTCCGCGCCCCCATCTGCGTTTCCATCCGCGCCCCCGTCCGGTGCCCCGTCCGCACCCCCGTCTGTGCCCTTACGATTCAGTTCACACCAAATACAAGCCAACAATGATGTCGGTAACACGGACGCTATAAAACCGAATGTCATCATGTGCCACAATGCAGGTAATTAATATTAGACGACAGTGGCAGTGACATGACGGCTGTTTCTATGACTATGAAAATGCTTCCGTATTTGGTGATATAAACACTTATTGCCGCCTTAATAGAGTTACATGGACATCAGTCGTGTCGCTGTGCTCTTTCATTGCGTAGGCAACTTTGCTGGTACGATTTGAAGTCCCTTTCAGCATTAGGACGGTCATTTACATAAAAATATGCAGAAAGTAACTAGCCATAACTAATTCTGGAGATTGGTGAATATCACTATATCATCAACCAATCAAGTCGGCCTATGGTCCACCGCTGGACACAGGCCTCGCCCAAGCTGCGTCACAACACCCTTCTGCATCCAGTGTGACTTACACCCTATTTTTAATTTCTATCTGATCAATAAATAGCGTTACACAATTGGAATTATCTACATAATATGTTGAAATATCTCGAGAATTTTATAAACCCAAGTTTAAACTAAAACAAAGCTAGTCCTGTCTATGAAGAGATTGTTTTATGATTTTTATTTGATTTATATATTTACAATCTAGCGTGTTACTCGGTCGCGCGTAGCTTGCGGGAGTGCGCTCGCGTTGGCTGCTGCCGCCGTCCCTCTGTTGGCGCCCCCTCGCTCGCCCGAGTGCGGGGCGCTTTTAGTAAGTTACTGTCGTCTATGGACGTGCACAAATGATGTACAATGTATATTTAACCTTATTCTTACGCCACAGAAGCGGATCTGGGGTTTCCGGGCATCTTTACCATCACTTCTTCGACAACAGTGCCTTCTGGCTGCGATATAACATATTACAGGCCCGCGGCTAGCTCAGGTAAGGGTTTTTCCAATGGCGAATTTCACGAATTAAACTGAACGCCACCAATACAATTAAACAGCATTCAAGACATTATGAAACGTTAAACAAATTGTTAGATTTCGTTCGGTCTGCTGCACAGTTTCTCTTTCTAACTTTCCCTTGGTTCGCGCCCTGGCAATGCTGAGTGCTCTACTGACATCGACACCGGAGTGTGATTTTTTTGCCTCGAGATGGGTAGACGTATGTCGTGGATGTTTGAGTTTCTGTGAGAGTATGAACGAAACATGACCTTTTCTTATTATTTTTGTTCGTTACAGGACATGCCCATTGGCAAAAATGACGAACTTTCGTACAAATTATACCCTAATTTTCTCTAATGCTCACATTCATTATTTAAGTTAGACCCAGTGGTTTAGACTATGTGTTGTCAGTCAGTGAGTTTGTAATATTCATTTGTGGTGTATTATTTTCAGATATAACACATCTTATTAGTGAAACAAGAACTCAGCAAGCATTGTTTCCTATTTTAAGAAAGTTCTACTCAAACGCAGGCTCTACTATGAATCGAGAAAAGGATCATTTAGGTAAATAAAAGAAACGTACAATTAGTATTTAAAACTCCCAAAAACATTAGACCACAAATCGGATCAGTAAAAAAGTTGCTGGCCGAATACATATCCTCCTCCTTTTTTAGAAGTCGTTTAAAAACTGCCAAACATTGAGTGTCTGTATTAAAGATATTCCAAAAACTGCCTCTAATTCTAACATGGAATAAGCATAAATTACTAACTTCAAACTCCTTTCTTCTGAAGTTACTGGCACTGGAACCCAAATATCACCCAGAGATTCTGTACATACGGCTACGATGGGTGTGACCACGTGCAACCCAGCGCTGGCTGAGAGAACTACCAGCTATTCTAATGAAGCCATTTACGGTAACTATTTATATTATTCGTATAAATTATTCTCAATAAAGTCTCTTCACAATAGGGGACAGCACCTTTTGCATTATTTTGTTTTGTCCTGTGCGAGAATAATAAATACTTACTTTTCTTTCTTTTTCATCTTAAATCCTCATCGTGTATTCTTAAATCAGAAGTTTCATATACAGGACACGGACACGGTGGACGGGATATAGTGACACAAACTTTTACCATGTACTCGTATTTCATAAAAAATAAGCCTGGTTTTTTAATTGTGATGGACTTTTGTTAAACATAATATGATTATTTTAATAAGGAAATTAAGAAGCACTTCTTGAATTATGTATTGGACCCTTCCACTAAGTCCAATTAAGAACTGGCCAAGTTTCAACCTCCTGTAAAAAAAATCAGCTAGGTGAAACTTTACAACCTTACAACAATCTGTCAGGCTTCCATTGGCACCATTTAAGTGCGTACAGAACTCTAAAAGCATGTACTTATTTCTTATGATAATTGAATTTACAGGTCTTACACAAATAGAACATGTGGATATCGCTATTCAAGCCGAAGAGTTCCAACCAAAGCCTGCAGAAGGTAATCTTAAGTTGCTTTTCAATATAAAAATATGTCGGAGAAAGCGATAACTTTTACACGTCAAGTTGCTGATTTGACCATTGTAGTAGGGGTAAACGCCGTGACGTCAGATGTTGTTTTAATGGCGGCACGTGGACAGAGTCGTTTTGTAGAGTGGGGATTGTGCCGAGATCACTTTTGCTCGGAACTCCAACCAAGTCACTCCTTCAGAACGAAACTGTCGGTTTGCCCATTTTGTGGAGATTATTTGTTAGTGTTATTTAATGTAAATTTGTGTTAAATAATAAACTGTGATTTTTGTGTACCGAAACCGAAACTATTATTTTAACATTTCATCATGAACCTGGTACCACCGAACCCTAATGACAACGACGCTATCGCTCAGCCATCGCTTACGCCGTCATCAGAAGTGGGATCTGGACTCGATTCCCACTGGCGTGCTATGTTCGAGATGCAGCAGAAGAACATGATGCAGCTGATCGAAGCCATCAGGACACCAACAGTGGCACCTCAGATCATGCTGCCAGAAATTAATCCGGAGCTACCAGATACCGATCCACGTGCTTGGTGCGATACTATCGATATTTGCCTCGACGAACGTCCACTGGAGGGTGCATCGCTTATTATAGCTCTGAGCAAAGCTCTGAAAGGTAATGCGTCATCGTGGCTGTCGCAGATTTCGCATGCAGGCATGACGTGGCAGCATTTCCGCGACTTATTCCTTGCGCGTTATGCATCCACTGAAACTCTTGCTGCATCGCTTGTTAACATCCACAACGGCCGGCCGAAGGAGGGCGAATGTCACGCAGCGTACGCCAACCGCCTAATTGCGAAATTATCGGCGAAATGGAAACATCTGTCACCAGAAGAAATAACGGTATCGTACGTACTTGCCCATACATCTCAATTTGATACTCGTTTACATCGCCTCGCTTTCACCACTGAGATTCTTGATCGGAATAAGTTGCTGCAAGAGATGAAGTCATTGAAACTACTTGAAACGGAAACACACTGAAGATCATCCCGCTACGACAGACGTTGAACGCTTCAAGTGTACACAAACAAATTCATTCTTGTGTAATCATTGCAAAAAGCCTGGGCATAAGGCCATAGATTGCCGCCTTAGGAACGCAAGAATGAACTCCACTCACTATAACACGTCACAATCCAATTCTACGCGAGGGGACAAGCCGATGACTCCCACAGCCGCAAGCACTACAAAGCCGCCGGCTTCTTCGTTTAAGAAACCCATCACTTGCTTCCGATGTGGCGAGAAAGGTCACATCTCCTCGCAGTGCAGCCGACCTGGAACGAGCACAGCCATAGGCGCTCACGGGACCAGCGATTCCGGTCCGAGCACCGTCCCGCAGCGACGTGTGTCCACACAGTTGCGAGGTTCGCGGCGTCCTTGGACAGCTACAACAATCCGGTGAGTCGTTTTCATTTTGTTTTGATTCCGGCGCCGAGTGTTCTCTCGTTAAACAAAGTGTAGCTTATAAATTCTCGGGCAAACGTTCACTTTCAACCGTGCAAGTAATTGGTATCGGTAATAATTCGAATGTTTTTAGCACTGAACAAATTCTTAGTGATGTTGTGGTCGACAATAACGAACTGTCAATTTTATTTTACGTACTACCCGACGATTGTATGAAATACGATGTTATGATCGGACGCGATATTTTGACACTTGGCTATACGGTACATTTAACTGAATCTACCCTACGTATTTCGAAAGTCACAAATGTAGGTTGTTGCTATTTACCTCCCGTAATTGATCTTTACAATGTTGATTCTGATATTTCAAACGAAAACAAGGACCGGTTGACGTCCCTTTTGAATGAGTATTCGAATGCTTTTATCAATTGCTTATAACGACGATGATGAAACCGGAATTGACCTAACAGAGGCGAGAGAACACGCGGTGGACGGTATTAAGAAGAGTGCGGCTTATGAAAAAGCCCGTTTTGACAAAAATAAGGCCAAAGTAGTTAATTTCAGTGTTGGTGATTTGGTATTTATCAAAAATGAAGAAAGAAACCAAACTAAATTAGAACCCAAATTTAAAGGTCCTTTCAAAATTTTAGAGTTGCTTGAAAACGATCGCTATGTTTTAAAATCACTGAATAGTAATAGAACCTACAAGTACGCTCACGATCGTATACGAAAGATGCCTCTAAGTAGTGTTCCTAATGAGTTAAACGTAGAGGACGGTGATGAAAGTACCTCCACCGAGTAGTAGACACATACCATGGCTATTTGGTCGCACCGTACGCACTAGTCTGTAGTCGTAACTGCAGCTCACTTGTGAGCTGTTCAGGGGGCGATGGGCAGCTGGTGGTACGGCGGGGACCTGGGTCTCTATGGAGACTATTGTTGTTTTGGTCTTGTACTGACCTGGGAGTCGCAGACTCTATGTGATGTGTGTGGTCGTATCACATGAGGTGATGACGATATGGGTGGCATAAGTGTCACTAGCTGCTGCGGCAGCTGGGCCATGAGCGTTGTATGTGATCGAAGTTGATTTAGTTGCTGAGTAAATATGATTGAGACTTAGAGGAACCTTTTGTTTGATAACTGTTATTTTCAAGTTATGCTATTCCATAAAGATGTGGTCAGGTTGACCGAGCCTGTACTGTTGCTCCAAATTTGACTGTTTGGTTACAGGTACTCACGAGGACGTGTAACTTGTCAGGCTGGCCGTGTCGGAGAAAGCGATAACTTTTACACGTCAAGTTGCTGATTTGACCATTGTAGTAGGGGTAAACGCCGTGACGTCAGATGTTGTTTTAATGGCGGCACGTGGACAGAGTCGTTTTGTAGAGTGGGGATTGTGCCGAGATCACTTTTGCTCGGAACTCCAACCAAGTCACTCCTTCAGAACGAAACTGTCGGTTTGCCCATTTTGTGGAGATTATTTGTTAGTGTTATTTAATGTAAATTTGTGTTAAATAATAAACTGTGATTTTTGTGTACCGAAACCGAAACTATTATTTTAACATTTCATCATGAACCTGGTACCACCGAACCCTAATGACAACGGCGCTATCGCTCAGCCATCGCTTACGCCGTCAAATAAATAAAATTTAAGTCTGTTTCAAATTTCAAAATAACAGCTTTTACTGAATGAATTTAATCCTATTGAATTACTTTTTCATGAAATATTCAGTGAATGGGATTAAATGAACTACAGAGGGTAGTATAGATGGTTTCAATTAATATAATTCTGCAACTACATACATACGTGTTACGGTCGCAAATTATATTTTTTTTAACATACAGCCAGACACTGACCTACAAATTGCAAAAAACCGCGCTGTGCTTCCACCTTAGCATTCTTTATTTTAATCTGCTTCTTGCCTTTTAACCATCCACATTAATTCCAACAGTTTTTTGTCACATGCTCCTCATTCTTTCGCACCATTTACACGTCAACTACAGGCCTACCTGAGTTACCTACGCGGTGTAGGTGTGTGGTGGGGTGTCGCGAGAGTTCAGTCGTTCGCCCGCTGACGGGTGTCCACTCGTCCCTCCTGAATCGTGCACCTACCTTAGTCAACGTTTCAGTTAAATGGTAGGCCTGTAAAATGTAGATGATGCAAAGTAATGCCGCTTAGCACCACATGGGACCACCTACGCCTTTAAGTCAATGAAATATCAAAGCCACCAAGATATTTTCCTTTATAATGTTGATATTTAATTTGTTTCATAGATACACAAATGTCACCTTTCATTGGAGTAAAAGATGAAGTTATTACGTCAGGTATGATGCGTATTTTTCAATTTGATATATTCCCACTTTCTCTCTTGTTCTGTCTAGAAACCTTTATGTGCACTAATACGAGTAGTTCACCCATATTTTGCCAGTTATATTTAAGTCCCATATAACAAGGGACAAGCCGTGGTATGGACATGTGATGCGGAGGAATGAGTAAAATGTAGTGAGATGAGAAAAATGTTGAGTATGAATGTAGATGGCTATAAGAGTAGAGGAAGACCAAAGAAACGATGGATGGACTGTGAGAAGGATGATATAGTTAAAAAGGATATAACTGCTGTGATGACGACTGATAAAGAAGTATGGAAGAAAAAGACATGCTGCGCCGACCCCAAATAAATTGGGATAAAGGCAGGAGAATGATGATGTAATAAGGGGCAAGCCTACTGTCATCAACCCGACACAAATCGAAAGTCCGTGGCTGCTGCTGAGAAATCACTAATGAAAATACTCAATAACTTGTTGCCCGAACATTGAATTGAACCCAAGACCTTATGCTCAGCAGTTGCGCTCGCGACCACGAGACCGTATATTTAAATCCATAACAATGCATACAAAAATTTCAATATTTTAATTTCGTCATACATTTTGTTACAGAATGTCTTCTAATTGGAAACGATGCGGAAAAGAAGCATTTGCCTGACCAGACGTGTTTGGCTATTCAAAAACTTGCTTTTACAGGTAGTTACTTTTGAGATAACTCGGCCATAGCTGCCTCTACAGATCAGAAGGTCTACAGTCGCACAACGATGACTTAACCCTTACAAATTTCTGCTTTTCCGAAACTCTCTTGTGGTAGGTACTACAATTATGGAATAGGAATTTCAGAAAAGCAGGTTTTTTTAAGCAAAAAATAACCTGTAATGTTTTCGTTACCCATCTTTATTTTATTTTCAGGCACAAGGATAATGTCTATATCTTCAAAAGAGTTGTCCAATATTAAACCATTAGCCAATACAGGTAAACGAATAAAATTGTTGATTTGTTTAACAATAAAATAAATTGCAGAAATTTTGCCAAACTGAAGCGAATCCCGCATGGGACACGACACGACGATTGTTTCGATAATTAGAAATCAAGCGACAATTCGCCTCTGTTTGAACACTTCCTTAAAAGTTGACACAATCGGTGCCAACGATTAGCTTCTGTATGGTAAAAGCTTTAAAGTTCACTACCGATATTTCTACCTAGCTGGTAAATACATTGCTTGTTCTATTTCTAACAGAAGATAAAGCTCTAGGAAGCACTGCAACCGTGGCATTAGTTTCAACGGCTGTAGGAAGTAATGCTTCTATGGGTTTAAAAGCTCTAAGCAATGCAACCATGGAATCAAAAGCTCTAAGCAATGTAACTGCTTCAAAATCTACAAGCAGCAGTGAAACTGTTTCTTCAAAATGTACCTGCCCTGGACCAGAAGGTGGCCCTCTGAAAGTTTCATGTGGTAAGATAATTTAATCACATAAAAGATTTTTTATTCTAATTTTGTCTTTACATCTGTTAAAGAGAGCTTTTTTAACGTAAAAGCTAGGACTCATTAGCATATTTGTTATAAAATCTTAAGCCGCAGCTGCAGTGGTTAGGCGAAAGCGGTTTAAAGACATGATTATTAAAGAGGGGAACTTTATTTGATCAGAGATGTCAAATGTTAAAATCCACAACTTTCTCAATTGCAGCTACCACAATTAGCCTCTGCGTCACCCAAAGGTTGACTGACATTAAGTCCGCCTCTGTACATTACGAGTGCATAAAGAAATAAATAAATAAGTCCTATCGCTTTTACCCTTTAGTGTGACCGCAGCTTTACACAAATGTGATATGATGGCATAACGTCACTGTTCCAGTTTTGTGCTTTAGTCGTGTATTTTTTTTTAATATTTCAGTATCTTTGCTTTTAAAAAAAACTGGACGTGGTCTTACATAGGCCAACAATAGTTAAATATTATTATAATTAGCTTGAAACTAATGAATATTTTTTTAGAAAATAACACAGTTCACAAACCCAGAAACCGTTTGAATCTGACACAATTTTTAGTACATAACAACATGAGTTGTTGTTGAGTCCAAACACGAAGCAGTAGAAGAAGAATATCCCACTGCTGGACAAAAGCTTCTCCTCATAGCTTCCAAATCTTAATCATAAATAAAGTATAACCAGCCTATAACGGTCTTGCACGGTCGGGGGCACAGTGTGGGTGAATGTCAACTCACACATGTGTTTTAGCTCTTAATTTATTTACTGTTCTGGGGCGTGAAAGTTTCCATACGAAGTTTTACTTTACCGTTTTAAGAGCAATGGTCACAAATAATAACACAAAGTAAATTGCTTGCATGGTTTTGAACCCATGACTTTACAACTCGTAATCGGTACCGATACCACTCAGCTATCACTGTACTTCGAAAAGAAATATTCAAATCACACACAAACTATTTTTCAAGCTACTAATACGGATTTAATAATTCAAATTAGACTTTTTTTATCAAAAATAAGATTAAGGAAAACTCTGATTTCTCTTTGAATATTCTCTGCGGAATAATTTTGCGTCGGATTCAGATTGACATATCCCTCTTATCTGCCTAACTTATATGTTAACAACATTTCGGATTCATGAAAATGGTCTAGAATACTTTTAGCGTTCCTTGCTGGTTTATTAGGCTGTTCAACAAATATTGTGATTAAGATTTTATTGATTTTGGTTTTGGGGGGGGGTACTGAAATTCTATTTTTGACAAAATTTCTTTCGTGAGACTTTACTATTCATAAATCATACTTATGAATGTTTACGACTTTAGTACCTAACGACAAGTTTCGAATTTCTGTTTGTGTTTGAAATTAGTCACACAAATGCAAAATTATCAAGTCAATAAAAATGAAATTATAACATCAATTAAACTCCATTATTTACATTTCGGGAAATATTAGTTCTATGCATTAAAATAAAAATTACAAAAAAATACGATTATTTGACACTACCCGGACGAAAAAAAAGAAAAAATATTTTAAATGATCTGTGCTTTGACTAACAGCACAAAGCAAAGCGCAAATGGCAGTTAATTTGTCGCCTGCTGACATTTTTATAGAGTTTATTATAAACTTATGAATTAAAAATAAACATTGACATTGCATATAACATTTTATTTTAACAGGCACTGACCCGAGCGTGGAAGTCTTTAATTTCACCAGATCTACTTCGGCAAAGGGACTGGAATCCTTTTATGAAACAGGTACCTAAGTATACAATGCAATGCAACAAAAAAATATATAAACGGGCAGCTATCTTGCAATTACTTTTAATAACACAAAAGTAATAAAATCGCAATGCAAATAAATCAGGCAGAGCTATCAAATGTCAATGTCGGCTCACTTTTAAATAGCACTACCCTGAAGAAAAAAAAAACTGCAAAAAAAATCATGCAAAGGATTAGCACCATAAATTATTATGTTTTGTCTATTTTATAGAAATATTACTGAACAATTTGATCAAGAAGGCGTTAATTGGTAATACCGCCGGAATACTTCAAGCACATTCCCCTGATAAAGTAGATAGCAGTTACAAGAGTAAGTTAACATAATTTAATTAATCATCAATTTAAGTATAAATCTAATTTTCTACTGAATGAAGCCCAAAGATCATTCGAGATGAAATAACGTTAACAGTGTTTGAGAATATTTTGACAGTGGGCCTCTTAGAGCCCGGAATCGCCACAGACCGCGGAGGCATCTCTATGCTCTGTGGGTTGCCTATTTCATGAAGTTTTTATTTATAGTGATGTACTTTATACCTTTAGAAAGCCGACCTAACATGGTCTACGCGACGACCAGCACCAATACCGACGTCGGACTAGAAACCAAGTCTATAGGTCCCACTGCGTCCGATGTCACTAAACTAAGAGACATGAACAAGACAGATGCAGAGATGCAGTACATTGTACAGGAGATTGCAGGTCAGTGTGTTTTGTAAACGTTGTTATTTAGCTTGTGCAATACAAATTCATTTAGTACAATTCCGATTCCCAATAACAGACACCAATACGACTGGTTTTGAACTTTATGAAAACGCTTCGCTACAGATCTTTCACATTGTTTTTCTTCTAATAGCTGCCACCCAATAGCTAATAAATAAACTTAAAAAACACCCTTTTATTAAAATGAAAGGAAAATTAGGTTTATCCATCAACGCGTATACAAAGTTTCGTGTCCGTGCTATTAACCGTTGAGTAGTTCCTTCGTGAGTAGGCGATCTTGGCTGCAGGATCAAGCCATGTCTGTCATAAAAATATATTGTCACCGGAACCAAAGGTGTGCGCAAAATTTCAGCTCAACCGGTTGGGGGGAACTGGTTTTAAATTCAGTTGCAACATTTGATGCAATGGCTCCAAAACTTTATAACAAATTACCTAATCAAATTATATCAAGCAACAACCTGAAGGAGTTTAAACATAATCTTTTTGAATTATTGAATGACAAGGCGTATTATTCTGTTAATGAATTTCTTAGTGACAAATTGAAATAGTATTTATATATAAACTTAAATGTATATGTCTATATGTAAAATGTTGTCCCATTTTTGCCAGTTTTTATTGACATTTTGTATTGTTTATTGCATCTATTATTTATAAGATTTGATTGACTTTGATTGTGACTTTGCATACTTGTTTTATATTTCGTTTATAATTTATTGACATATTTTATTATTAGCGATTAGCGTTTGACATGAAATAGTGACATCTACTAATTAGTTTTTAACTTAATTCTTTTGTTATAGTTTTGATTTACTATAATATTTTGTATGCCTTCTGGCGGGACATAGTTTGGATCAACATTTTTTTTTTTTTTAAACAATTAAACAATAATAAATTAGTAAACATAATAATGATGATGATGATAATGATATGATGTGATAATTATTAGTTATTTATTAAACATCTGTATATTTTTTTACCCTATGTTCACAAAATGATTAAATGAATTTGAATTTGATCAATAAAACTAACTAACTAACAAGGCAAATTAAATAAAAGCTTATAATCACTGTGATTTTGACAGGATTGTATTGCCGCACAGGCAATTCTGTCCTGTGACCTTTTTGAAACAGAAAAAAAATACTATGATTTGAGAACGATGCAGATTCATAGGTAAAATAACTGAAAGCAAAGATGGCGACATGGCCGCCTTTCACCGTTTTCATAGAGTTACATGTAAACGAGTCAAATTAATCGAGTCACTGGATCTGTCAATGTGGTTGGGTGACGCACTATGGCGCTGCGGTTTTGCGGTTCTGTAGAGAATAAAAATGCTCTTACGAAAGCGACAGACAGAACCTACCATACCATTCTTGCCAATGTTCTTAAAAATAACCATCACATTTCCTTTTAAATGCCGTGCACTTTTCATTTATCAAATGGTATCAACGTTGAGGTGCTCTTCGTTGAAGAGTTCTTACTGGCTTCTTCCACTATATTTATCTATTTTACCAAGCAGCATGCTGTGTCAAACTTATCAAGCATTTTATAAGAATCGTTCGTCCTGTCATCCTGGTTATGGGCGGTTATGCTGTCCGTCGGTTTATCAGTTAGCTAGCACTCACTGATGTGTGGTAATCAGATCACAATTTCTGATCACGCTGCTTTGGCTTTACCGTACCGTTCGGTACAATGCAATATCAGTATTGTGCCAAAAAAGCTTTACCTTAATTCGACTATTTCTTATTCTTCTGTTTCCTTTCTTCTAAACAAATATGCATTCTCGTAAGCAGGTCGTAACATCAGTTATAAATAACTTCTCCTTTACGAATGCTCATAAAAGTTAAATATAAATAGCTTGTTATTCCGAGGTTAACCCTCTGCACGCTATGTCATGTGACATGTCATAAATACGCGTATTTGTGTAATCCATTTTGTTTGTCATTTAAGTATGTCAAGAGAATGTATGGGGTTCAGATTATAAGAACAAAAACATTTCAGGCGTATGAAGATAGGGTAACATTTTGAATGGCAAGTCGTTTGATTATCTTGTCCCCACTCTTTAGAGTGTTAAGAAATCATTTAAAAAAAAAACTACGAGTTATGCTGTTATATTATGGTATTACATATTTACAGGGTATATGACGCGATCCTCTATCATTTTGTTTTACTCTATAATTTTTTGTGTATAAAACTTAAAAAATAAAAAATACTCGTTTATCTGCAAACCTATCCATCTCATCATATCTTAAACGCTGTTTGGGTCTGCAGGTCGTGTTCAGTTCTGTAGTGAAACTGGGCCTAAATAAATACATGCGTGTCATTTCTACTAGTGAATGATTTTATTTGGATCTATCTAGACTCAAATAAAGCCATTGATCACTAACAACGTAACGTGAAACGTAATTACTTTTTTTTCGAACGCTTAATTCTTACTTTTCTGTATACCCAGAATGATATATTTATTTTGGGGGCATTCGTGGCCAATATATCGGGCGGCACGAAATAATCGGTTGATAGATTGACTCAGCTTGATTTATAGTTTTTCTTCATAGCCAGTGACATTCAATCAATAAAATGGCGACCTTAACCGCCACATTAGACCGTAGTTTAGCGACACTTTAACCTATAATATCTCGCCGTATTGGATTGACATATCGAGTTTTAGAAAAGTTTGGCTTTGTAAAGCGTCGTCTCTGTCTTCTATAACTGGTTGACAGTTGACAATTGCATCTAAAGTTTCCAAAGTTTCTCTGAGGTACGAACTTCCATCCGAAAGCTCAATATTGTAACAAATGATAGCTTGGGAGCTGCAAAGATTATATAGTCGTACCTAATTATTTCTTAAGGCGCTCCCACACCGGGAGCATTCTCATGTAATTTTACAGATCAGATTCCAGCATTACATCAGTAAGCGAGAAACGAGAATTAAAGTGCGCAGCTTGTAACGATACAATTTGTAAAAAATCACTTGTTTTATACAGAATCGAATCATGGATTGTTACATTACAGGCGAATGCTCCGTTGAAGGAGCTCCTTTAAGAGATCATGCAGTGTCATGTAATGCGGCGAAAGTAAATGCGTCTTTAATGAAAAAGGGTATTTTACCGTCTTTATTTAACGAAATTCGTAACCCACTTCTTTCTTAGGTCCAAGCTCTGGTCATGACGAGATTTTATCTGTGTTGGTGCTGAACGCCGTTACCAGTGATACCGCTACACAAACTGAAGGAATTGACAAGTTCGACAGTGAGTAGATAATATTTCGTGACTTTTGGATGTAGACTAAATATCATAATTAATTTGTATTTCGTATCTAATAAGAGGCGTCGAGGCTCGTACTCAATAGGTAGTTAAGTGTGACTGTTACTAAATTACCCTAGGCTGATAAAATTTTAGTTTTTCCAAAATCATGGCAATATATTATGAACGTCGGTTTCCCCGAGAGCTCTGTAAGGTTCGTGTCCCAGACTGGATGCCTTCCCACCGACTTAAGTGGACTGAATTCCCAATTTGGGGCAGCCCTGTCCCGACTTTGAAAGCTAGGGCTGTCCCCTAGCTTTCAAAGGACGGGATACAAGGTGAAGTTAGTATTGGGAACCCACTGATAAGACATAATTATACATGAATAATATCAAATCATATAAGACAAAACTATAATAAAATGTGATTCTAATAAGACGAGAGGACGCAAACTATGATGATAGTACAAAAGGAGGAACGTTGCGCTTGTGCTTTGTAAATTATTTATTTGTTCTTTACGTTACTTTATTTGATTCTAATGTACTAGATGCAGCTTCGCAAACGGTTCTATGTCACAACATGTAGCCATTACATTGTTTGCCCGGCGTACCGTACGTGTACTGTTAGACCTATATGCATAGTCCTACCACCTAACAGACACTACCTAACAGACCACGCTCCCTAAGCACTACTTACATGTCTTTCCCAATCCTAAGGCAATGGGTTGTGAGCCTACTGCCATTGAAAAGACAAGTTTCAATATTTATATCTACTCGCGTACTCACCTTAATAACACCCTTACGGCAGACTACCCCTTTACTATGATAACTCACAACTTGCACAAGAGCTCCGTAGACTCAGCCTGTAGCAGAACATATTGCGATTGTTATTAGTGGACGCCGAAGTAGTAATTCTATCGTCACTTCACATTTCCTTACTCTACCCCATGTGGAGGTTGCGTATCTCGCTAAATAGTGTCGATTCAGTAATAGGCCTACAAACAGCCAGGGTTAGTTTTAATGAGACACAGTCCCTAGCATTCCTTAGAACGTGGCTATCAATTCAGGTTGATGTACTTAGTAATGCCTACCCCCGCTCCCGGATATGTACGCCAAGAATCTGAACGCAATGTTTCTGAGCTAGGCCTTTATAGGAAGCAGTATTCATCATCAGCGTTTGGTTGAATTGTACTACAAGTACAATTCGGCATTATACTCGTATTACTGAACAATATAATTTTTTAATCAAACCGTGAATATTACGGTGCTGCCTTCACCACTAAACAATATTATTTGTTCTAATCGAAAATGCGAAAAAAAAAATACGGTTCTGCCTTCCATTTGTAGTGCGTCAGATAAAAGTAAATATTCGGCAATAGTCGGATATATTAGTGTACAGTGTACATGTCGTATGCGTGAGGTGAGTGTATAGTGTTACGGAAGGCTTTCCCCGTCTCCCTACAACCAAACTAACTGACGAATATTTGCCAAGGTACGGATTAGGAGGTGGACACATAACAAATGAGATAATAGTATACATTGTGAGAATATAAAGAAGCTACTGGTCACTTCCGCCATGCTGGAATAAAGGATTATTTACAGCTCCTCTGTGCTATCGCCAAACTATGAGATATTAGTTAATTATAGTTAACACTTACCACGTGTTCATTGAAGTAGACTAGTCTACAGAATACTGCACACATTACCAGCTTCGCCTCCGCCACAGCTTGTCTCCTTCCACGTCTCGACACTGACTTTAACTAGACTTATTACTACTACTTTTATTTAACTTATAAAATATTAATCGCTCTCTTACAACAGTCCACTGGGACATTTGCATCTTGGTACCAAGACTACGCTAACTTCACTAGCCTAACCTAAGACGTCTTAGCACTTTATGGTCTTAAACCAACTACCCTGACGTAACTCGACTAACCTCAACGTCTGACCCCGTTCGTGATCTAAACCCAACTGCCTCGAGTTATCCTCCTTTCCATCATCACTAAACATTCAAAAAACACCACGACCGGCCTTTTGTGTGATGTTTCAATTGTTTTAAAGATTCGCTTGGGTGAAACCCAAAACCTGGCAACCAGAAGTGGCGCTAGTATTGAGGAATGCACTTAAAAATCGAATATTTTTATCGTTTCTTAAGAATTCGTTGAAATATTAGATTTGACCTGCCAGACAACACTTGTGTCTAGTCAATTTCCGATTAAATAAAGAATTTATGCATTTGCAAGTGGTCCATTATTGATTTGTATACAATTCTAAGAAGGAAAGCAACGTTTTGTTATTAATTACGGTAACTTGTCAGGCTGTCAAACCATAACATAGAGCTTTAATGTATTTGTAAGTGTTGTAAATACAGTGTGATGATGTTGAAATAAATATGGACTAAGATATTTGCTTAACAATTAGGAGTATGTGTCAGACACTCACATAAGGTTCCGCAAAATGTGTCGCTATAGATGTTTTATTCTGGCAAAGTCAGGCGACATCGTTCATCACTGGGTAAAACTAACTAATAAATGTTTAAGCAACAACCAACCATTAATACCTCAATTTTTTAGACCCTCCAATAGACTGACATATATTTTTAAATTCACTTTAATTGCTGTTAATGACAAGAATGCAAATTTTAAAAGGCTAAATATCCCTAATAACCATAAATGTGGCTCAGTAAATACACAGGACTTACGCCATACATTTTCCGCCCCCTGCATTTTACAAAGGGCGTTCGGTGATTTTTCATGGCATTTATTCCGAAAGCCCTTTATAATTGTGCGTAATGACATGGAAGCATTCCGCTTGTAAGTATGGGATATAACACGTTTATGTGACGTTTATTTTCTATTGCTATGCTGAGAAAATTGAGTATTTTTCAAAGATTTACAAGCGGCTTTTAGAGACGAAAGGTTTATTAATATAATATTTTATTTGGCCTATGGCCGTGATTGTTTGATTTGAACGATGAATTGTACCAATCTATGATTCGTTTGCATTATCATTGCATAAATAGAAAATTTTAACCATGGTTGCCAATCGCAGCGGAGACTGGTCATCGTGACGGAAGATATGACAGAGCACAATCTGGGCGCCAACACAAGCGCAGAGTGCACCTGTATTTAGTGGATGCCACATGTCTGCGATTAATGGTGAAACAATGATAATAACTGCGACAAGTAGTTCGTGGTCATTACCTACTGCACCTGTGTAGACATTTGCTAAAGTTAAAAAAAAAATGCTTGTAGTGCCGACCCCGCACAAGAGCGCCTCAATGATGACGTCATACTGCGGTCTCACCGCGTCCATCCAGTTTCCAGCAATGTCGGAGACGACTGTTAAGTCAGATGCTTCCAGAAACAGCGGTCAGTATGACGAGATCAAAAATCTTAAATTAGTTCATTTACTGACAAACAATGCACAGCCCTAAATAACGAATGAATATTTGTCGTTTATAGACATTTGTCATTTTTAAACACGGCTTTTATTAAAGAATTATAATTTCATGACAAAACAACTTTTTTGTTTAAAAAATCTCTGGCATTCTAGCACAAAGAGCCGTCGTCGTCTCCAAATCTTTGGCTGACTCAATTTGAATTATCACCGACACGCTAAGAAGAATATAAAGAGCCATAATATTTGTTTTTAATTTTCAGTGACACCTCAGTACACCTGTAATGAGGCGGGAGTCGATATAGAAACTAACACTAACTACAAAAGAGGCCCAGGTAAGATAAACTCATAATCCAGGCCGAGTACCTATAGCGAACGTTTAACAGGGCGACCATAGCTATATTTATATTCGTAATTTACTCATGACTCAAGTTACTCAAGTGACTCAAGGTAGCTAGTCAAACTTTACGCGTAGCTGACATAGGCTACGACGTGCCAGCTACAACGTAGCAACGAAGAACATTTATTAATTAAGTTAGTACAGCTTTAAATATTTCTTGCATCAAATAGAATTTCAAGAAATTCAAACTAAAAAAAAAACCTTGTTTTAAACAGTTACGGAGAATCTCGCACAAACTTCCATGGTACATACCAAGCAGAAGTCTTTGGAGGTGAAAATTTTCAGGAACTGCTCAAAAAAGCCATTGAACTCAAAGACCGACCTGCAAAATAGTAATTTATATTTTAATCCTTACTTCCTTCTTCTTCTTGTTTATTCATTCTTCTTCTTAGCGGTTCGATGACAATTCAAATTGAGTCAGCCCAATATTTGGCGACGAGTGTGGCACTTTCAGTAGCGTCCATCAGCTCCTGTGATGTGCAAACAACAGGACAGGCAGGACACGATATCAAGTATCCCATCGTTTATGGGGCAACACCACATTTACACTCCAGGGCAGCGTCATCTATGAATCACCGTCTGAACAGGTGTATTCATTGACTACTAGGAGTAATTTTCACGTTCGAAAAGTGCTTATTACCAATCTAATTTGAATGAATATTTTGAATTTCATAAGATATTGGCTAAACCACAAAACAATCTCACGTTTAGTTATTTATTTTTTAGGTGTCAACACCCAGTTGATGTCTCTCTCCCGCCTGATCGGTAAAAAGAGGACAGATTCTAGTATCCACTCGCAGATGCCCGGGAAATGGATAAATGAATTCCCCGTGGAAAAAAGTTTGTATTTATAGATCACAATTTGTTCCTACTTTCAAAAACTATTCTATATATAAAGCCTTTTTGCTAATTGCATCAAACCTTGGCGCGCTTGTTTTATAATAAGCCCGTTCTGTCGATGGACTCAAATTCTCCGACCAGTATGTAGCCTCCAGCCACGCTCTATCGTTGGCTTCGTTTTAATCCTTGATGGCGCAGGCACCCCCACCTGCGCCTGATGATTTTGTAATATTCCTATTGGTTAAGTAGTGCCTTTTGGAAGTTTCTAAGTTCCTATTCGATAATGGACACAGCATGTAGCTCGTTTCTCTCAAATAAATATACCTATTAGTCGCCGATGATAAGAGCACAGATCAACATCTTGCAAAGCCATGTGTTTACAAAAGTGGTTGTTTTGACGATGTTTCTTTTCCTAAATCGTCATCCTTCTCTCATTATTTCAATCTAGATCGATTCACCATATATTTTTCTTCGCTCTATAGACCATCGTCTCAGTAGTCACCTTCTTTGTAGCCCTATCTTCTTTCAAAAAAATCACTCATCGTTTATATGTTGAAAGCTAATGTTTCAATTACGTGTGTCCGATTCGTGACGCCAGCTACGATGATCTTTTACATAATACCGACACGGTTAAATATCAGCCACGATATTTTTAACGATCAATTTTAATTTTACTTATTATACTTTCTACCGCCACGACCTGAGAGCCAACGACATATGTAGCATTCGTCCTGCCACTATCACGACACAGGGGTTTAGGGCCTTAGGGCGCTTGTCCACGCGATAGATCTTACCCGACGCGGGCCGGCACCTTTCCGGATAAAGTTGGTCACTACCTTGTACCCGGTAAGTAGCCAATGACCGGCTTTCGGGGTTTCTACCGTTAGTCCAACAATCATGCTCAATCCTACGCAGATAAAAAACGTTATCACTAAATCGCACTGAAAAATATAACTGAGAAGATATACTGAGAAAGTATTGGATTTATCCAATTTTAGCTGAAAAACAAGAAATTGGTGAATGGCCTGTTTTGGTTAATAAGCAATCGAGAAAATGCGAGCAAATTGCGTCCTATTTTAAAATGAAACGAAAATCATTTGAAAAATATACCACTATATTAAACACTAAACTGAAATACGAAGATAATAATTAATATGCAGGACAGCATACCTGCTTATATCTAGCTGAATGATAAGCTGTAACTTTAAGGTAAGAAAAAAATGTTTGCATTTATATTTTTCTCTTCAGGTCATCATCAGATGAAGTTTCCAAATTCTCACAAATCTAGTTCCAAGAATGGTATGTTCCAGTTTTTTTGTTTAAATTATTCAGTAGTTATGGTTGTAGGTCTTAATTCCATGCAAAGCGTGTAAAAGTTCCTTTTTTGACCCACCTTGGACCGATGTAGCCTGATGACCAATACGGCGATCTGTGGTAATACTTGCATTTGCGAAAACCGTCCTTTTTGCTACGACATAAATAAAGGCGTTGTCACTGTCAAATTGTTAACACTGATATGCAGTTCACTGTGCAACGCAAGCACCGGCTATTATACACACCAAAACTGTAAACACAGTTTTGGTGAGTTGGTTAGTAAACACTTACAAAACTGCTGACCGGGCGGAAGATCAACTCCGGTTTGTACCTTCGGTAAACAACCGTATCCTTGACAAGGGTCATAGCAACAATCTCGTAACTTTCCACTGCTTCAATTGACATAAATAATTTTTCATTAACAGTTTTCGACACAATAGTGCTTACTAATGAAGACAATCAAATAAGAAAATCTTGCACTTTTACCTTGAAAGCTGATAACCATATATGTACTGACGATGAAAATCCAGTGCCATACGGTTAGTTCATCGTTACTACGAGTTGTATGGGTTGTGTAATTCCTTGAATTCTCGTTACCTATTTACATGAGCACGTAAGCCCCTTGGCCAGTCAGCCCGCTACCTATTTTTATCAGGCATCTTATTTTCTTTTAGAAACTGCCATTTTGTTTTTTCAAATATCTTTCAGAACTCCCAGCCATAATTTTATCAAAGGATAGCCTTGCGGATGTATTGCCCATTATACAATCAAACGAGGTTTATAGCAAGAAATCGGAAACCCAACTTGCTCTAAACCCAACAATGGTGGACGTAGTTACATCAGGTATGTTAAAGCCAAAGGTAGATAGTAATATTTTGAAAAGGTTTAACTAAAAATCAACGAGGATTTTCCAATTTTAGATAACTATGTATCCAAAGATGTCAAAGAATCTATGCTTCAAGCTTGCCCAGAGATTTGCGAGACAGGTACATTGATGCCTTACAATAAATTTGATCTTTCTTTTGTACAAAAAGTCATACTAGTTAATTTCTCCCCTAGAATCTCCATGTCGGTTCAACAAGGGGTCCAAATTGAGTATCATTGTAAAGTTGGACAGTTATATTAAAAGTAAATGTGTGATATCGATAAACTTACAAAAATCGAGGTGTATGAAATAGGTAGGCGGTTTTTTCATGATATTTTCATTTAAGATTTACTATTCTTTGATTCTTTCTTATTTGTAACATTATTACTTGGAAATGTTTTCAGGACAATCAATTTATGTATTTAGGGACCTCGTGTACTACGCGGGCACGACCACGACTTTTGGCCGCAGAAGCTTCGACCAGCAAGATAGTTTGGTCGCACAACCCATCCGACCAGTTTCGGTCAAGAAAGCGTGGTCGTGGCTACGTAGTACGTCAGGTTCCTTAAACATCAAGAACTGCATGGGGTGATGCTGGCTAACAGTAACAAGTAAAATCAAGATTACCTAAATATTTTAGATTATGGTTTTTTTGGGAATACTATTTGTCTATATGTGTTGTAAATTTACTGTCCTAAAACAATTCTCATTTAATAATGTTACACATATAACTATGGTAACCGACCGACCTGTGGTTTAGGCACGGGGTCGCTACATCCGACGTGCTCAAAGAAGTCTGTGTGTATGTTGACGACTCAGTGTGTCCTTCCTCTACCGCCGCAGTGCAGCGGTGGACAGTTGTATCTGCCGAACAGTCCTGGTAAGGTTTCTTGAAAATACTATCCTTTAAATAACGCACTTTAGAGGTATGAGAAACAGGGTGGGAATTACCTCATCCTCCTTTGAAAAGCAAGGCTCCTTAGGCTAGACGGGTGTTGTGTCTGGTGAGCAAAAAATTAAATAATATATACCTATAATATGTATACAGAATATAACAGTATAGGGGAGAGACTCGACTCTACTCTCACCCTCCCCCTCCCCCGTCCCGTCCTCTCCTCTCTCTCTCTCTCTTTCTTCTCTCTCACTGACTCTCTTTAACTTGTTTTTTGAAAATAAATAAAGTTTTTAAATCTCGAATGATAGGCGGAAGTGAGTTCCACAAACGTACTGGATAAACAGAGAAGAAGTATGAATAGAATTCGGTTTTATGTGATAGGAAATTAAGATGAAGCCTGAGGTGGGATCTATTCAGAGCATCAGAAGGGCAGCTAAACAAAAAACGATCGCGCAGGTAACTGGGATATGCAGGGTTTTATAGGATGTTGTAGAGGAGACATAACATCCGAGGGTTCTTGCGAAAACGGATAGTCAGCCACTTGAGTTCCTTGCGGAAGTGAGAAACATGATCGTATTTCCTCAGTTCATGGTCGTTTTTCAAGCGCTCAAGCTTATGCAAGAGCTCCTCGGTGGCATCCAAATAACAGGCATCGGCGTAATCAATGATAATAATTTAGCTCAAACCTTCATTAAGTCGATTAATGAAAGTTTGAGCTAAATCAATTTTATTATTAACACTGATTACAGGATATTTACCATGTATACTATTTGTTTTGAGTTCCCGATGTTTCGGCGCTGTAGCACCATGATCATGGTAAATATCACGTTATAAGTGTTAATAGTGTTAGTGGCCATGTCAGTTTAAATCTTTAATAAATTTTGGTTCTAAAGGGCAAGAAGCTCTATAAGGATTTAAGCGAATGAAAAGAAAAGTGCACCTTACGACTTACCTCATTCACCTGAGCTCGCCAAGTGTATATTTACCGACAAAAACTTTCGATGTACGGGGGTTAAGAATGATGTACTGAGTATGTAGTTTCCGTTTTCGCGTCGGTGTCCCTTCCACCCTGTATACCTAGCTACACTATTTAAGTATATTTTTCAGATTGTGTGTTTGTGTACGGAGAGCCTCGATGTGTGGTCCACAAGGTTTGCGCCGACGCTGCAGTCCAGCTTGATCATCCACCCGATAAGGGTAAATTACTCTATTGATTCTGCTATAGATCATCGCACAAGTAACAGTAACACCATCACATCGCAGTAGCAATGAGACTATCACTTCAGTTTCGTGCTAGGAATGCCACTATCACGTCAGCTACATAGCAACAGTGACGCCAGTAAGTCACCTACGTCGTAGCAATGACTTCATTTCCCTTGCTACGCCAAAACAATGACACCATCACGTTAGCCATCCAGTGTTTTATTTACCTATTACATGTATCATCTAAATATCTACATAATTATGTTATTTATCATCACGATTTCTTAGCTTCCTAGGGCTCAAAATTTATGTAGACGAGACCAGCAAAAAACCCACAAAACATTATCTCTGAACACTGAATTGAAACAAAAGAATAAATCACTCAATCGTGTCAATTTGCTAATGTAGCGAACACAGCATTGTCTACAAATAACATAATTCAATTTCAGTAGTGAATGTGAAGCGGGAACGTGTAACTCATTCCGTCGGGCAGCTGACGTCTCACTGCTCTCTAAGAGATGGAAGTCAGCGTAATCCTAGCACGCTCATCAGGGAAGTTCTCTCGCCAAAAGGTAGAGACAACCCATACTTTAATGTTATAAATTCGAAAGCTCTTTCTTTTTGTGTCTGTCATGTTGTCACGATTAACCGCTTAACGGATTTCGATGATATTTGGCACGAGCAGACCATTACCTGGGTTAGGATATAGGATACTTTTTATCCCTGTATTGGACTAATTTCCGATCTCCACGCGGGCAAAACCACAGGTAAAAGCTAGTTTGAATATATTTTACTTGTGTAAGAAGTGTTTTGCTCAGGGGTTGTATTTGGGCTTTTTCAATAAAGTTCGCAACGTTAAACGGTAAACAGTATATAATGTAAGCGGTAAAACACAGTGTATGGCACAAACAGGTAAACAATTGAAAGAATAATAACTTTAGCTGAGAGCGTTTCGCGAGCGTGACTTCAGCACTCACGATTTTGAGTCCACTAGCGGTTGGCTTGGCGCGTCTTGGAGTCGTGGGCGGTGTTGCCAGTTCTAAGATGCGTTTTCACAAAAGAATATTTAAAGGTAGTGCTACATCCTCCCCCTCTGACCCAGACATGCGCCCACGCGTCTGAGTCAGTCAAGATAACGTTTGGGTCTACCGCGCCGGCGCTTTTCGTTGACTGGGACTGGCGCTACGTCGCCTACGAATGGGGTCAACTGAGAGACGTGGTACTTTCCTAACGTTTCACCACTACTAACCCTTTCCAACAAATAAGTAGTTGCGCTTAAGGGCTCCTTAACACGGTATGGGCCATCTCTCCTCGGTATGAACTTTGGCGTTTGCCCGTGTGTCGTGTCGTTACTCCCTTGGGTCTTCAAAAGCACCAGATCACCGATCGAGTAATCAGGCGCAGGGCTACGCCCCTCGTCGGCGTAGCGCTTCTGATTCGCTTGTACCTTTTCATGCACATCTCTAGCTTTAAATAGAACGGTTGACATCCTCTGAAGGTAAGGGGTAAGGCTCGTCACGACGTTGTCGCTCTCTACAATGGTGCGCATATCAGCGATGACGTCGGCCGGTGCACGCATCTCTCGTCCGAACGTCAGGTAAGCCGGTGAGAATCCAGTGCTGCTGGTCACTGCAGAGTTCATCGCGAAGCGTATCGCGGATAAGTGGGTGTCCCAGGTGTTGTGATCCTTCCCTACCAGAATAGCAAGTTGCGGTTTGAGATCGCGGTTCTTTCTTTCCACCGGGTTCGCTTGAGGATGGTATACTGGTGTCAGCGACTGAGTAATGCCAAACGTATGGCAAGCTTGCTGCATTACCTCGCTTATGAACTGTACACCATTGTCACTCAAGACCCGTCTAGGTACACCATATCTCAGGAAAACCTCTGAGATCAGGATCTTGGAACAGTTCAAGCTTGTAGCATCCTGTAGGGCAAACAGCTCTACCCATCGTGAGCAGGTGTCTTCTACGATAAGAATCCACTTGTTCTTATCAGCGGTCTCCGGTAACGGACCGAAAAGGTCCACGGCAATCACTTCGAAACGGCGATTAGTTGCGGGAGTCTGCAGTAGTCCGGCCGGTTTCCTATTATCGGCTTTGTATCTCTGACAGTCTACACACTTTTTCAAGTATCCAACGATGTATTGCCGCATACCAGGCCAGTAATACTTCGACTTCATTCGATCCAGTGTGCGCTCTACTCCGCAATGTCCAGCCGTCGGTGCGTCGTGATATTCTGCCATGACTTTATCGCGTTCGTGCTCCGGTATAACAAGACATCCCGTCTCTTCTTCACATTCGTCAGGTCCGTATCTATATAGAACACCGTCTGACATGGTAAAGCCGCGGTCAGACCAACTTCTCCCCCTAAACGGATCGTCGGCTGATTCAAGGTCTTCGATGATCTTTCGCACGTCAGGGTCCTTTAGCTGATTCTCACGAACGTCTTTTGGGCTTCTCGATGGGAAATCCACCTCGGCGTAGCGAATATCGCTATCTGTTTCCTCAGCACAAGGTGGTCGCGAGAGAGTATCAGCGACGACGTTTGACTTGCCGGGTGTATACTCTATACGGAGGTTGTACTCCTGGAGGGTAAGGGCCCACCTTGCCAAACGACCACTTGGTGATTTGACAGTCATGAGCCATCGCAAAGGTTGGTGGTCACTCTTTATCACAACCTCTGATCCTTCGATGTATGCGCGGAACTTTGTAACCGCCCACACAACTGCTAGCGCCTCTCTCTCCGTTGTGTTATAGTTCTTTTCAGCACTATTCAACAAACGGCTGGCGTATTCTACTGGTCTTTCCTCGGGCCCCTCCCCCTGCATCAGTACAGCTCCGAGGCCATATCCGCTGCTGTCGGTCCTCAACGAAAACGGCATCGATTCGTCGGCCTGACGCAGAATTGGAGCGGAGATTAACTTTCTCTTGATGCAATCGAAGGCATCTTGTTGCTTCGAGGTCCAGGTCCATTTGCTATCCTTTTTGAGGAGATCCGTCAGAGGTTTAGCAACATCGGCGTAATTGGGAATAAAGCGCCGGAACCAACTTGACGTCTGCAAAAATGTCTTCACGTGTTTCGCGTTCTCAGGAGGGGACATGTTAGCGATAGCTGCTGTCTTATCAGGGTCTGCCTTCACCCCGCCTGGCACGATAACGTGGCCCAAAAACCTAACAGATTCGCGAGCAAAGCAACTTTTTTCACGGTTCACTCGTAGGTTGTACATCTCTAGCCGGTTGAAGATAGCATTCAGGTCTTCCAGGTGCTTGGGAAACGACTCGGACAGGACGATGACGTCATCTAAATACGTTAGCATGCAAACATCGGCCAATTCCTTGCCAGATCTAAATCGGTCCATAAGCCGCTGGAAAGTCGCTCCTGAATTCCTCAAACCCATTGGCATCCTTTTGAACCTAAAACAACCGAGCGGGCTTACGAACGCAGTCTTATCGCGGTCGTCCGGTTCCACAGCGATTTGAAAGTAACCTGATCGCAGGTCGCAGGTTGTCATAAAACTGGTGTTCTTAGCTGCGTGGAGAACGTCTTCGATGCGCGGAAGTGGGTAGCGATCAGGCTCAGTTACAGCATTCAGCTTCCTGTAATCTACACAAAGCCGAACCCCTCCATCTTTCTTCGTCACGAGGACCACGTTGGCGGCCCAAGGAGACTCGCATTCTTCTATGACATCAGTATCCAACAACTTCTGCAACCCCTGTTCCAGCAGAGCTCTCTTACCAGGAGACATCCGGTAAGGTGGTGAGGCGATGGGTTCCTGATGTGGGTCAATCTTCAACCGGTGCGTGGCGTATTCTGTTGGTGGCCCACCCCTTTCAAAGCGGTCGGACCTCTTCAACAGAAACGCATTCAGTTGTATCCTTTGATCAGCTGTCAACTTGGTGCCTTCATCATCCCGCAGCACAAGGTTCGAAGCTTCCACCTTCATCAGCTCCATTTGGCCGCTGGTAGATAAGTCGAAACTAGTAATGAAAGGATGCCAGCATCCTGGGTTGTTGTTAAAACACCAGCTGCTCTGAGGTAAATCTAACATGATCCCCGCTTTCAGAATAAAGTCCCTGCCTAGTAATGTACGGGTTTGCGCGTCTGGTAATACAATAAACATAGTAGGTACGACGCGTCCCTGTAATATTACATCAGTGGTGCACTCGAGCACAGTACCTACTTGCTGCGATCCGTCAGCAAGCCCTATGGTACGTGAATTTTCCATAAAAAGAACGCCGGCTTTCAAAAGTAAATTGTAAAGCATGGGGCCCGCAATAGAATGAGTAGCCCCAGTGTCCAAGATAGCAACTCCCTTGCGATTCACGACCTGAATTTCCACCAGTGGTCGCGGATCGGCACCGTCGGCTACCCGAGCGCTACAAAAATCCGACTTTTTTGAAGACGTCGCATCTTTGCAGTTACTGCATTTCGAACGTACCACTCCCAGCTGACCACATCCGTAACAACGCAACTCGGGACTTTTGCTCGATTTATCAAGAGGGTCGATGACCTTGCCCTCCTTCGCTTTGTTACGGCAATTTTCAACGGAATGACCGAAAGACCGGCAATAAGTACATTTCGGTCTAACGCGCTTTTTCCCATCGCTATCGTTATTTTTTTTAACGGATTCGGACTTAACGATGTTTACGTTGTTATCAGGGATAGGGATAGAAGCACTTACCTCCGCCAACGACTCCTCGACAAACCTGGCCTTCGCTAATAGCTGTTCCAAATCGTTCACCTCGTCGCGAGACACTCGCTTCCTTATCCTACGGTGTAACAATCCGTAAACAATGTCTATTAGCATCACTTCCGGCACAACATACGGCAATTTAGAGATTAAAGCGCGCACTTTACAAATGAATACGTCGGCCCGTTCACTATCTTGTTCTGTACGAAAAATGTCGCGAAACAATTTGTAACCCGGTCGCGGCACTCCGTACATGCCTCGAAGACGTTGCAGCGCGCCGGACCACGACGTTATCGACGACTTCACTCCCTGCCACCAGATGGCGGCCTCGTCGACTAACAGCATAGGCAGTCCCCGCAGCGCGTGCTCGTCGCTGATGTTGGTGCAGTCGCGGTACACTTCAATAGCGTCGATGAATGCTTCGAGCTCCTCCGCGTTCTTTGAAGATCCGTCAAAGCGCGCCGTGCACTTTGCGAAATTGCCCGCGCGCCGCGTGGTATTATCACGCGCGTCAGGTACCCGTGGAGGTGAAGTGCATGGTTCATGATCTCTGTTCGTCAAAACGCTTTCTATTAAAATGCGATTTGCTTCCGCTTGGCTTCTCGTGATGTTGCACACAAGGGTCTGAAGCATCTCTTCAGACATGATGATATTCGGTGATGATGGTACACGTACCACCGACCTGTTCACTTCCGCGTCCGTGTCAGATTCCGATCCAGCATCTCTTCCTGTTGGTTTTCTGGGTTGCTTCGGCGGCATAGTAACAGGGCACTAGCTCGTCTGTTTCTCGCTCGAACAACCAGATCAACACGGGTGATGGTTATATGGACGGTACGAGAGTAACGAAATACGTATTCGTTAATTCTCGTTGCACAACTCGAACCGTTGAGCTTGGGTATTATTCGCGCCAAAACACTGTGCGCGGCGTAGGTACTTTCCCGCGCGTCGCGCGTCGGTTACAATGTTGGCGGGAAGAATGGACTCGCCCAAAGTTTTGCAGTTTGTTTTTGCACTGTTTGGAGATTTATCACTATCGGAAAGGGTTCACAGTTTGTGTTAGCACGATAGTAATAAGCACTTTTAGTCACTGTTATAGTTTTTACGAATTTTCACTGAGTTAACGTTGGCCACGAGTTGGGCGTCACTGTAAGAAGTGTTTTGCTCAGGGGTTGTATTTGGGCTTTTTCAATAAAGTTCGCAACGTTAAACGGTAAACAGTATATAATGTAAGCGGTAAAACACAGTGTATGGCACAAACAGGTAAACAATTGAAAGAATAATAACTTTAGCTGAGAGCGTTTCGCGAGCGTGACTTCAGCACTCACGATTTTGAGTCCACTAGCGGTTGGCTTGGCGCGTCTTGGAGTCGTGGGCGGTGTTGCCAGTTCTAAGATGCGTTTTCACAAAAGAATATTTAAAGGTAGTGCTACACTTGTTATTTGAATAAACTTCTGCAGTTTTGTCTATGTGTTCTGTATTATTTTTGTATGGTAATGAGGTGAATCTGAATGTATTTCCTTCATATTGTCTCTGGCTGTCTTTTAACCTAATATGGTAACACTTTCTTTGAGTGAATCTTATGAATTTGTTCGCAGCGATAAACTTAATTTTGAAATAAAATCCTCATAAACATACATGTTTTACAAACAGCAAAAGAAACAATTATTTTGTTTCTAAAATTTTATCGTAAAATGTGACAAAGTTGTCAGTTCATTCTATATGTTTAAAAAAGCAAAAAGCTTCCTACAATTTCTGGTTACCTCCTCCAGCTAAAGCGTGACGCTATAAAATAAGGGAACATAAGGTTTGTGGTAGAATTCCAGCGCCAAAACAGTATGTTATTTGCCCTTTATCATCGGCAAAGTGCCCTAAAATACGCCCTCAGATACTTTAGCGCTGATTTATTAAGTTGTTGGCAAGAACGCTACAGCATTGGCAAGGAATCAACGGCGTGTTCTGTGTATCCAAGGAAACGGAGATGCTGTTGTTCATAAAGTATTTAGAATACACGATACTGACACGGAAAATCTTATGTAGATATATTTCTTCTTTCTATATCGCCCAAGCGTCATTATGATTTTTCTGCAAAGTTCCCGGTAACTTGCCACTGGTTAAATGCCCTTTGTTGTGGGATCAGCGATACTCCGAACCTAAACCCTTCGTAGGTTTTTTGTAAAGCATAGTTACACGTACAAATTGACTTTAAAATAGAATAAGCTAATAAGCCTTTTCCATAAAGATGAATAAAGTTATTCTTCGTCTGTGTTAATTTTAATTTTTTCGGAAATTTCCTGGTCTGGTCCTGACACAAATCAATGTTGCTACCTGCATAGAAGTAAGGTAATGTTAACTTTTCCTGGAATGAAAAGTACCCTTTGTCCTTTCCAGGTAAAAATATTATGTACCCCTTTGAATAACATGTTTTTTTTTTATTAACCAACTTGTTTTATGAACTGTTTTATAATGAATTTGCACTCCCAGGAAAAGTATGCGCGTATTCGGAAATCATCGTCTATCTTCACGTTACTCTGTGACGCCAGTCGCAATAGTCTTGCTCACTAAGAAACAGGAAGATTACCGAAGCGTATATCTTTTCTGGTTTAACTGTGTTTAAACTTAGTTCTGTAAATTTTATGGTTGTACCTATAGTGTATAAGGCGTTGTATGAGACCACAAAACTTGCGGTCAATAAGGAGATGAAGCAGCCCTCTTCTAAGAATACTATTGCAGCCCATGTTGATGCAGGTTAGTATTTTTTTTAACAGCTATAACTGACTACGCCTTTAACACATAAAAAACATAAGGGCTTTCATAGTAAGCTGTGCTATGGTCTTGAATCAGGCATAAATAAAAACAAAACCTTTTAAAATAATAGTGAAATAGAATATGGAATAAGACAACTTAATTAAGCTACTTATTAGTCGTATAATAATATTATCTACTTATAAGCTGAGACTGAAATAACACGGTACGTTTTGATGCTCACACCTGACATTTCATAGAAATATCTTAAGGATAAAACTATTTCGCTGAATAACTAATCTAGCCTGTCTGACGATAATAATCTATTATATAAGTATCTCTACAGTGCGTAGGTGTTGCCAGAATATCTAATCAAAATTCATTATCATTCATAAACAGACGAGAGAAATATTCAGTCAGGCAACCCACAATAAGGCTTCATCAAATCATAATGAATTTTCGTAGAATGTTTAACTTTCATTTCAATTCAGTTTGACATTAAGGGTTACCAACAAGCGGTAGTCCTTGATGCCTTGTGTTTATTAATTCAATGAATATGAATATGTCAGGCAAAGAGTTCCATTCGATAAAAGGTTGGCATTGTGAATGATAAACTTCAAGTCGGGATCAAATCTGCATGTACTACGGCTTCAGTACTACCCTATTGAAGCAATCAAAAACAAACATTGTTATAGTAAAATGGAGGGAATAAATATGCAAAAACAAAACGGGTACAAAACTGGGAAACGGAGAATCACATTTCTAATCAACCAAGAAGCACAGGACCGGTCGACGTGGCATTTCTTTGGGGAGACGTAGGTTCGACTGATATGATGATAATGAGGACCACGCAGTTACGGATTACGAACTAGCTAGAGTATTTATCCTCAGAAACCAAGCATTACATCATTTTATTTTTTAATGTTTCCTCCAGAGGTGGACGCAGCAAAGTTCGACATGCCACAACTAAAGTCTGCCGGCATGTTGACATCCGAAATCATGATGGGGACCAAGTCGCGTTGCCTCTGCAGAGAAAGAGGATCACATGCTCATTGCAGTACGTATTTTTGTCGTCTACATCAAATTTAGGCGTCTGGGAGACCAGGAAATTAAATACAGCAACTGCACATTTTTTCACTACATCCACAGCTCGATTTTTCTATTCAAAATCACACATAGACTCTTCACAGCGCATCGCGTACAATTTCAAAAAGTTTCAAGATTTGTATGGCCCAAAATTCGGCTACGCAAACTCAACTCACTGTCGCAGTCATATTAAGGTCATTAAGTGCACAGGCACAGGTGACAAGGTATGTCGCTCAACTTGGAAGGTGGGTGGTCATTGTCTGTGGGGAGGTGACGCATCCGCACTTGAGATCTGATCTTGTGATCTGACCTAGGATTAAATAATCATGATTGAATTTCAGAGCGTGGATTGCAGCATGTTAAGAAAAGTGAGAGTGATACTCATGGCAGCCATGAAGATACTAACGAAGGTAACTTTTTACTCTATTTTAAGATCGTCTAGGGCAGAGTTATCCTTAAAAACACGAACTTTTGTGGCAGTATAAAAAAAATTCTACACATCTTAATTGCCTTTTTTTCTCGTTTAAAAAAAAAAACGAAATATATAAATGTTCTAGAATGTTGCGAAGATTGCATGAGGCGACAACTGGTTACTTCGTGTCGTTACTACAGCAACTTGCTCACGAAACAGCTTGGACGCGTCAAAAACAATCGTAAGAGCTTTGTAAATAATTGTTGTGGAAAGTGGCGATCAATCGAGCCACAATTGTACGGCAAAGCAAGAAAATTACACGGACTTTATCGCAATAAAGACTACAGAAATAAAGAAAACATGACACCCTTATATCCCCAAAGGGTTAGGCAGAGAGCTAATAACATCACATTTAGTCCGAGTCCAATGTAGTAGCGAGCCTGTTGTAATCAACCGAGCACACATCCAAACTCCAGGCTAATACTGAGAAATTCCTGAAGAAAAAAACCCAATAATACTGTGCCCAATCTGGGAATCAAACTCGGGAGCACTAGCGCTTGCCACTAGACCAGGGATTTCCAACCAGTGGAGCACGCCCCACTTTTGTGGCGTAGGGTGATCCAAGGAGGGCGCGCGAAGCGGCAATGGTTTAAAGTCTTTACGAAAATATTACAAATTTTGATAAAATGAACTTAAACGAATTTTCGTTTATTTTGATATTAACCTCTTTATTTAGGCACAATTTGCAAAAAAAAGTGAGGCGCAAAGAGTAAAACATTGGGAATCCCTAGACCAACGAGCCACTCAAGAAATTAACGCACAAAATATATTCTGAACATTATACCGATATTACCGATTTATGTTTCTAGTGAATACCAAGACTTTTTTCCTTCTAATTATTCAGTTAAAGTCCTACAGAATATGCTTTTTTTTAATTAACAGTGGCTAGACACCTAGCGCCCTCTATGGAGCATATCGAGCAACCACCTCAACCGAGCGAAGCTTGCACCATGAAACCCAGCGGTCGAAATACATTGGCCAGCCAAACATTGCATCATCGCCAACATGGGGTTCATTACAATCCCATAAGACCCGTGTCTTGCTGTCTGCTCTCCCCAGCAACAAGCTTGACAAATATTTGTAAATACGATAAGGCGCATTTAAAGTCGGTGTATTACATGCTATCCGCCATCGAAGGAAGGTTGAGGAGGCTAAAGTTGGGTTCTCCGAGTACGTATTGTCAATAGATGTCGATGTTTAAGTTTTTGCATCTTTAAGTTTTCGGTACCCGACTGTTGATTGGTACACGGAGTTTTAGAAAAGTTTGGGTTTGTTGAACATCGTCCGTCACGTTTACATGTGTACAAAAACGCCATCTGCGTCATCAACGGCCGCGTACATTAAAGTTATTGCATTGTACGTTTTTAAAATCCTGGTAGATGTCACTTGTTTCGCTTATAAACCGTATATTTTCACGTCCAATGTTTTTCAAAGAAAACTTATGATTTTGATCCCTCATGTTCATTTCACAAAAATTTTGTCAATGTCAACAGTGCCTTGCATAATAAGAAGTAAAATAAAAATCTTGGAAATTGTTACTCTGTTTTATTTGATACGATATAAACTCTGTAGCAAAAGGTATTTAAATGTTATTTAGAGCTAGGAAAGTGTTGAAAGAGATAGAAACAAATGAACGGCTCATGCAGATGCACAGAGCACGGAATCGTTGCATCGGAAGCGTCTAGAGACGGCATTACCAATACCACGCAAACAATGCAGCCTTGTCCAAGACCTGAACAAAGTTTTGGAAGCCCGTTCTTCTTGGCCGGAGCTTCTGCAGCCAAAAATTGTGATCGTGGAGATCCGGAATCGTGGCGCCAAAAGTGCTTTTACACTTACTATGTTACACGCAATTCCATACAAAGGAAGTTTTCACAATGCCGCTTCTAGCAACAACCGTCGTCGAGGCGTCTCTGTGCTCTATGTACAGAGTGGTCTAGATTATAAACAGATTACATTTTCTTACTTCGCTAGCTATAAATTTCATTTTTTTATATCTATGGCTCTGCACAAAGAAATATAGGGATTTGTTGTAAATCGTGTTCTACAAACGACCATCATGAGTACAAGAACTCAGAAATATTAAGTTATTTCTATACAATATATCCAATAGTATCAAGCTATTTATATTATACATACATAGGTGTCATGACACCCTGTGGCATATACAATTCTTTTGAATATACAATAATAAAAGATATGTTCAAACCAAATATGTATGTACAATTGAAGGTAAAATATAAACCTTTAGAGGTTCAAAGAAATGCTTGATTTTTAACCATAACCATTGAAATTTATAAAAACTACGAAACATGTGTTTAAATTGTTTCATAGTGTGAAAAATGTTTCTGAACAAATAAATATTTTGAGATCATTTAACTGTACCTACAGTAAACATAGCTAGAAATTGTCCCGTTTCCTTACCAAATTTTAATTTAAACAAACACCAAAAGCGTATAGTTAAAACTTTATAATATAAGATTACGGGCAAGTCCAAGTTAGGGTGTGTAAGCTTGTAAAGTATAACCTGACCAACATAACTTAAAGGGCGCTGCTAGCTAAGAAAATGCATCAACCTCAAAAATCTATAATTTCAATCGTCGTTCCAAATACCAATTCCACATACGGAATGTTTCAGTTTCGTTACTCTACTGATCACCGCCACGGCGCCACATACGGAATGTTTCAGTTTCGCTACTCTACTGATCACCGCCACGGCGCCACATACGGAATGTTTCAGTTTCGTTACTCTACTGATCACCGCCACGGCGCCACATACGGAATGTTTCAGTTTCGTTACTCTACTGATCACCGCCACGGCGCCACATACGGAATGTTTCAGCTTCGTTACTCTACTGATCACCGCCACGGCGCCACATACGGAATGTTTCAGTTTCGTTACTCTACTGATCACCGCCACGGCGCCACATACGGAATGTTTCAGTTTCGTTACTCTACTGATCACCGCCACGGCGCCACATACGGAATATTTCAGTTTCGTTACTCTACTGATCACCGCCACGGCGCCACATACGGAATGTTTCAGTTTCGTTACTCTACTGATCACCGCCACGGCGCCACATACGGAATGTTTCAGTTTCGTTACTCTACTGATCACCGCCACGGCGCCACATACGGAATGTTTCAGTTTCGTTACTCTACTGATCACCGCCACGGCGCCACATACGGAATGTTTCAGTTTCGTTACTCTACTGATCACCGCCACGGCGCCACATACGGAATGTTTCAGTTTCGTTACTCTCCTGATCACCGCCACATACGGAATGATTCAGTTTACAACTGCCCAGGCAAAGTTGATTTTGCAAAGCAATGGGTCATTAATTTTTTTTTACTATTTACAGTGCTGCAAAAATCTTTTGCCACTCGAAGTTTTGTTTAAACAAGATGGTGGCGATATAGTTCCCATTTTAGCCACGCGTCAAAAGATCGGCGGGGCGTTGTTGGTACAATGCTGCATGATGCACGGGACCAATAACGCCCTACTCAATGTTGTTTAAAGATTCTTGTAGCATTGTATTCAAATTTAACAGTTTTTGTTCTGTTTAGTTGAGATTGAGACATATTAGCTCCACGCCTTCCTGGTTTCGCCCATAATTATTTTAATAGGTAGTTGTGCCACTCTTTTCAATAATATAAGTGTGCTCGTACCCTAAGAATTAATCAATCACCATATTTTAACGGAGTAATCAATCAATACATTTCATAATAATTAACTATTATTGGTCTATAGTTTAGCTTAAATATAACATTTATTAGGTATACAACAAAAAGTTAAAAGAGACCTTGTTACATCACAATAGAATCTGTATTTGTTTGCTTAAATTATAGTTGATATAAAAATATAACAAAAAAAAACAATTGAATATCAAACATAAAAAAGGAATGTAACAAGTAAGTTACTAAGTACAAGCAATGATAAACTTTAACACGTTAACATAGAGTCTAAAATAAAATGCACCTTCTTTAAACATATAACAGTATATAGGCGTAAAATTCAGTCAGCATAATAAGAACTAATTCGTATAATTGTGTTAAGTACAGCTTTCACAGAGTTTGCGTAATATATGACAAGCGTAATATTAATAAAATCACATTGAAGCCTTGTCGAAGGTGTTCCGAATATTCAAAACGGGAAGAAACTTCGTAAATTTGCACATGTGTGAAAACCTGATCTTTTAGCTATAACAGTGTCAAGCCAAAAGCAAAAAATAAGTGCTCACGATGATTTTATGAAGTGTAGGGGCAATCAAATTGTGCTTGTGATGATAAACTCCGATACTATCCAATATAATAAGCAGAGATCGGAATAGGTAGAATATTTTCGACTAAACTTCAAGGAAGTAACATGTGGATAATGCCTACCACCCTCTAATTTAACAGCTTTATTACGAAACTTAAAAGTCATGTCGGGGATTTTATACGAAGTTATAAAACAAGTTAAGTTATGTTACTTACTTCCTCGAAGTTTAGGCAAATATTCTCTGCCTATTCAGATCTCTGATAATTATTCTGGGATTACGTGATCACCAACTATCAGAATCATGATTTTCGACTGGATTTATAGTTTTTTATTCCCTGCACATAATAACAATAAGTAACATATTCCTAATTCAGCAAAAACACCTAAGACAAAGCACTACCTAACTATCCTTAATATAATAACAAATAATAATTTACAATACACGACTCTTCTATCACCAAAAACCTCGATATCCCTGTTCACCGTTACCTGCACCGAGTGAACGCTTGCAAGCGATTATGACCCTGATTGTCTTCGCAATAAACACTATTATGGTTTGGCACGATACTCTTCCACATACACTTTCAGTTTAATCACAGACGATCCATTAAATCCTGAAACAATGTCAGAGAATTATTGATATAATATATCTATAGCAATGATTGACCATAAAGAACATCGAAAAACAGTTATATATCTAAATAAAATAAAAAAAATATATAAATAAATCAAATAAAATATAAATATATAATATAAATCTATTCAAAATTATCCAAACTGATACACAGCGGCATCATAGAAATGGCCTTCGTCTTCAAAATTAAAAAAATGTTTTATTCACATAAACCTACATGGGTCCTTATGAAACGCCGAAATATATGTATGTAGGAGCACGATTCGGGTAGGTCGTTTCCTATGGAGACGAACCAGCAAAAAAACTCCATAGTTACTCTTTTAATTTAAATTTAGTATTGAAATCTGAGTTCCCTCTCATTTGAAAGGCGTAACTTCGAAAAGTATGTGTATTAACTATACAACATCATATCCAGTGGTGGTTAATATAATGTATAGCGCCAAATAATCGCACGGTATTTGTTCAAAACGTAAAACGTTTGTAATATATCGGCTCTGCCTTCGCGCTATAATATAGCGTCTCACTCAACAACAAACTAAAACGCCAACAGCAGGGCCAGAACGGTATAGCAACATAGCGGTAGCGCCGTCCGTAGCGCGACGGGTGAACTCGGACGGCCTACATCGCGTTAAAGAAAGAAAGAAAGAAAGAAAAAGTATTAGTATTTGGTATTCGTATTTGGTATTAGTATTTGGTATTAGTATTTGGTATTAGTATTTGGTATTAGTATTTGGTATGAGTATTTGGTATTAGGTATTAGTATTAGGTATTAGTATTAGGTATTAGTATTAGGTATTAGTAATAGGTATTAGTATTAGGTATTAGGTATTAGGTATTATAGTATTTGGTATTAGTATTTGTAGTTTAGTATTGGTATTCGTTACGAGATAACATTCACTGCGCATCATTGTACCCGTTTAGCGTATTGCTGAACAAAATGATATCGTCTCCGCGTTAAGGTTGCTGCCGAGTTTTGTAACAACGTGTTATAATGATAGCGTATAAAATAGCGCGCTATAAAAATATATTAAATAGTCTATAGCGCGTCTATAGTTTATAGCGGAATTGAACATTACTAATCATATCCAGTGTCTACGACCGTGAAGGAAACAAAATTACACATGCGTTTTCATACACACTTGTGTTGTATAATATTTCCCGAGCCAATGGCTAGTATCTGCTAAATCGGTCGTGACCATAAATTATCAACAGGACTATTATACTGAGGTAACAGAGACTACTCACTTCAGAACCATTCTCAGGCCAAAGACCTAGGTGTAAACACATGGACCAGCGAGTCCCATCCGCAGTCTGCTATCTGATGTGGCCTCAGCGCGTTCCAGTCCAGTCCATACGTGAATTCCGAGTGATGCCTTATGGTTTCTAAGGGCTCACAGCCGCGTTTGAGGTCCCATATCCTGAAGAAAGTAAAACGAGTTACTTACAGAATCGGCTTCCAGTCTAACCGGATGTAGCTGAATACCAGTATTTTATATGGAGCGACTGCCTATCTGACCTCCACAACTCTATTAATTAGTACTTGGTTATACGGTACCCCTTGGTAAGACTGGTTGTCAGACTTTCGGACTACTCCTTCAATCCTATTGATGCTAAATCAATTTAGCCAATCAGAAATAGCTTCAACAATCAATCAAAGCTGTATACATTACTATAGTAGACTAAAGAATGTTTTACTGAAACAATTTTTATACCGTGTAGTAAAATCATAGGAGCCGGCCGCTAAAATGGAGGGCGCGTGAGGAGAGAACTGAACTCTTCTAACAGCGCATTCACACCCTGAAACAAGAAACACCATCACCACCATTAAAATTAAAATACCATCAATCCAATCCAATGAAGAGTTAGGCAAACATGTACCATTGGACACCCACATTTCGCCGGTTATGTTTAAGTCCCTTATAATAGGGGACGAGCTTATTGCCATCAACTGGGCACAGATGCAAATTCCATGGCTGCTACTGAGAAACTCCTAATTAAACCCATTAACAGTTTGCCCGATCTGCGAATTGGTCCCAGTACCTCATGCTCAGCAGTGCTTGCGACCACTAGCTAGACCAAGGCTGTTAATAAAATAGTTTAATATTATATACCTTTGAGAGTAAACATAGGTGAGGTGAGCCTCCTTAGGTCCCAGCCTCGGATGAGACCATCGGACCCGGCCGTCGCGAGAGCGTGCGTTTCTGTCCTACTCCAATCGCATGACAGAACCTGCAAAATCGATATAACTATTAAATGCCTATACTCATCCGGCTTGATACTGATCAAACCTTCTAAATCCACTATAGATATTGTGCAAATGCGTGATTAAATAAAACGAGACTTGGATATTATTTTGAAGCTGAGACCACCATGCTGCGTCGACCACAAATAAATTGAGATAAGGGCAGGAAAATGAAGATGAGATTGGCTCGACAGCATCTTGCTGCTACTTTCATTTAAATATACCCGACTCGTGAATAGATCTTGCAGTTAGCATAGGATTAGTTAAGTTAATTTACTACAAGGCAAAACGGTATCCTTTTATTAAACACATCATAAAATTAAACTCTATTTCAAAAAGTTAAGAGTCAAATTACCTCAGCATCATGCGCCTTCACTACCGCAGCAGGTCGGGAAGGTTCGGTACACGTCCATAGTTTGAGGTGTCCATCTCCAGACACAGATGCAAAAGTCGCCGGCGAGTGAGGCGAGAAAGCGGCCGTGTAGACCAGTTGAGAATGACCCACGAATGTACTGAGGCATGCTTCCGATTCAGGATCCCACTGAAATGGTTGTATTGAGTTACCATTACTAAGAAAGTTTTGAGTTACTTAAAGTCAGAGCATAAAAACTGTGGCACCAGATTAGGCACTAACCACACAACAACGAAGAATGGAGGGTAAACTTAGTCAGTAAGCTTACTTATGTTAAAAACTTGTTTAAACAGAGAGTGTGTTAACCAAAGAAGTTTCATTCCGGGACATAAAAAAATCAATAATGTCAAAACTATCCCAACAATTGTGTTGTTTACGGCGTTCTTAAGAAAAAAAATGTTAAATGGATTAACAATTTAATTGAATACCAAAGCAAATCTATTGTTTGGAACATGGCATTGTAATGAGTTGACACAATATTAACGGAAATTATTAACATTTCCGTTAATATTGTGCCAACGACTACTGGTGTGCATATTTAATACAACTGCCAAGAATTAACAAATCTTCAACCATGAAATGTTCATCCAAAATGATAATGATGCACCAACACAAACTACTCACCAATTTAACGGTAGTGTCCCAGCTTGCACTCAACAGATGAGTCCTCGGCCAATCCACAGAGCACACCTCGCTGGTATGTGCCCTCAGGACCCTGAGTGGGGCGGCACAGCCAACCCTCCACACTATGACTGCACCATCGCCTGCACCACAGGCAGCCGCACTCTCTGTTGTGCCTGACCATGTCTGAAAAGAAGATTAATAGGAACTTAAATATCAAAAGAAACCTGTTGTTAACACAGATAGCTGCTTGTGGCTCTTTCAGCCATAATAACTCAGGCATTACCAGGAGACTTGGTAAAGGTATTGATGAAATGCAGCTACATAATATATTAATTAAAATAAAAGCACATTTAAGTCAAAAAATAATAATTACGGTTAGGTTTTACTAAAGTGCCTACCCTTTGGGGAAACAGCCTGATATATTATGATATAGTTCATTGTGAAAATCATGAATTTAAAAATACACATGTATTAATAATTCTAGGTAGTAGGTATTTGTCACCTTATTATTATTGTGTCTAGAAAATGCTTAATTCCTGATAAATGACAGTGGACCAGTATTCCAATAACATTATCATAGACTGCCACATTGGTTTAAGTATGGCAAGCACTACTGCTGAGCATGAGGTTTTGGGTTTGATTCTTGGGTCAGGCAGTGTTATTGGATTTTTCTATCAGGAATTTCTCAGTAGCAGCCACGCAATCTTGATTTGTGCCCGGTTAATGGCAACAGGCTCACCCCTTATTACAAGGGACTTAGACATGACTGGCGAAATGTGGGTGTACTATTAGGTACAACTCTGCCTAACACTTTTGGGATTACAAACTTGATGTTATGATGATAATTATTTTTAGACTGAATACTTGAATTAGCATTGAAATACTTCAAGGTAACTTAATGTGAGAAAGTAAAGAAAATAAGCTCAATGACTGTTGAGTAACCTTGACAATGATATTTACCTACATTTAAGTAATTGCTAAACAAACCAAAGAATTTGCAAGATATTCTAATCCGTCATAAATTAATTTAGTAAATCTAACTAAAGCAAACAGAAAAAAAACCAGTATCTTTTAAAATAAGCAGCACATCTCCCCTATTTTCATACCACATGCAAAATCATTTTGCATTGTATAACAGTTATTTCTGTGCACTGACTAGAACCTGTGTAGTTTTTTCCTCAAAACCATTTAGAACACGAATTTGCATGGTACTGATATAACTTTACCAAGACCATCTTGGTTACATACTTTTAAAAGACAAAGAAAGAAAAAGGATTTGTTTTTCTTGCACAGGAGGACAATACAAAATGGTTAAATTAACAATAAAAAACAAGATTAAATAAAAAGTAAATATAAGAAAAAAATAGGACAAACTAAATTGGCCGTGTACAAGGCCAAAAAGCCCCCTATCTCAGCATGGTGCTGTAACATTTAAAAAAAAAAGTCTGTGACCTGTGTGTCAAAAGAGACTGTGACCTCTTAATTTGGTTTCAGTGTTCAATTTCATCTAGATTTAAAAACAAACAATCATGTTTGATGAAACTAATTTACAGAAATAAACATCATTTACAGACTGTGGTCCTGACTGAATGTAAACAAAGAAACCTTTTAAATATCCATATTCCTCAGTCAACCAATGCGTGATTAAGCCTGTGTAATTTCACTGCCAGGCTAAGACCTCACCCTTATTTTCATGCTGTAGAGAGATTGAATTAGTTTACCAGGACAATATTTTAACATTTTGCCAAAATGTGGGGTACTGTTATTCATCCATTACACAAAATCATTCCAAAATCGAACCACCCAAAACATAACAAATCCCATACTAAATTTAACCAGGAACTTAACTCAATTGACTATAAATAAATAAACTAATGCTAACACACAAGTAATCCAGTTAGTTGATGATGTTAAGTAGGTACGTATATGTGTTGTGGGGCTTCAGTGTGAATAGACGGAGCTGTTTATGGTTTTTTATGATATTCTCTTGGTTAATTTTAGGGCTGAGAATATGGCGAAAGTATTAATGCAATGCTAGATGTGCCTATGACCGCCAACAGGTGGCTGGAACAAACTAGATATGGAAGGTACACAGGCCTATGTAAAGCTGTAGACTACAATAGCCTGCATTGATTGATTGATTGTTTGATAAATGGAGTGTTACCGAGGTGATTTATGCCTTAAGAAATATCTTAAAGGAATTTCAAGACTAAAAATTGATTCTTTGTCTTTAATGTTTAATTTGAATTTCATTTCATAGATTTAATATTTTTATGTTCTAATTAGAAAAAATTTTTGGCAAGTACCTACTTATCACCATAGTCATGATAACAGAAAATTTCAAGAGGATAACTGTAATAAATTGTTATCAATATAAGCAACCATTGACTCCATTTTAAAATCTAGATAAAACAAACTTACCACATCAAACAGTCCATCGTTCCACTCTAGTTTCTGGACTTCAATGAGCGTGCTACCATCAGGGGACAGCTCTAAGAAGAACAAGGTTCCACCACCAGCTAAACCGTAGTACTGGCTGGTTGCAACCGCCAAGGTATCCGGCCTCGTCCGAGAGAAACGGACGCTATAGCCATGACGGCCAGGCGTCAAGAATGTTGGCATGCTGATAGTATAGCTAAAAAAGAAAAAAAAACAATTTTGAAAAACGCAGAACAAAAAGCTACAGAAAACATCGACATTTTAACTTACAAGTTTCCAACTCAATACGTCACATTGCTTTACAAAAATCTGTAAAAATACTAAGTAGGGTATCTAGGTCAAGTTGTATTAGAATCCCATTAGTTTTCGCTGTGTAAATAATATTATAATCCCCAATTAACGCTACATAACCTTTCGAGGCTGTCACAACAAATGTCAATTTTTGACGTTTGGGAACGCAACGATTTCTTACCTAAACTCAGTGAGGGGACATCAAATCGATTCCAATGCGAGTATGCGTCATACGGCTTAAATCTTATTAGTACGCCTACGAATAAAATCCAATTAGCTAGTTAACGTATTCTGCAGGAAACCTCTCATGTTACCTATATAAAAGCCACATTTCCTGAACCAAATCATTTCTGGTGAACACTTCAAACCTTCACACTCAGCTTATTCAAACTAACAACTTGGATAAGTTTTTCTTCTAACTTATTTCCCTTTACTCATCCCTTGCTACAACATCCAACAAAATGTTGGACTACTTCGCGTTGGCGTTTGTGGTTGCAGTAAAAGTATTTAAGAAAACTACTCCAAATGGAAAAGTTACGGTTTACCTTGGCAAGCGTGACTTCATTGATCATATGGATTACTGCGATCCCGTTGATGGAGTTGTGGTGGTGGATACCGAATACCTGAAAGGAAGAAAAGTGTATAGCCAGGTGCGTTTACTACAACGTAAAGTGCAGTGTTCAGTGAAATGTAAAAAGTGGAGTGTGTGCAAAAAAGTTCTTTACAACGTAATTTCTAAATTGTTGCTTTTGTTCTTGTTTAGCTCGTGACCACGTACCGCTACGGTAGGGAGGAAGATGAAGTTATGGGGTTGAAGTTCTCGAAGGAAATGGTCATCGGCCAGGACCAAGTTGTACCAATGATCAACTCGAAAATGGAACTAACACCAGTCCAAGAGAAGCTGCTGAAGAAGCTTGGACCTAATGCTTTTCCTTTTACTTTCAACTTCCCCGAACTGGCCCCAAGCTCGGTAAATTTCAACTGCTTCTAACACATATCCATAATTCAACGAAAAAAAAGGGATACTTATGAATTAACTTAATTCTTTAGGTAACACTGCAGCCCTCTGAAGAAGATCAGGGCAAGCCCATGGGCGTTGAATACTGCGTCAGGACTTACGTCGCTGAGCAAGAAGACCAGAAGAGCCACAAGAGGAGCTCAGTGACCTTAGCCATCAAGAAGGTATTTTTGGAATCAATCAGCCAGATTCTAATACGAAAGCTACTTGATGTTTTAGACAAGATAATATGGTGTGTCTTTCTGTTATACAGCTCCAACACGCACCAACTTCCCGTGGCCGTCGCCTTCCTAGCTCTCTCGTGAGCAAGGGATTCACTTTTAGCAATGGAAAGATCAACCTCGAGGTCACTTTGGACAGGGAGATCTACTACCACGGAGAGAAGGTTGCTGCCAACGTCATAGTGTCCAACAACTCTAGGAAGTCTGTCCGCAACATACGTGCGATGGTTGTGCAGCACGTTGAAATCACCATGATCAACTCTCAATTCAGCCGTCATGTGGCCTCTTTGGAGAGCCGTGAAGGATGCCCCGTTACTCCTGGGGCCAGTCTGTCCAAAACATTCTACTTGGTGCCTTTGGCTCGCAGCAATAAGGACATTCGTGGTTAGTGTTTATTTTTCGACCTTATTCTGAGAAGAATTTCACTATTCATAAGAGTGTTTTCTAATTAACTTAATTTAACAGGTGTGGCTTTGGACGGTCACCTGAAGGAAGATGATGTCAATTTGGCTAGTTCTACCCTTGTACCTGACGGCAAATGCCCAGCTGATGCCATTGGTATCGTTGTCTCTTACTCCGTGAGGGTCAAGCTGAACTGTGGAACTCTTGGTGGAGAACTTGTTACCGATGTGCCTTTCAAACTACTGCACCCAGCTGAAGGTGAATATTCTTTCAATCGGTTCGAAGATCTTATGTAATTAAAATCTGGCGAATGTTTCTAACGTGCTTTCTGGAACTTTCAGGCTCTGTTGAACGTCAACGCTTCAATGCGATGAAGAAAATGCAATCCATCGAAAGACACCGTTACGAAAACTCTCTCTACACTAATGAGGAAGAAGATAACATTGTATTTGAAGACTTTGCCCGTCTTAGGATGAACGAGCCCGAGTAAAGCTTATTTTAACATCGAAAAAAAAAATAGAAAAAAAAAGAAAATGCAAAAAAAATATTATTAAATCAAGCAAGTCAAAGTATCAGATTATTTCATAATTATAATGTCATTAACACCAGACGAAATAATTATGTTGGATATTAAAATCTTCAGATCAGCAACAACACCATCGCATCTTATATCGTAAACTGTTAACCTCATTTTCATCAGATGTTGTGTATTCAATCATCCAGTTTTATTAATCTAAAATATTATAATTTATCAACTTATCATTTATTAAGAATACATTGTACTCTCGTGTTAAAAATTGTGCGAATATAAAATATGTGATTTCTGTACCTTCCTGTAATCCTCTTATTATTATTAAACTTCACCAGAAATTCTTGACTTTTCTTACTCCCTCGACCTTTACACTGATTCTAATGCTTTGAAGTATCTACTAGCACGTCTTGTACACCACTGACATAGGACTGAAGATGCAATACAAGTAACGTGCGTTTTTGCATATTCTATTGTTACTCGATTAAAAGGGGTTTTGATTTCCCCGCCCTATTTGGCGCCCCAAGCATAGATTATAAAAGACGATTATGCAAAGGCGTTGTACATGACAGCCACGATCCGGTCGTATGCATTTGACTTATAATTTGGGGAAAATGCTCATAATAAAAAAACAAAACACTTTTGTGCTGGCAAAAATGATGACCTACAAACCGGTGGCAGTTTTTCTAAATTAGCACAACTCAAAAAATAACATGTTACGTCTGGCTTTGAATCGATAGAGCCACACTCGATGTTCTAGCACAATGAGAATCAAGTGCTTACATAAGGTAGCCCGGGTGAAATAAAGCCATGAAGCCTTACATTGTTAAACCTAAGGTATTAGTTGAAGAGCCCAGCTTGTAGTGAAGACTAACTACGTATTACTTGCGGGAAGGGTAGTAGGGCCACCGTATCCGTGCCAACGGTGCGTATGGATACATGTCCTCACCTTCTTCGATGCAATTTAATTGACATTGCATAATCCCTTTTTCCAAAAACACTTGGACGATACCTGTCTACTCCTACTCAACGATTCATTGTTTTCTTGATCACACTATTCTCATTCCCAAAACCTCGACGACTAAATCGGGAAATTCACTTCAAACTCAGAAAATTTAAAACCTTTCATAACGACAGCTGGTGGAATTTCTTTACAGCACCTTTGTAACGTGTTGCGTAGGAATCTTACCTACCTAAATCATATAAGGTCACTTTTATCTTCCTTTCTTCCTATCAAATTATCAATAAACTTGTGCAGCCGACTGTACCTAGGTACCTACCTACTAACAGTTATGTTCCCATTACAAGCACATAAAACAGGAATTTTCTTGGAACTCCGTAATGTCTAGCGAGACAGTTGCGTATCGTATCAGATAGATTACAAGTTTATTTGTGGGAACCAACTCGCTTTATCTAGTTTCTGAAGAATTTATCCCATTGTTCCACTGTCCTCAAAATTAGCTTGAAGTGTGTGGCCGCCAATTTTGGTGCTAGGTATTTCTCGTCTCCGAAGATAATCTTGATAATAATTTTACTATCATACTCAGCCTATTAAGTTCCCACGTCCCCACCTGTTGACGGAGCACAGGCTTCTTCTCTGTGAGAGTAAGTGGGTCCACTCGGGCATGTACGGGTTGGTGGATGAGACATGCTCGTTTCACTAAGATCTTTTTCTTCATAGTGTCTATAACGTGTGTGTCTATTAAATACCTTTCTAGCGAGTTAGAGTAAAGCAAACTTAGCTGTTCCAGATGAATAAACTTGCTCTAAATACCACAACATTCAAGTGGAAAGCACAAAAATGTTAAACGGTTGTGTGGTAAGTTGTTATCACGTAGTAACTAATAACAACATACACACACAACAACAGGGGCCTACATAATTATTATGTTCGTCTCACGTAGGACATAATACCTTGCTAATGTTTACAAACCAAGAAAGATGAATCCAATAAATTCAATGCTATCCAAAAAATAGGTACTGATACTGTTAGACTGATGGGCAAAGGCCTCCCCTCATAACTTCCAGTTGTTTCGATCCAGGGCTAATGTCGACCATTGTTCGTTGGTTTTGCCCAGCTCATCCCGCCATCTTCTCGAGGTCTGCCGCAACGCTTTCTGGCTGTGTCATCACATAAATTAAAATTCAAATAGGTAAAGCGAAAAGTGAGCATAACAGACTATTGGAGTTGATTTGTTTTGCCAAGGGTCAGGCTCAAAACGGTTTTCTTAACCGACAAGCCTTTTTTCATTCAGAGGATTAAATTTCAGAAACTCTTCCTTACGGTGCTTGGATCACCGGCAGCATTCATACTCGAAATGAACCCAAGATTCGATTTTGCACAGAAACAAGTGAGTCTGAACTGTTACATCACAGGCGGACTCCTGGTGAGGGAGTTAAGGTATCAAAAACAACTTTTGCAAATTTCATGCTTCTAGAGCCAACGGTTTAGGCTAGGCTATGCGTTGCCCGTCCGTGAGTGAATTATGCATTTAAGGTTTTTAGTAGCTTTCAGTATGAAAACTTGTCACAGCCTGAAAGTCGGCAAAAATTAACGTTATTTTTACGTTAACTGCTAGAAGCACTGCACTGCACTGTTGAAAGGGGCAAACTATCACACCAAATATCCCTTCAATCGATGGCGAAATAGAAAAACAAGTTTTGGACAATGGACTTGGAAAGACACTGTCCTTAGACCTTTAATTGCGATAAGGGTTCGTCCAAAAACCAGTTTGACCACTTCCTAGTGTGGGAAAGGACAGTTTTAGCAATGACCCTTTATTTGCATGCAGTTTTTTTGGTGATCTTGAACTGTCTCCTTTTCTATAGGTACTTTGTGTTAGCTTTTGCGCAATTTTGATGAGTGCTTTGTTTTACAGGAAATCAAAGACCGTATCGATTGCATAGGTACCTACCGAAAGGATTTTTAATACCTGCCTACTTTCCGGTATTCAAGGTAATCTTTCAAAACATGAATTCCTTCAGGTCTTGTAATTAATCATCAGTCTGTTACTGGGTATTTCGTTAATTTGATCGACAATTATTTCCAAGTTCAATTAGGTATTCAAAATACTTATTTCAGATTTGACCCTCCTTTTGGATTTAGCAATCAAGTAACCAGCTATTTTAGTAAAATCTTGAATAATATGAAACTTATAATACATACATTCATTCATTCATTCATTTCGAACATACGAACAGACGTACAGACGAACAGACGAACAGACGAACAGACGATACGCAAACTAGCAAAAAAAAACTAATTACCTACCGCCTATTAATCTCCTTTCTCATCACAAAACCAGTTGGACAAGTTTTGGACAATGGACTAGGAAGACACTGTCCTTACGTCTTCAATTGCGAAAAGGGTTCGTCCAAAAACCAGTTTGACCACTTCCTAGTGTGGGAAAGGACAGTGTCAGCAATGACCCTTTATTTGCATGTTATGTTATGTTCCTTGCCATTTTGCACATGTGACACACAGACGTGAAGTTTGTGGAGCGTGTACCTATTGGTTTTATTATTCTTTTGAGAAAATGACAAGTTTTGTTTTCAATAATGTAAATCATTTTAACGTGAGGTACCTAACACTAAATACGACGACCTAGTATAAAACAAACTAAGTAGGTACTTAGGTATTTTCCTTATGACAAACCTCTATTTTACCACCAACCTAATTTATTAATGAAGGACTTAGTAAGATAAATAATGTACCTACAAAAGTAATGTTTTCCGAAGTTGTCGTCGTCAGTAGTAATCGCAGATTCACAGGATCACAGATCTAAAACCAGGGCAACACGGAGTTTTAGCATTATGAACTCAGGAGCAATTTTTTATTCGGAACTAAACATTCCCTATTCAAAGTTATAATAACACACTTTTAAACCAATTTATCTTAACTAACCATCAACTTTTTGTTCCTCCGTTTCTTCACGGGACATCCCATTCACAGTTTACCCCTTTCAAGAAACAAGTGCCGCGCAAGGGGTCACGAAACAAAACAAATGCCATCCACCTCGGGCCGTAATATTTGCAAAGAAACTGGACAATGGTTCCCACGTTGCAACTGGTCAAACTGGTTATTCCTGGTTTGTGTAGCCGTCCGTAAGGGGTGGACAGGGACACCCTGTGACCGTCTTGGTTATTGTCTGATTGGTAGGTACGTGACAGCGGATATTTTGCAAGGATTAATGTGTGGGAATGTTTGACGGCCGTTACGTATGTCTGTTGTAAGGGAAGTTATAGTAGTTAATTAGGGGGAAATTGAGAAAAATACGAGTAATTAATTAAATCTGACCGAATGTAAATAATACCCACCTATGATCTAACTAAATAAGAAATCTCTTTTGTAGGTCAATTGAGATTTTGATTGATTGTGTAGGTAATTAGAGCTCAAAGTTCGACGTAGACTCTGACTAAGCGTTTTTGGTACTTATCGTCATGTTTGGTTCAATTTGATACTAATTGTTTAGCTACATGTAGATCTAATACCTACATCTAAATCGGACGTTTTTCGGAAAACTCACTTTTTTATGACTGTTAGTCCACCATACTTACTTTTTTTTAACCTTTGAACCGTGTGTAGTTTACCGATGCATGGAACAGTACATGAGCTGCCACTTTTGAACCCCGATGTTACGTGGCTATCTTGCCGCGGAAGTATTAGTGCCGCCACGCCTCGCACTGAATACCCGGCAACGGCAACTATGTGGAAGATTTGTAGTATGTTCAATAAACCTAACTTCGTAAGAACATAGGTTCCATGTAAGTAAGAGCAATGACCGATTGTCATGATGTGCAGTTTCTAAAATGTCAGATGGTATTGGGAGGGGGATGCATGTAGTGACTTCTAGTAGATCTTTAAAAAACCGAAATACTTTAGGTAGGGGATTTTCATTCACAAGATCGACGGGCAATCAAGGTAATATCGTTCAATTTCAAATTAATAATACAAGTCATTCGGACTAGGGGACTTCGGAATTCTCTCTAAAAAACATTAAGGAAATTCTTTTGGAATACGTAAGTCGAAGACTCCAGAAGCAATTCTAAATTAAATAGCACTAATATTAATATCAAACACCTCAGCATCAATATCACTATTATGATACAAAAGACGCAGACCTATTCACTAAAATTGTTCATCTAGAGGTGATGAAATATGAAATTTTACACTAACATTGCACTTACTACAATAAAGAGGGCTCTACACAGCAGCCCTTACATTTTTTCATCTCGTCCCTTTGATTTTTTTCATCTCAGTCGCGTGCGCAATTTGCATCATTATAAATAGAGATAGATCCCAAGAGCATTGTGCACTCCCCTGGTCCATGTGGCAAAAAACAACCTGTTCGATTTATTTATAATTTTGTAGAACGATTTATAGGGGAGACTGAAGAAGTAGATATCATGTTTAACTCGGTGGTTTGTTGAGATAGAAATGAGTTTAGTGCTTTCGGAATTTATCTAAGTTTGTTTTTACACAGCACATTACTTTATTATGATAAATAATAATCTTCTTTCAGCCTAACCTGGTGTCAGTTTCATGCCGCCCATGGGCCTCTGACTTGGCTTTACATGTCGTCGAGAAATATTCCTCAGGCATGCTGGTTTCCTTCACCGTACTAAGTGATAATAATAATTATTAATTATATAATATTAATAATTATCCAATTCGAACCCGTGCGTATTGTATAATTATTATACAATACGCACGGGTTCGAATTGGATCCCTATGAATTGGCTGTCCAACGGTCACACCACAACGCTATCACTGCTAGTTATAAATAATAATAAAACATTTATTTTCAAGTGACATGGACTCATAACGTTAGTAACAATTTACTTAAGTAGAATTTAAAGAAAATTTTAACAAATGAGTCTGTGTTATTGCAGACCTTTTTTTGCGGGCCCACAAAAGAGTTAATAACTTTCGACAAATATTTAAAAAGTAGATTTGTATTTTTATAAAAATAAACAATAAGTGCATCTTGTAAACATATCCACTGTCAAGGTACAATTTTCATACCAACGAACCCCAATCAGAAACAAAAATCAACTATGTATATAATCTTGATTCAAAATTATTTTATTCAAAATAAAGAACTCATCACCCGCATCTAACAAATCATCAGACAGTTACAAAATGGCGACGATCAAGATTATCCTTCAAAACCTGTTGGTCCACTAGGGACATGGGAAACCACTGACCCTTCTAAACAACCCATTCAAAAGGACCCTGGTGTGTGACCCGATGAATACGTTAAAGATTCTATATGAGGGTTTATTGTCGAACGAGAAAGGTGAATACACTTTGAATGTGAATAAAATACAGTTAAGGAATCGTTCCTTTTTGGGTGACGATGTTTATGAATGAAATGGGACTCCATTTTTAGCTTGCGATAAATAAGTACTTAAATGCTTGTTTATGAGGCAAAGTTCGTACTTAAAGAAATATCACCTGAGGGCCTGGACAAACTGACATTTTAGAATCGAAAACTATGATAGAATAGGCAAAAATGTATGAGACTGACTTTGGCTTCTGATGATGTTATTCCAATCCTGTGGTTGGACTCGTAAGGACTTGGGGCTGTCCTTTTGCCCAGTGGGACAGGATAGGCTTATAAAAACCTACATTTAAATCTCCTAATATTATTGTGTAGTTGCAAACGATTGCTACTTGCCTAGGCCCTGTAAACAGTTAAAACTACCGTTAGCATCTTTAACTATCTTTAATAACCACGTTTAATTAACATTAAAGGAACTATTAAAACCAAGAGATATTATTATACCAAAGATAAAATATCCTACAAACGAATGAACTACCTAGATCGTGCTTCAGCCTAGGCGGATCTTAAAAGTAAAAGTCAAAGGAACTCGACAAGACACGCATAATGATTACAACTAAATATAAGGACGTATGCAGAATATATCAAGAGCAAATGGTGACGTCATAATGCTATAATGCGGGCTATGTAACACTTCTTATGTAACGTTAATATTGTTGCCCTGCAACCCGGTAAGAAACGATACAGTTAATAATTTCGATCAAATTCTTGATGCAAAAAATAATGAACGTTAAAGAATGCTTACGGTGAATAAATAAAAGAGACTTGAGTGTTCATTAAGACTTGAAAATATGAAGTGGTTGCCGTATTCTATGTTTATAGAGTCAATGTCATTAACGGTAAGGTATCCTGATCAGCTGAGAAAATATTATCTTTTTTTTGCAATCTTGTCGTCGTTGTTTTTGCGGTCAGCCGGCTGAATGATTGATGTCTGTCATATCATCAGAACTGTTTACAAATAAAACAGCATTCTTCCAAAGAATTTCATTTGCCTTCCAATAATAGGAAAGCTGTGACAAAAACCAAATCTGTCGATCACGTCCCGAGAGAATTGAAGTTTTTTCTACAAAGTTTTTATCATCTATCTGAACGGTACTTTATCCCATAAATATATTTTGAGATAATACTCTGTATATACCAACACGATTTTCCTTAAGTTATTAACTGGAAAGCTGGTTCCCTTTCCTGTCTGGTTGTCTGACTGGTTAGGACTATACTTTCCAGCAATAAAGACGTTAATTTGCTTATTTGCATTTGCTGCAAAACTTGTGGTTCATAGTTTTACGAGTGTATTCACCAGAAGGTAAACCTGCATTGCGATAAAATGTAAAAATAAAATTTTGTTAGTTAGATAACCCTTAATTAACCTACGACACAGAAGGTTGCCTTGTACGAGTAAGAGAGAATGGTTTTCGTCTCACTATGGTGTCTCGCATTCATACAACAATGGACATATCCGAAAGACCCGTAGATGAAGTAACACCATAAATGAAAACACAAAATAACAACAACAGAGCTTTAATTATAAAAATAAATAACTATAACAAAACTACATAACTAAACTAATTTGTTGTAGAACTTTCTAATTGTAATTACTATGCGACGCTATTGGTTGCAGTACGTAAGCTTGGCCAGTTGCTCTGTCTACAACATGGCCTGTTGAAGTTTCCAGGAACAGTCTTGGAACTGTGGTTGCTGCACTTACGTCTGGTTGCTGATGCTGCCTCACCCCTGCTCCACCTTCATAGGGTACGAAATGAGGAGGTTCTAGGTGCTGCTTAGGAACCGAGTATTGGGGAAGTTGAGCTTGTTGCTGGGGCTGATACTGTGGCAATGGACCTTGGTTCTGGGGAAAATATTGTGTCAGTGCAGGTTGGTTTTGGTATTGCGTCTGTTCAGGTTGATTTTGGTATTGCGTCTGTTCAGGTTCATTTTGATTCACATACTGACTTTGCTGTTTCTCTGCATCGTCTTTGTGGCTCACAACTAACACAACTTGATTTTTCTCCTTTGGTTTAGGATCATCTTCTTTCTTTCTGTACTGTTGACGCCTTGGTTTTGGTTTTTCGTAAGATTCCTCTTCTTCCTCATTTTCGTATTCTTCTTCTTGAGAAGTCTCGGCCGCTTCTTGTTCTTCTCTGTTTTTTCGACTCTGTTTTTTAGGTCTCGGCTCCTCTACAGATTCTTGCTCAGGTGATTTTTGATGTTTCCGTTCTGACTTGCGTCCTCTTTCTACTTTAGGATAGGCTCGCTTAGCTCGTTCTCTCTCTTCATAGCTTGATTTTTCTGGATCATAATCATCATTACCATATGATGGTGAATAATCATGGCCGTAGTTTGGAGAATTGTCGCTGGGCTCATCATAAGGGTCGCTGTTGTTATTCTCACGATAGGAACCATCATCACCATCATCACCGATGTTATCAGCATTGCCTGCATGGTTCAGATCCCAATAGTGTTCTCCATATCCTCCCTTTTTGTCACCCCATCGTACCTATATTTAAAAAAATAAGTTATCTTTATGTTCCTTAAATTCATCAAAATATATTCATCAGTAGATGGAACCTCCATCTAATGACGAATTTATTTTGATTAATTTTTAATGTTTTTTTTTTTTACACATTAATGTTGATATTTACTAGATCGATAATTACTAGTTAGTACAATAATAGACATAAATGTATGGCTAATTTTAATGTTAAGACAATTTGTACACAATGTCAGTTTAGCGATAATGTTAATAAAAATAAAAAATAAAGAAAGTTAGCATCACGATTTTGTTATCAAAGATATGACTTAAATTAATGCAAGTAGGTACTTAGTAGTAACAAGTAGATGCAAATTAATAATGAAATCGTTATTGCAGAAATACACCGAAATTAAGATAAATATAGATAATTTTTTTTTTTTTCATAATTTATTTATTATTAATCGGCAAGATTTTAATTCACTTTTTTTTTTTGTTTTTACTTCAACAGTTTTCCAACGGCTTAGTAAGTGGCAATTACAACAAGAGAGAATGCTGAGTGAATGAAAATCATGCGATTTAAAAAGTAGTAATATGAAGCATAGAAAGCATACTTTGGCAGAGAACAGTCCTTCAGAAGGCTTGGCCCTCTCATGTCTCTCAGTGAAGTGTCGTTCGCTGCCCAACCGATGTCCCTGATCAAACTCGTCAGCTTTCGGCAAGTGTCTATACCTTCAGCCAAGCGAAGCAAAGCGGGAAAGAGAAAGAAAATAGAAAGAGGTTAGAGACAGAGCGAGATAAAGGATGTGTATTACTTTTCCCATGTCCCTGTGGTTTTCAAAGTCTTTCTTCTCGTATCGTTGCTCCCACGTGTTAGGGTCCTCGCAGACGTGACCAAACTCTATCTTGTATGGACTCAACTGTACTGAGAAAAAATCCCTATAAAGCAAAGTATTTTCTTTTCTTACTTGTTATGAAAAGATTCAGGAGTATCATATGTGAAGATCGTAGCAAGTGGCTTTCTTTAGAGTCTGCCAACATTCATTCAAAGTAAGTATATTTATTTGCATAAAATGTGATAGTATTTAGGATATAAAAGTTGTTTTAGTGAGAGACACATTCCGCCATAATACAATGTCCTGCATGTCATTTAATCAAAAAAGCGGGAGTAATTCTCTCTAGGATATAATTTCAATTTTCAGTTATATTTTAACATAAAATTGCCTCTAAAGACTATAAAATCTAAACACTAGTGTATCCAATAGTGAATGGCCGGAATGACGACAAAAGAAACATTTTGGTCACCAAACCCCTTTCTCTAATTGCTACGACGTAAAGTATGTCAATGTTTGGCTTTGTTGCAACTTATTTGCATGCCAGTGACAATAGAAACCAATTAACTTGAAGGTTGACGCTACAGTTTTAAAACGAGGCTGTTTCACGAGTGCTTAATTAGTCATTAAGTGATTGGACTTAAATTGTTTCAGTAGTTTGAAATTTCTGACACTAACTGACAAGAAATGAAGAGAATAATATTTGAGCCTAAAACTGGTAATGATAGTCCCTAAAAACTACTAAACACTTTCAAACAAATCTAGAAAAAGATGTAGATAATGTAGTAGTGGTGTATACTTACTGGAAAAATTTCGCCTGTGCTTCAATAGTAGAAGGATTGCTTGGAGGAGTCCGGACTGTGACAGGTCTTGCTACTCCCCAGACTGAGCCAGCATGGAGTGCTAGCAGGCACCACAGCCATTTCTGAAAGTTCCAAGTAGTTTATGTGAATAACACAGAAGTGTCACACGTTAACAGAGGTAACCATTAGTCCAATTATATTCTCAATTTACGATGTGATAAGTTTTATATACACGAATGAAACACTACAACATTTTTGAAACGGTGACTTCAATTCAAATATAGTTAGTGACTACTCTCAAAAAAGAGAACTATACGAAAACACTGTAACACTGAGACACTGCCACACAATAAACCCAATTTATGACAATTTCCATTTAACTATTATGATTTAGATTAAAATAATAATTAAATTCAAGTCCAATATACCGTAATGTCAAGACGTTGTGACATCTTGGCTGTTTGATCGAAGGTTTGTGTTTAACTCTGCTGGTAGTACATTTATAGACAAGACTGTTACAGTTCACTTTGTGCAGTGGTTGACAACAGTTATCGAATCAGCAATCGATCTCTAAAGAGTATCTTTGGAACTTTTATGTCAAGGAAATGTCTCATTGTAAAATTATTAAAAAGTTTCGGAAAGTTGGAAGCAAATGATGAATTTTAAAACAGAAGGAAAGAGTCGTGAAAACTACCTCATTTGATGCTGCAGCAGATGATTTAAAGCCTTGAATAATGAAGAGAACAGAAATCTGACATAGGCTGGTCTTTGAGCCATAAATTAAATAAACTAGCTAGACCACGTCGTGGACACTTATCTTGCTATTGTAAAGTATCGACAACAAACCAACTAACGATACGTCCGGAAACTCTAGGATGGGTAAAACTTTATGAACAAGAGAACATAACTTCTGATGGAATGGCCAAGAAAATAAAGTTCTTTGAAACATGGGGGTTTTATAAAGCAGTCTTGTTGTTACTTGTAAATGCAATGTCATTTTGTCAAGCAAGATTGAACAGCTATTGTTTACCATTTTCCATGTCAAATGTTGGCTATCTCTGGCAATCTCAGATGCGCCTATTACGAATAGTGCCGCGTCATTGACTTCAAAGTTGTTCGGCTTTCCGTGGCCAATTGTGAAAATGTCTGTTATAGCCCGATTGGCTATTATTATGGATTAGGATGAACAAAAACGTTAATCTATATTTACTCAACAATGGGCAAAAGAAATTGATTCCTGTTTCTATTGCATTGGTCGAGGAAATTGACTTTACTGCCATCATTAATTGATAGATTGATTTTAGCTCTTTAACTTCCTTTATATTTGAGACAGCGTTACACATTAATGTGTTCACAAATGTGTGTGACACAGACAATATAAATATGATGAAGAACTGCATCTATTGCCAATTCAATCTCACGTAGGTAAAATTTATTTCGGCTTCCAAAATTCTGCCCCATGACTCAGATGCTCAATTTTCCTGGAAGTTATGTAGCAATAGTTTGCGTATTTAGCTTTCATGTATATCAGTAATAATTTAAAGCAGAAGTTGCTGTATCATAGTACTGAGATTAAAAACCATATCATATTAAAGAATATCACACTTATTAAGCCTCTGATGATCAAAACATTAACCCGCTATAATATGAGGCAACTTACAGCGCTACAGTAAATTTTTAAATTCACGATTGAATAATCCCATGTTTCAGTGATTGAATAATCACTGATTGGTGTTTCGAAAAACAGTTTATAATTACTTGTATAAGGCTGCACGCAATTAGAAAGAAATGGAGCGGTTGAGCCAAAAAATCAACCGCTGTTTCCAATAAGATGATTATTATTTAATAGTTTCTTGCTTGGTCGCTTCTGTTCTATTTAGAACATACACTTTTTTTATGTCTGTTTAGTTTGTTTTTTTTTCGTCTTTTTTCTTGGGATTTCTTAAGCTGTATGAAGACCATGTTTGTCTATGTTACTATCCGCCAATGGCTTGCATCGCGCATCCCTCAATAAGTCCAACATACCAGAGGTAAATTATGCCAATTCGTCAGTCTAATTAGGCATCTCTATATCATTTCCATTAACCTCGTTCATTTCTCACTTAGCTCCCAATACTATTACTATAAGAGGGAAAAATAAATACTTACTTAAAACAAAGTAATATCTGAGTCGATTACCGTGTAATGAGATAGTAGAACATTACGTAATCTGTAATTAACGCATCTGTTTTAGGTTTGTGACACAGAATAAGAATTACCTAATTTTGGAATTAAACAGAAGGAGTGTCTTAAACTGTAGGGGCGTCATCCTTGCCAGTAATTTAGGTTACTTTTTAACCGGCGTGTTTGTTACCTCATATCTTCGTCATTTACGAACTGCTTTGAAAGGATATACTTCCCGATTGGTCCCATAGAAATTACATCAAAATTGATTCAGTGGTTTAGTTTTTAAATTAAAATAGCTGGAAAAAATATGTCATCAATTGATCAATGATTTGTGGGAAATACGATAACTAAAATGGGTAAAATAAAAACATTTTTGCAAAAAATAACCTACTAAAAAAATGGAAAATAACTTTACTTTCGGAAGTCGGTGACAAAAAAGTCAATGAAACAAAAAATTGTCACCGACTTCCGAAAGTAAAGTTATTTTCCATTTTTGTTCTGTGTTTTTTTTGGCAGTCGGTTATTTTTTGTAAAAAGTTTTTTATTCTAAAGACTCGGTTCATAACAAAATAAAGTGGAAGGGACAACGTTTGACTTGGTATGAGACGAGGAAGGCTGAGACGCATGTGACTGATGAATATAAATGTTGATGGGTGGACAGAGTAAGGAAGACGTAACAAAAGATGGCCTAGCTGGAGCTATTATTATACTTTTAACAGATCGAAATTTAAATACATACTTTTTTGATCCAGCAGGAGGAGGAGATCCTATTTTATATCAACACTTATTTTGATTTTCTGGACATCCTAAAGTTTATATGATAATTTGAATTGTGTAAGAAAAAGTTAGTGTCAAGGTTGACAGGGGAGAATGGAAGAAGAAAACGTATGACGCCAACGCGAATTCACATGGGACAAGGGCTGTAAGATTACACACACACTCACAATTTTCACAATCACAATTTTCAGTCGTCTCGTTCTCTTGTGTGCTACATTTCCTCATTTATCGACAGTCTTCTAAAATGTTGCGATATATTTAAAGAAAGACGAAGCCTCACCCTAATCACGGCACGGTAACAGCGACCTTAAAGATCTACTGAGATGCACTATAATAAGTGAGTATTTTAGTTACGAGATAATCACGATAAACTCACACATATTATGAGTAAATGATGTCACATCATTGTTAAACATATTTTGAATTTTTGGGGCATACTTATGATGAAATGTCATACAATTTTTTACAATGACTTTTGCAACTATGTGTGTATTATAAAAAAGGCAAATAATCACCGTACGTTATTTCTGTGCCGTGTGAAGGTACATTATATATGGTGATGGTGCATTGTTTGTTTGTGTCGACACTTTATTGATATACCTCGTTAAGTACTACCTAGAAACGGTAGTAATGACATTATTACTGTGAGAGATCGTTATTGATGTGCTTTGTCTCATAAGATTATGATGAGCCCAATTACTGACAGAGGCAGGACATTATCTTAGAAATTGCAAATCAGAATATCTATTTTTATGCCAAAATATTGATCCTTACGTTTTTTTAACGGTAGGGACATTTCTTTTCTTTGCCTTACTAAGGTTCCTAGGTTTTTTACTTATTTTTAACCGACTTCTAAAAAAGGAGGAGGTTCTCAATTCGGTTGTATGTTTTTTTTTTTTTTTTTTTTTTTTTTTTTGTGTTTGTTACCTCATATCTCCGTCATTTATGAACCGATTTGAAAAATTCTTGTTTTATCTGAATGGATCTACTTCCCGATTGGTCCCATAGAAATTTCATCAAAATCGGTTCAGCAGTTTGGTTTTGAAATCAAAATAGCTGGAAATTTTTGTGTTTGTTACCTCATATCTTCGTCATTTATGAACCGATTTGAAAAATTCTTCTTTTATCTGAATGGATCTACTTCCCGATTGGTCCCATAGAAATTTCATCGAAATCGGTTCAGTAGTTTGGTTTTGAAATCAAAATAGCTGGAAACAATATGTCATCCAAGTAAAAGAAATTGCGAAATTGATACTTGACAAGGATTTGTGTGTGATGGAATTTGAACTAAAAAGGGTAAAATAAAAACTTTTTTGCAAAAAACAACCGACTTCCAAAAAAAACACTAAAAAAGTGGGAAATAACTTTACTTTCGGAAGTCGGTGGCAAGAAAGTCAATGAAACAAACAATAGTCACCGACTTCCGAAAGTAAAGTTATTTCCCACTTTTTTAGTGTTTTTTTTGGAAGTCGGTTGTTTTTTGCAAAAAAGTTTTTTATCCTTCATTATACACAAAAATTGCATAGATATTGTTCCAATAAAAGTATAAGGCTATAAGAGTAGAGGAAGACCATAGAAACGATGGATGGACAGAGTGAAGTATTGAATGGCTAGAAAGGAGGCGACTGAGGTGACAGTAATAGAGAAGTATGAAAGAAGAAGGCATGCTGCGCTGACCCCAAATAAATTGGGATAATGGCAGGTGAAAGAGGTGAAAGATGATTGTTCCAATATTGGATTAGATATGCAGAATTGGGTCTGATTTATCTTTAATCTTTTACATCGAAGTTTATTCACGCAAAACAGCCTTGTTATACCATTATAATATGTGGTTAACTAGCGACCTCGACTATTGTTTTTTTTTTTTGCCTCTTAAACCGACAGCAAGTTCGTCATGCTCCCTATGTCATTGCTTGCGTTACCGTTGGGGGTTGGGTTATCTCCTTCCCGCAAATGTGGCGAAGGGGGTTATGGTGAACGGGTGCTGCTTGTGGTGGCTGGTCGTCTTGTTGACCAGGTTTTTGTCACTGTTATTAGTAATTCGTTTTTTTTTTATTTTCTTTTCGTTTCTTGCACTATGGTCCTAGTTTATCATTTTGAGACTTCAAGTTACTGCTATATGTATAACCCAACATTTCACGTGTAAGCGGGCACGCCCTTCATGCCTGGTGACTTTATTCATGCTTGCTTTATATTTGTTAATGTTTTATTTTATTATTGATGTGTGCTAGCTGACATGTCACAATTATTGAATGCAATTGATTCTTTGTTTATTTGTATAGAATCTCGTTCTTCTAACCTAACAGTCAGATCTGTTGGTAGGGAGTTTGTTCCGCCACTTCTTCTTCCCAGCTAAAACACTAGGAAGTGGCGTTTTGGGGGAATATCTCTTGTAAACTCGACGTTAGAAAAGTGCTGATTATCAGCCTAATTTGAATAAATGACTTTTGATTTCATTTGATTTGATTCATATTACATGAATGCCATATTTTTATGTCACACAACAAATAGGTACCTAGCTCCTTACAGAAATGCCCTCAGTTTACAGCCACAAGACCGCACGAAACTAATTGTGATCGTTACGTAGAATACGTAACATTATAATAAACTTTCATAACAATCTCTCATTAACTGATGTGGGGTATTATAGTGCCGAAGCAAACTGGATGTTATGACTTTTCTATCAAGATTGTATTTCAATATACACACTGCTACGCGTTGCCGCTTGTTTGATAACTTCCTGAAAGTGTAATTAAAAGATTTAGAAATAAAGACGTGAGTGGAACTGAAAACGATTGGTTTAATAGAAATTCGCATTTTTTTGTTGAATTCTCCTTTGTTTCAGTGTATTGAGCCTATAAGAGTAAGCGATAGCCAGAAACTTACAAAAGGGTACAACTCACAATGCAGCGTTGTGAAACGTGGTCGTCAAGAAAGTATGTCAGTGTAGTACAACTATACGATTTCCGAACGAGCCGCATAGGCCAACATCACGATTCACAAGCCTAACAACAAATGATACAACTGGCACAAGTTGTAAGCGACAAACGGAATGATGAAGGCTATAATGAAATGATTCTTCTCTTATGAACGTTACATTGTCTTCGAACAATGAAATTATACTCGCCTATTTCGTTTAATTACTAATATCTAGTATTCCAATAGTAACCTGCAGCCTTTGATTACTGTTCGGTGGCTGGAAATAGGTTCACCCTCTATTAATTGAGACTCCAAAATATCATACTGCCAGTATGTGGGTATTACTCACAATACATGGAGAATGCAGCCGTCATGTCAGTTATGTACTTACATGATTAGTGAATGTCTTATAACTTGGGGACCAAAGCATGTTTATTTAAAAACCGAAACTAATGTTAGTTGACCTCTCAGATATACGCAAAATGTTCAATAAACCAATGCAATATTGTATTCAGGAAAGTTTTTGTATTCTGGTCAACATAATTTAGGCCACGACCATAGCGATCATGGAAACGTGAACAAAGATTTGTATACAAAAATAGGTCTGTGGTACAAAAAAAACTATGGAAACTTTTAAGGCATATTGTCAAGGTGAGAGTTCATCAGATAGTAAGTAAGTACACAGAGTGTTAGTAGATAAAGCATGTCCAGAATTCAATGAGGTTTTTTTATCTTCTACAATATGTATAATTTGTGAACAACAATTGTGGGCTTGGATGGAGAACTGGTCGTGCTCTCATAAGTATAAGAACCATGCTGGTGCCGACAGTTCCTGCCATTGTATTTTCATGGTTTGGTGGAGTTTCTAAATTGATGTAAAAGTGCAAATTTATTGTTCTCTCGTAAGTTAAAATTAACATCATAAAATACACCTGTAATCCCCAAAACGGTTGCCAGAAGTGTACCCACTGTACAATTACTGCAAAAACTTTTTTTGGACAAAGGGACAGTATGCAAAGAAAATGAGGAACATGAGAGTACCAAGCTACTTAAATAATGAATGTAGCAGCAGAGTATATACATTTACAAATGAACTTTGCACAACAAATATTAAAACCATTACAAAAAATAAGAAAATTAACACTCAATTATTTGGCATTGATGTTTCATTAAGAATCTCCCTTCATGTTGAATTTCAAAACTCTGTTTTGTAACCGTCAAAATTCAATACTGTTTTTATTATTCGTTAGGTACTATACTAGTTAGTACAAATTAATGGATAATGGATGCTGCAATAATAAAGATGCATTTACTAAATCATAAGATTACGTGATCTGTTTACTCCACTTTCAGTTTTTCAGAGGTGATTGTGCATCTGTAAGTCATTATAGAATCTTTTTCCTCGCTACATTAGTGTACCGGATTTTAGAGTTCATTGATTGATTGGTTTTTCCGCGTAATCGATTTTCTGGCTTCTGAATTTTGTGTTGATTTTGTTTTTGTCGATTAGATAATCTAGATTATGATTGACTTACAACATTTAAGTAGAAAGATGACGTTATCTGATAAAGAAAATGTAGTCTTCTAAAATTGGCGAGCTACGTTCGGAGTATTTATTGAACAAAAAAGCCAAAGCGATTCATATTCGGTTTCCATTCGGCTCGTGCCGCAAAGTCCGTTCAGCATCTACAAACATGTGTGTAGCACTACTAAAAGCCCTTATGCAGCTCCTGTCGATGGATGGAGAGAGGAAGGCCAAAGAATAGATGGATGGATTGTGTGAGGAATGATATGAAAGAGACAGAAGTAAATGTTGCTGTGACGTCTGCTAGGGGAGAGTGGGGCAAGATCAGGAAGATTATATTATAGTGCAGCTCCTGTCGGAAACGTAAATTATGCTGCACACACTGAACCAATCACTTTCGCATAGACATCTTTGGTATTGACATCAAAACTCGAGTAATCTATTGATGTGGAACGAAAACAAACAGGCTGCTATGTTATAATTAAAAATACAGTAAAGACAATACATTCGCTTGAAACACTTGAAAAACCAAACGTAACACTTAACATTTCTTCGTTTATATTCATTTACATGCTGCGTGTCTTTAATCGTACCAACAGTTTGAATAAATGTACGACCGATTAAATATTATTCAACATTGCTTAAATTGTATAACTGTCTCTTAGATAACTTTCCTCAGTTACAAAAGATTAATAAAAACAAACCTACTTCAATTTATATTTTAAATCTAAATTCATTCCTTAGATATGCATGTTAGTGGAAATTCATCTTTGGAAGAGGACCATTTTATATTGTTGTTCGATTCGTCGATGTCGGCCGAATCGACGCGGCCGAGCGTAACGTCGTCGATAGAAAGTGTTATAAATTCGTTTTCTTTCTTATTTATAAGAAGCTGATTGACACCGTGGACGCCATTGCTATCGAGTTCACTTACACTATAGTACATGAGTTTAGAAATGGACACCAGAATATTGGTAAGTTTAACTTTTGTCACATTTTGATGAAAAGGGATATTGTCACCTTTAGATTCTTTATTGGGAATAATTTTGCAGTTAGATTGTCCAAAGCTCTTCATCATTTTGCAACTTCTGACAGCAGTCACGGTCAAAACTTTAAAAGTTCCTTGCAATAAAACTGGGCCCATGCTAGGGCTATCTAATATAACTGCCAATGACAATGCGAAAAAGAAAAATGTTATTAAACAGCATCAGTTTAATAACGAATGAAACTTATAAAACTGCCAGTTTGTTGGATTGCCTAGCAATAATTGAAATATTGTGTGTATAATAAAAATAGATACCTAATTAACAATCTATTAATCTCTAATTCGCCTACTAATTTAATTATCATATTGCATAAATCACATGATTGCTATAATCAAGGTATGAACGTGTTAGCGCTTGCGGCCATTGAGATAAGGATTGGGCAATTAAATCGCAATTATTCGTGCATAAATTTATTATAATGTGTAATGTTGATGCTTGTAAAACTAGTTTGTTATGTGTTTAGCTATTTGAGACCTAAAATAGAGATTATGTAGAAATGCTTTTTAGGATTGCTTTAATTCTACCATATTGCTTTTAATAACATATTTTTCTTCTAATTTATGGAAGCTAGTTTTCATGCCAAATATTGTGCTTGAATTTTCCTGAAAATGTTTTCCCCTAGTAAATCTTCATAAATAAGATACGCAATTGATAACACATTAAAATTATAATTATTTAGAGTATTGTGTCGTCTGCGAATCGTAAGTGTGACAGAGATGACAGTGTAAGAGTGCGTAGTGTATAGTCAAGAGCAAGTACAAAGTTCAGCATTCTCAGAAAATGAAAATAATATATTTTGATCCTGAAAACGTTTCTATCAAATTCCTCCTCATTATCCAGCTACATTTCGGATAATCCATTATTTACCAAAACTGTTTAATAATAGGATGTTTTATAATAACAAACATGTTATTATTGTACTGAAATTACTTTATAATGTCTTATTTAAAAACGTTAACGTATATTTAACTTCCAGTAATGATTTCACTGCTTCTGGTCAGTTTTCTAGCAATAAATAATTTTCAAACAGTTCTTTAGTAGGCTTTTAAACGTTATGTCATAGTATTCAATTATCTTAACGAACATTAATATTAACTTTACACATCAATTTATTAAAATAATAACAGTCGTAAAGAATTTTAATAGTGACTTTATTGCATCGGTTAGATCATTGTAAGATTTTTAGACTAAACCTCTTATTCACTAACACTAAACACGACGCCTAGATGAATGCCTAAGTAGTATTTCACTGGCCGAATCTCAAGTCATTTCACAATACCGGAAAATTCACAGAGCGCTTTAATTTAGGCATCCATTAAGGTGTACGGGCAAACGGCATTACTTTTTAGTTGCTTTTTTTTTACTATTGACATTTTAAATCTATGTTCAAATTAATTATGAAGAACTCTAAATGCCTTCACTTTACGTTTCTCGTTTACTTTTAAATTCATTTTTTTACTTGATTATGTTGTAGGCATTTAAATAGGTAAAGAGCGTTGTACAGCATTTCACTGCTGTACATAACTCACTAGCTAATCGAACGCTATTCAATTAGATTTTCGGCAATTCTTATCCAGCTGCTACCAACCAACCTACGAAGACCATCGCTCTATTGTTTTAACGTTTTTAAACACAAACACAAATTTTGTTTTATCATGTCTATTATTTTTATTTCCAGTTAATCTTATGCTGCACGGTAGTAGCGACATCAGCATGGTCGAGACCGTTCTACCCGGTGCCCCGAGGACCGATGCGGTTCACCAGGTTCGCTCCCCCGCCGCCCGTACATCTGCAGCAGCATGACCCGCATCATCCCCATTCATTGCAGCAGCTTCGTTCACAGCGGCATGCGCAACCTCTTGTGCAGCCACATCATAAAACACCGGGTAAGTTTTTTTGCCGTTTCATTATTCATTAATTTGTAACAAGATAAATGGGTGTAAAAAGACCCTTATTATCCATGACCCCTGCACTATTCAATGCATCCATCACCATAATATATTGAGTGCGTTACATTGAGTCCTAGCGTAAGAAGTGATTATTCACCCGAAAAAAAAAGTGGTTTCTCAGCAATAGTTGTTGCGTAAATTAGTTTGATGTACATAATGCTCGGTTGACGGCTTCGTGAAGGGTCCGTTACACCATACTTTTACCCAAGTTCCAAGTTATTTCCTCCACTTTATTTCTCTTCGACTCCCCCTCAATCAGTCTTATAGCTTGTTATAAATTGGCATGAACATCCTTAACTCGAGCTACGACTATAACCTTCTTCATTTTGTTTGTTCGGTAAAGTGTGCAGATTTAAAACCAATATTATTTTATTCCTGATTTACATGTTTCTAAATAAGCGTTGTCCTTGGGTATTTGGGTTATTGAATTTTGTTTTATCACGTTTCATCGTCATCGTCTTTACTTCCATTATTTGCATGGTCCAATAATTTCATAATCAAAAACCTTACTATCGAAACAGAAAAAACAGATCTCTCTTCAACATTCTACATCTACTCATTAATCCTAACCTTGCCTTTTCAGTCGAATCAGCAGACCTAGAAGAGCCAAAATGGCAGCGTCCGAAGCGTGGTCACGACCACGATTACGACCACCACCACCATGACCATGACCACAAAGGGACCAGCGGGGTCACGGGCCCTGTTCACACATTTGTAAAGACGGATAAGAATGCCAACTACAAATGGGGTGTCCGACACCATGTGGGGGACAAATACGCGTCATAAACCCTAAATTTACCTCCTTTCAAAGTTATTCTTATGTTATTTATTTAGTTGTACTTGTAGATGTAATTGTTTTACTAATTGATTAGATTTATCTAAGTTTAAACGTTGTTTTATTGATCTGCGTGAGTGAAGTCTGAATGTCTGATGCAACGGTCCAATAAAAATGTTAATGTCTGACTGGAATTCGGAATCTGGCTTATCTAGGCTATTACTGAGATTCTTGTTCACAATTTTATATCCAGCTTTTTGTATCCATACAAAAAAATGGTCATATAACGTTTAGCTAAACAATGTGAGATATCTCATTTAAACTATTTAAATGTGACTAAACATTGGATTCCTGCAGGCTGCAAAACAGAAGAAATAGGGTTCATAATTGCTCGAAACATTCAGATAATCTTTATGCTCTGAATAGTATCCTCTTACGAAACACCAATAACAGGGCATTAATTTCTCAGAAGGCACATGGCAAATCTCTCACATTACGCATTCTCTTATAATCGAGTTGTAACTGGAGTTATTCGCTCCAGCGGTCGAGGCGACCACGCCCGGTTGTTGCACGTTGCATCATCTTGTATGCGCTCACGTGTTGCGGACTGTCGCTGATAGCGGTGGTAGATGACATAATTAAATCGACGTGTTCTAGGAGTGCATAAGCAGACTATAACGTTCCCACAGCTGGGCTGTGACACGGAACTCCTCGCTGTGCAAGATCATCATTGGGAGTAGCCCTTCCCCCACGCGGGTCCAGTGTTGGTGGTTAATAGAGCATTCTAAAGTTAATAGTGAATTAATAAGTCCGCGTCCACGATTATTTATAACTTAACATTATATCACGCTTGTAATCCCCGAAGGGTTAGTCAGAGGTGTAGCTAATAATAGTTACCCATATTTCGCCAATTATGTTTAAGTGTCCTGTTACACGGGGCAAGCCTTTTGCCATCAACCGGGCACGAATCTAGACTCCATGGGTGCTACCGAGAAAATCGTGATGTAAAAACCAAATAGCACTTTGCCCGACCCAGGAATCGAAACCCGGACCTCATAGGCTCATACCCAGCAGTCGCGCTTGCGACCACTCGACCAACGACCGAGGCAGTCGAGTTAATGATTGTCTGTAAAATAGTATTTGTTCGTAAATAAAAGCGTTCGATTACGCTCACTTTCTCAGTTCAGAAAAATAAATCCTTACTAATATTATTAACGCGAAACTTTGTATGTATCGATGTATGGATGTTTGTGACTCTTTCACGCAAAAACTAGAACGGATTTGAATGAAACTTGACATACAGATAGTTCATAACTTGGATTAACACATAAGCTTTTTATCCCGGTAGTACGATCCCGTGGGACAATAACCGAACTCTACGCGGGCCAAGTCGCGGGCATAAGCTAGTAATGTTATAAAGATAGGCATTTAAGATAATGCAACACTAAGGAAAGGTCACAAGTCACTGATTGTTGCCTCAAATGACATTACTCCAGTTTAATGTTAATCAGAAAATTGGAAAGTCACAACACAACGGAAATGTTACTTAAACTCTTGACTTAAATAGCTTTAAATGTTCATTTAAAGTACTTTATGACGCAATATACGGTTTTTATGTCACTTGGTACTTCAAAACTGTCGGCGCGATAGCGGGTCGGATTTCCGACTGGCCAATTAGGGCATTTTAAATGAATGATTACGCAAATCTTGAGAGCCAATTTTATTTACGTATTTTTTGGAAAGATTCTCTTTTTTTTACGCTCTCAATCAATTTAATTTAAACTATGGCACAACATAATAGACCACAGGACTGTGCTAACACCTAGATATCTTGATCTGACCTAGCATAGTATGGAGTTTCAAATAAATACCGGAACTCCGTACTACGTCAGGCCAGCCGTTAGCAATTCCACTTGTAGTACCACTGATGTAGGGCTTTTTTATCTTCCTATGTTTAGAATTAAGTATATCACCTATTTAACAACATTTACATAGATTGCGATTTGTGATTCATGGATATTATAAACTTTGATGGTGGTTGTTCCAGGGTTCCAGTTCGTTGATTGATCCTGAACTAGGAAGTATCTTTAGAAACAACATCAGCAATTCTGCCAGCCAGTTTTGTATATGTTGGTATTCATGCTCTAGTCTCGCGTAGCAACTAGAACTGAACGGAACAACTTACTGCACCATACCATGATTCCGTACGCTTACCTAATGACCGCACGTGTGCAAACTACTATCTGTCTTAGTATGAAACTAGATCAATTATTTTAAAATCCTAAGTATCATAGCCCTTTTAAAAGCAAAGGTCTTTATCTAAATCAGGTTTAGAACCACAGCACTTTTTGAACACCAAAATTACATAAAACAGTCCCTCAAAATACCCGCCTCTCACCACAAACTATTGTTTTGCTGGGCATAAACAGTGACGTAACAAAGTCCCCAGCAACACATCTGTCTTTTCATCTCAACATCCAAATGTAAATATTAATAAATCAAGTTCACAATGTGAGATTACATTCAAATTACACTCCATTACATTTAAACTGTCGCCTAGTTTATATCAGCATTTATTTACACGACAGTGTATGAAAAACTACTTCATACTTTCACTGCTGCATGTAATGGAAGTAAGTGTAATTATGAGGTAATTAATTCCTCGTATGCATTGCCATTGTCATCACGATAACTTGTGACTGCTTTTTGTTTCGTTCATTGTGTCTGTTTCAGTGTTAAGGATAGCTTGATATTAAATGTCTGCTGGAAATAATTTCTTATGAAATAAACAGTGACTTTGAGCCCTTCTATCAGAACTAAGTTACGTTTATACGGGGTGGAAGGGACACCGACGTGAAAACTGAAACCACATACTCAGTATATCATTCTGAACCACCCCATACGTCGGTTATTAAAAAAATGCTGTTCCATACATTTTGACCATGTAGGTATTGTACTTTTGTAGGAAATTGCTGTATTTTTTTTAGATAGAAGTAAACAATCTTAAATCATACAATCTAATGTGAAATTCGAGAGACAACTTTGGAAAGATCCAAATACAGATTGATAGCTGAAAAAGCTCGTCACTGACAGAGTCTCAAATAAGATGAGACGGCCTTTGCCCAGAAGGTCATAAAATAGGTAGACGATCTATCTATTAACCGCAGGTTCACTGAGATATCAATGAGACGTTGCTTATCTATTAAAATATTCGCACGGCATCTCAGATAACGCCCAGCATTACACACTAGCGTATCCAAGTCCGCTCTAAATTACGTTAATACTTCCAACTTATAAGTCTTATAACACTTATAGGCAAGTGGCGTGTTCCGCAACGTATGTATGTACTGACCGGTTATCAGTTACATATCACAAAAACTCGGCCATGTGCTGTGCAACCTGCTTGATAAATATGTGTATGGCTTTAAGCTGAAATGCAGACTTACTTTCCATATGAGACTAGAATTAGACATTTTCCTAAAAGTTTATTAAAAATTAAGGCATAAAATCATGTGGTTTTGGGCAAATATCATGAGGTTATGGATGTAAAGTCAGACATTTTCTTGATTATACTTAGTGTTGTATTGTCCGAAGATGATTCAGAAAATACATGTAGTCTCGGCTTTAGTCTGCGACGTCACACAAAAGTTTAAAGAAAAAGCATATTTCCGAAGCGAACCTTATCGTGTTGCCATCTGCCTCTGTAAACTAATTACCGTCGAACTTCACTTACAGGTAAGGCTGGTTTTGGGCAATATCCTCGTAAAAAAGGTTATTGGTTATTAACACCCGAGGAGAATCGCTGACTTCTCTGACGTGTACTTTTCAGTTGGTAAGTACAAGTCCCTTGATCAACAGTGAACCTTTATCAAAACTTATTGAAAAAATAAAACGTTTATGTTCCCAAAGGTTCACATTAATTGTAGAACCCGGTTTTGAAAATAATTTTGATAAAGATCTTTAATCGGTCGTCATAGGACATCGTAAAGTAAGAGCTAAACATGTTATAAAATTAACTTTTATGGCTGCGATCGTGACGAAGTAAGTGCATGAGCGATATTCGAAGGATATAACCAAATTGAAATAGTTAAATTTTTAGTACAGTGTAGTCTATATATTTTGAGAAAGAAACGGAACTAAAGATAGAAAGGAAATTACGTCAGAGGTTCTAGCCAAGTGGCAGTAGCTTTCAATGCGTTTCATATTTTTACAATGACATTTAACGGTATTGACATAAGCTTTTCATAGATTATATCAATCTGACACTGATTTTGGTAACCCTTTGACTTAAAAAAAACCCCACAATACCAGGCGATCAAGATAAAAACACAAATAAATACTTTGACTTTGACTTTGAAGATGTTCTTGGCGTGGTGGTTTTGAATTTGCTAGTGTAAAAGACTTCAACGCGATATGTAAAATATGTGTTGTATTTTTTATGTGATTTATTTTGACAAATCCATTCAGTATAAATTACAGTAAGTACCGTACTTGTAATGAAAAGTTAATCATAATTACTTGCATAATTATTGGTCTAGTGGTTGCTAGCGGTACTCCTGAGCACGACGTCTTGGAATCGATTCACAAGCCAGGCAAATTTTATTGGGATTTTCCATCAGGAATTTTTTCAGAAGCAAACCGGGATCTGAATTTGTTTTCGGCGCGCCCCCTTTTAAATTTCACTTATAAATAAATCACCAGTTCCATTATCACCTCAATTAATGAGGGCGGTACTATAGGTTCACCTCTGCCTAATACTTCGGGGATTACAGGCGTGATATTATGTTTAATTAAGCTAAAATGAAATGAACACGGATACACGTCCACAAACATCCATCGTGAACCATACTTGTATAACATCGTGTAATGTACTAGATGCTAGATGTACGATGTTGCGCGCTTCTTCACGATGGTGACCCGAGATTGGCTGGCCGTACAAATGTCAGGTGGTTATACCTAGTCCCAGTATTCCGACCTATTGCACTTCAATGTTCGTACGTAGGTATCAATTTGTTGGTACCATGTATAGTAACTATAGTGCACATATACGAATACATAGACAGCTTTCTGTAGAAGCTGATTTTCTGCCTGTTGTCCCTGAATCTGAATACTTGGTTGTTTTACTATGTACCAACAAACATACTTTATTTCTTCGTTTCCCAAATCAGCATGATCCATTAATTTATAGCTCACTCTGTGAACTCCGCTTTAGGTCCGAGGAATGAGCAGCTTACGCCACCCTGGAACCTACGACCGTGGAATCCCAACACGAACAAATCATCATTACTGGATTGCTCCGCGAAGATCGTGGAGCCCCCAGGGCGCTTCTGTGCTGCTGGATGAAGCTAGTTTAGCTATGATTTGGCTATCGTTGATCGTATGGTCGAATGGTGGTCGGACCGACAATAGTGGCCACATACACAACTGTTTTTCCTCGAAGAGTCAGGCAGAGGCATACGAACGAAACGGAACGAAATAAAACTTTTTTGCAAAAAAAAAAACCGACTTCCAAAAAAAAACACAAAAAAAGTGGAAAATAACTTTACTTTCGGAAGTCGGTGACTATTGTTTGTTTCATTGACTTTTTTGCCTTTAGTCTTAAGTTTTTATTTTACCCTTTTTAGTTATCGTATCACACACAAATCCTTGTCAAGTATCAATTTCGCAATTTCTTTTACTTGGATGACATTTTTTCCAGCTATTTTGATTTCAAAACCAAACTGCTGAACCGATTTTGATGAAATTTCTATGGGACCAATCGGGAAGTAGAATTTTTCAAATCGGTTCATAAATGACGGAGATATGAGGTAACAAACACAAAAAAAAAACACAACCGAATTGAGAACCTCCTCCTTTTTTTGAAGACGGTTAAAAAGATAACACTCCTTTTTTGGGTAGCCGTGTAATAAAAGAACCACTTTATTTTTATTTCGACATTTAATTGCTTTACATCTCTAAGACATATCACATTTAATTGGAAATCTATAATTTAAATGACCATTGAATGTAAAACAGCCTTCAATAAACTCAATGCACTTTCTAGGAATGCTTATTTTATACATTTATTATGACAAGCAGTAAGGGTTTCCTGTACTTCATTCAGTAAGAGAATTGGCCACGTAATATAGTTTTATAAGGAAATAAAATTAAGAATAAGCATCTAAGCTCGCTTGCACGACGTCTAACTAATTATAATTCAAGTTAAACATAAGTAAATCGTATTTCTGTCTCTGTTTATTTTAAACTATCGGCTTGGCATGATGTTTTCATTACGTCAGGCTGCAAAATTTGTTTTGTGACCAATTTCAGAAATACATAATAAACCAAGTTAGAATGATGTATTTCATTGTGATGCAATTGTGATTGCAATTCAGCAACAGTAATAGCAAGGGCTAGGTTGAGTTTTAAGAATACCATTAACCAAACCTTATGTGATTTCTTGGAAACAGCTCACAGTTCTTTCTAACTTTTACAACCTAAAATAATCTAATTAGATATAGATATTCTCAACTCCAAATAAAATAACTATAATTTCCTCCTTATGTAAAGTGCAACCTAATGACTTTGACATAACTCAGTCTTCAGTTACAATATTATGGATCCACAGATGCCAAAAAAAATCACTTCTTTTAGAACAAAAACGTGCTTCGAATATAAGAGTACTCGTATAACAATAGACACACGTACATAATTTTGTCATATAGTATTACTAACATTACTGCTCACTTACTTTCCATAAGCTAACGGGACGTAATGCTGCCAGATGGTCTACAAAGATAACTCCGCATTATAGGGTATATTAGAGGTCTATAAGTAAGACATTATAAAGATTTAGTTTGGCGATTGTCTCTTTTAAAGACCCGTACCCAAAGGGTCCCAAGTTTTGTAATAGGATCGCCTACTGCCCTATTACAAAGCCTAAGTCGTCTGTCAGGCTATCTGTCCGTTTCTTTATCACAGAGATGTATTTTTAGAATTGTAAACGGTTGCCAGTTATTACAGAATACATGTTACCCATACATGTTACCTGTGTCCGCTATCATAGAAAATAATAAAAATAAAATAAGTAAACTGCGAAGTTTTAGTGTTCAATAATAGGTATACCCTATTACTAAGAAACGGAATATTCATTCCATGGTTGAATGCAGACACAACAAGAGCAGAGTACCATTATCAATAACCAGTATATAAAGAGCTCGACAAAGTAATGAATTGGGCATTGAACCGAAGCCTAAATGGTTACAATCTACCAGAAAATCCGAGCATTATATACTATTTTATTCATTATACACTATATTCAGATAACAGCTAACTCAATAAAATCAATAAAGTAATAAAAGCTTTTATCTAATAAAGACTTATACTTCCACTGCCACGTAAGCTTGGCACGAAGAAGTTGCTTACGTCGGCTGCGCGATGCATTTGTTTGCCAGCAACTCCTCCGTGCGTAGTGTTTTTTTTTTTACGAATAGCACCTTGAGGAGGTTGGCGTCTGCTTAACCGAACTATCCTGTGGGCCTTGAGTGTGGGGCCTCCAACCAGGAGCAAAAAACTTACAAACTAAGCGATTACACGCTAAGGGCCCTGTGGGGTACGAGCCCAGCCATACCCTAAGCCGAGGCTTAGACAGCAAGGTACAGGTTGGATCGGTACGATTAGGCTGCAGTGGATGAACCCGATTTTATATGTAAAACGAAAATAAGTACAGGTGCTTACTGCTGGCGACCTATGGATGGTCGGTAGGGGTTTCAAATCTCTAGAACTTGTAAAACTAGGGGCAAAAAACTTTTTAAATAAAATCCAATCAACGCTAAAATCTGTTATTAATCTGTATTGCTGACTTTTTTTGCTCTCGAATCCTACGTTCTCCTACGTCTCAAACCTTTGTGAATACCATTTAGCCCCAGGCCTCAGACAAGCTTAGTTTGCCACTGTGGCTTAGCTTAGCCATGACAAGCAGTGGAGCAGTACCTGGTAGTGCCTTCTAAGCTTTCTCGCATAAACTCATATGACTTGCCCCAAGCGATGTTACATAGATGCCCATATCTGTCATACAATCGTGTATCACTGTATATTGCAAGGTAATTAAATTGTATCGGCTAGTATGGAAGTATGTTACATTTACGTAACAGTCATAAATGGTTCTGATTTATAAGTAGTGAGTAGTGACTCACCTATAACTGTCGAGTTGCAAAAGCTCGCTTAGATAAGCCGCGAGCTTTTTTTTCAGATTGTAGACTTGATTTGTTTGCAATCTAGTGATCTAGAAATGATTTAAATATCTTGTGCATTAATTAAGATAGGTCACGATTTTTCTTTAATTGGTTAAGAGCTTTTGATGTCCGTGTGTTATTATTATCCTCACACGACAAAGTTTTTAAACTCGTAGATGATGTAGAGTATTGACTATTAGTAACGTAGCCAAAGAGCACTGAACATAACTTAACATTGAAGAGGATAGGAAATATTGTACGGTTTTGTAATGGTCATTATGATCCAGTCCAACCGAGTTAACTTCACAGATCGTCTAAAGCAGAAGTTCTTAAAGCTATTTTTTTTAAATAACTGTGAAAACTGCTGTCGTTCTGAACGCCATATACGCGACTAATACGCACGACATAACCTCAAATTGAAAAATCACTCAGTTAATAAAAAAATTAAGGCCTTCAACTGCCAAAACAGAATCAATTTTCTCCACCCCTAACAAACCCGCACTAAATACTAAATAAGGTAAATTAAAATCAAACAAATGATTAAAACAAAAGTGAACGCATTTGTGCTGTTGAGCAATTGATATTTTGTGGATTTGAGAGTGCATTGGCATTAAGTTCGATACAAGGCCAAAACCACACAATGTGCACTCAGGAACCTATTTAACTATTACCTAGGTAGTATAGGTAGTAATTTAGTTTAACAATGTACTATTTTTGCAACTAAATAATTTAGTTGTCGGTTAATGGAAACTGGAGCCGAAGTTTTAATTTTAATATCAGACGTTTGGTGTTATAACGATTACTATGGCACTGTCAAATAAGCGTTGTACTTAGGTTTTGATAAATCATTGTTCTAAATAAATTGCCTTTTATTTAGAAAAATGACTGAATAATAGATTTTTTATTTATTTATTTTATTTGCACAGTTAGCTACCACCTCCACGTAGGTTCAGTCATTGCAAGTGCTAAGTTACTGCTGAGCATCATTTATTCAATTCCGAGGTCTCACAAAGCGGTATTGGGTTTTTATTTCACAAATTACTCAGTTGCAGCCCGTAGTCCAGTGTCCTAGCGATATGTGGATGAACAACAGGTTAACCTGTATCTAACTTTTCAAGGAATATAGACGTCATGTTGTGTTAGACAGACAAAGATAGTCATCGGCATTTACTGCAGAACTATATTCCTGTCCCGTAATTGGAAAACGTTCTAACGATCACAAAAGAAGATGCGCCCAACTCGTTGACATGGATACAAAGGGTTACAAAGAGACCTATTGTACGCAGTTCACCGATGATGTCACTAGGTCAAATGTCATGGGGACGAGCCTATCGATCGCTATTTATTGGGCACGTTTCCAATCAGTTTATTACTGAGATTTATAGGTACTCGTACTTCTGCCAAACCAAGATACAGAAGCCGTGACCTCTTAGCACGCTTGTGGTACCAATTTAATTGGAATAATAAAGCTAAGTAAATAATTTCGTAGCAATGCATATGCTGGTTACCCTTTCACACATAATACACTGATTCGATCGTAATAAAATTTGAGTTATGTAGCCTGGGACCTGGAGATGAAGGTAGCCTTACTTTAAGGCTGCTTTTTACCGTAGAATTTAGACGAATTCGTGGGCAACAGCCGTCTATTTGTTCATCAGTCCATCTGTAGCCTTTTTACACCTACATCATCTGCGTAGCCTTTTCCCAACTATGTTATACCAGTATTTTACATGGATTGACTGCCTCTCTGACCTCCACAATCTAGTTAGTACTGAGTAATACGATACCCGTTGGTGAGACTGGTTGTCAGACTTTCGGGCCACTGACTACCAGTAACGACTGTCAAAGATCTATAAATGACAGCCGGGACCAACGTGCTTTCCGAGACACGGAGGAAACTTGGTATGAAATGGGTGGTCACCCATCCATAGTCCAAACTAGGCAAGCGCGGCTTGACCTGAAAAGATTTCGATTTGACACACAGGTAAATCATGACCTGAGATAAGATATGGGATAGTCTGTATCCCCATATAGTGGCGAAACCACGGCATAAGCTACTTAGAACTAGGCTTTATTTATGTAGAGGCTATAGATCCCGATATGATATATTAACTGATGCCGACTAAGATAGAAAATTTCTGCATAGGCGCCACCAGCACAGGTAGGTATGCAAATTGGTTCAGACTGCATCATTGACAGCCATAACTGCACCATAATAGGACTAGGAATGGAAATCTTGTAGTTAAACATATACTTGAAAACGATGCGGTGATGTTGTTGGGGAAAACAGAACCAATAAGTTTTGTTGACAATTTCCTCCAAGATTACCGTCGACTATCTTCGGTGACAGTAAGTTTTTCAATCCATCATCTGCCTTTTTAAAGATTTTGAATACATAGCAAATATTTAAAGATTAAACTTTCAATTAACGAATTCACCTAAATAATAACATTCTGCACTTCCGGAATAAACTGTTTTTTTTTTATTGAACACAACTTAGAACAATCAAATCCAAGAGCACACTCAAAAAAGTCCGATGCTCCAATTTAAATTTCGAATTACACACACATACGTGGATTTTGCCACACCACTCCCGCCTCTACCACCTACGAGCTAGAAGGGGTGCTCCTATATATAGTCACAGTTACTTACACGCACCGCATGATACCTACGTAAATACGTCGCGAGTGCAGTGGCCATTAAGAATTCTTTTTTAAATAAATATTTTTTGTGCGTGCAATATGTTAAGTCAGTGTGTCACATTGGCAGCATTGGGGTGTGTTTTGGCGGCACCCCAGCATCAGTACCAACCTCAGCATCAACAAGTGAGTTTTTTCAAATTTATTAAACAGTGATTTTAATTATTTTTAATTATTAGGCATAATTTTGTTAGTTGTTTTCAGTTCTTGCTTTGTTTTATAATTAAATATTAGTTGATCTAATTCAATTATTAACAGATTATAAAACTTTTGTAAAATTTACTACTTTCCCCTTTCTAACGGACAAGTAAAAAACAAGTTAACAAAATCCCTCAATCATGTATTTTTAAAAGTAAAAGTCGTTAAATCCCAAATGAAATAGTTTTTCAGTTTTCATTACTATAGAAGCAGCTAGTCTTGACATTGCAAGCTTTAGATTAGAACTAATTAAGCCGTACCCAATAATTAGGTGAATTTTACAATGTTATTAATTAATATTAATTAAATAATAATTAATGTAAACAAGAATAATCTAATCAATAATTAAATAATAATTATTTATTATTGCTAATTAATAAAAATAAAAATAAAATATTATTATTAATTATTGAATTAAAAAACTGAAAACTTAAGGCTGAGTGAATAAAACATGAAAAGAGGGAAGGGCCCTTTGCCCTGCAGTGGGACACATAAGGCTCATAATTAATGAAAAGAAATAAATTAATGAAAAGTAAAAAAGTTTTTCACAGACCAGCTAATTATAATAGAATATTAGATGTAACCTATTCATAAGGATTAACCTTTAACTCGTTTTGTCGTTCACCACTGAGAAGTGCAGGCCACCTATAATACGCTATTGTTAAAGATTGCGTTAGTCCCAGCCTCAATTGCATCTAAATTACAAGGACTGAGCCATTTGAGTGGGTATTTGGTTGGCCATGCATCGTGTGAACTTATTAGATTTGTTATCTAGGCTGTTAACTTTAAACCTAACCTGGTATATTTCATGACTGTTATTGATAATTTCATAACACGATTCTGAGTATTTAATTTTACATTGAAAACAATAAAAAAGTAGAAGAAAAAATACGTACTATACGAGTAGAACATAACTCATAAACTACCCAAGTGAAGTTAGTAAAAATGATATAGTACCAAATGAAAAAAATATCACGAAAATCGTACCAGTAATCACAGAGAAATTTGTGAAATTACATGAAAAATAAAAGATGCTGGTGTAATACATTACCTGTCTGTCAGCCGGTTCAAAATAATTCAATCCTTTAGGACTCGCCATAATTGAGTTACTTGCTTTACTTATGTCTCAATTATTATGAAAAACAATTATTTGATTAACGAAGATGAATATTGATGATAAAGAATAATGTAAAAAGCTTAAATAGATAACTGATAAACATTAGAAACTTGAGCTTTATGAAAAGTATAACCACCATTACAGGAAATCCCGATATAGCTGAGGTCAAAGAATTCTAGTAAACTGATATTAATCCAATTTATCTCAGTGCATGTTCATTGAAAGACCTAGTGAACAAATGCATTGTTAAATAATAAAACCTGCAGATAAAGTACACGGTCAATGGAAAGGTTATTGATTTGCACGCTTATTCTTATCATTTTCTACGATTAAGATTATGTACTTACCTAAATAATTATTTACCTACACGTTTTGCAGACCTTTCCCACATAATGTGTTGTTTTTGAAAAATCTTTTCATTCTAAGAAAAATGAATTTATTCACCTATACGTTGCGTCATAATCATTATTATTTTCTTCTTCTTCTATTTGTCTGTCTTTAAACTTTTTTCGTTTGGTTCTTATTTTTCATTGCTGTCAAATGAGGTTACATAATCTTCATAAGTACCTAATCCGAACGTTTCCATGAGTCTGCACTTGTGGTTTCTACTTCTACTAGATCTTCTTCCTGGTAATATTCACAGAAGATTCGTTTTTAAAGGTTGCAATGGCTATTCTTGTAACTTCATCTTATTCAAAATATTCATTCACACACTGGTATGAGAAAGCGTTTCTTCGACCGTGTTCTAAGCTTTTGAAGACAACTGGGACAAAGTTTTCCTCTTTTATTTGTTTACTTTACTAATGTTTGTCAAGACTTAACCGAACGCATTGAAGACAGATCTTCATTTGTTTTTGTTTCTATACTGCCATTTTTTGTAGTTTTGCTAAAAATTGCCAAATAACAATAGTGTCGGTGAAAATTACAAAATTTGCATCTGAGATAGAACTGCATACTAACTTTGTTAAAGATACAGAACTCAAGTTTTTTTTTGTAAGGTTTTACACGAGAGATAAAGTAGGACATCATATGAACAAATCAAAAATCGAAAATTTTGCGTGATTCAATTATCCTCGTATGATCTAACTTTTTGAAGACATGCAACGATAATTACAATCTTTGGTAACAATAAAAAAAGTAGAAATCAATCAAATCTGAAAGTGGCACATCCGACATTAAATCGCAACACATGTGACTGTGTTGCTTCACGGAACAACAAAATGAGTGCAAACAGACCGGAAAACTGGGCATCAGTTTTTACACAACAAACATGCACAAATACACACGTGTTTTTGGCAACCCATGACAAATCGAGCGAGACGTAACAGGGTACGCCGTCGCTGTTACAATGTTGTTGCTTGTTACACTTTTGACGTTTCGTAATGTCAGTGGCGCGTTTTATTTGAACCGAGCTGTAATTGGATTAATGTTATGTAAGAGCTTGATCGCACTGATTAACGCGAGTGGATACTTGGCTTTATTTTTCTAATGGCTGGTAATGCAACTGCGTGAAATTGGGCCTCGTCGTCTGGGTTTAATTGGTCGTGGATACTTGATTGTTGTTATGAATGTTATGTGTTTTTAAGTATGTTATGGGTAGGTATGTTATGTTTGTTATAATGGAGTCATTACTGTGTAACTCACATGCTCATGCTTAGCCGATCTTATCGTACATCACTAACAGAACCATTAGCACTATCCAGTATAAATATAGCAATAAAAGCTTTTCCATTTAAAACCATTGCTATTTTCCATGAAATACATCTAGCTAATAATACAATTAATACCACTTAGTTGCCAACAGAACATGATGTTGCTGCGATAATAAGTTAGACCTCCAGATTCTCAACCTTTTCTCACGCGTGTGATAGTTTAGATTCCGGTGATTAACTATCAGTGGTGTATCAATCAACCTTACTTTAACATAATTGAACGGACCCTTGCCACTTTTAATTTTAGAACATCAGCAGAATAACTATTAATAAAACAGTACCAGAAACTACCCTCATTGACATTAAAATTACTACCCTCCACTAACATGTCATTTTTACCAACCGCTCACCACCATCCCTTTGTCAGCAGGCCGGAGGCTATGACCCACACCTACTCAGGCAGTACCTCGCAGACCAACAGGCCGCAGCCCCTGCGCCCGCGCAGACACAAGTACTTCAGAGGTCACAACACGTTCAGCTGCCAGCACCTAGACCTGTAAGATATCAAAACAGAACCTAAACACCTTCACATTTTCCCAACTTTGGGGTCAGCATCCAGGCATTTTGTATTGTTACACCATTAGGGGCGCCTCAGAATGAGAACTCTTTCTACTGTTCATTTAAACATTATTGTGGAATTTATTCATATCATAATTTGAAATGTTATGAGAATATCGGAAAGATCTTAGTTAAGTTTTAACTCTTCAATAATACTTACTAATGCAGCACAAACGACTGTTTCCGTAAGCATTATACTGTCACCAAATTATTACAAGCAGATATTGCGTCAGATTTATGAAATTATAAGGTATTCGATACAAAGCAACTGTAGACTGATAAATCCAAATCCGTTTCCACATTACTCAAAATTTCCATCAGACTAACTAATGTTTCTATCCTCAGAATCCCCAACAACTATACACGGTCCAGAGCGAGGCGCAGTACCAGCCCCAACCCCAGCACCAGCCCCAGTACCAACCACAGCCGCAACAGCAGCAATACAGACAGCAGCAGCAGTACCAACCGCAGAGGCCTCAGGAACAGCGCGATCCTGAGGAGTCGTATGACGTAAGTTGAAAGACTTATTACTTCTTCTTTCTAATTCTACGCCTAGTGTATTAGTATAGTCAGCCTATAATGTTACCACGGATGGGACACAAGCCTTGCCTCTGGCAAACAGGAGTGGGCTGGATGGATTACCCAACACCCAGGCACAATGTGGGTTTGTACATGTCACATTCTTCGAATTTTTGTTTATAGGACATTCCGCTTTCCTCATTTCTAGTACTCGTATAGATAATCAGCATCTACATCTACATCTCAAGGGTTGACAATAGATGTGATGAATAAAGCAGAAATCGCCGATAAGTTGACTAGGCAAGAACTTATCAAAATTGCGATAGCCTTATTTTATTGAAAAGCCTAAATTGCTATTACTTTTCAACGTTTAATTAAAACGATGAAATAAAATTTCAGCATAAATTCATTTTAGGAAACAAACTGCAACACCCAAAACTAGGTTACTTTTAAAAATAAAAATATCAGACAGAACTAGGAAACATCATCGCATTTTATTTTCAATCTAACGGTAAACTGACAATTACAATTATTAAAAGTAACAGCGAAGCCGTTCCGCAATATTTTGCTGTAACTATCAAAATACGTAAACCGACTCCGGAATACATCCAACCTAGTTTGGTTGTCATTTCCTTATAGCCGATACAATGTCCAACCGATGTATGTATAGTCAACACGGATGGATCAAATTAACAAGAGCGGGACTATGGCCGGCTGCAACTTTCACTTGGAACTCGTACAGGTAGTCGTGTAGCTGTACAATTGTAGATAAAGCGCTTTAGCGCTCGCTGCGTGAGATCGGCTCACGATAGCCGATGGGAAATAACTTTCTTTGATTATTGCGTGGTGATTAATGGACTCTTTTCTACGTTTTGATGGGTGATGAGGTATATTGGTGTAGAAAATAGGAACAGGTACTCATATAATGTGTCTATGACGTCGAAGATAAAACAGTTTACAGTTAATTCGCTGAATATTTTACAATGACTCAACTTGGATTTCATTTACACAGATATTCTGTCCTGTTTCAACATGTCGTTGTTAGTAAGTAGTTAGCTACCTGCTCGTTCCGTGAACACCAACCTTCGTCAGTTGCCTTAACTGTTATTTATTGCTCTACGGTCCAACAGATGATTCTGTAATTATTTCATAAAATTATTCCAAGTCATCCACCAGTCCATCGCCACTCTGGATGGAAACTGTTGCTCAACTCTTGAAAGTCTCCTGTACCATCATCTGCTGACCAATTTCTTCTTCTCTTCCAGGCCAATCCTTCGTACCAGTTCGGTTTCGACGTGAACGACGACCAGTACACCAACTACCAGAACCGCAAGGAACAGAGAGACGGAGACACCATCAAAGGTTCCTACTCCGTGGTCGACAGCGATGGCTTTATCAGGACCGTCACCTACACTGCTGATCCCAAGGAGGGCTTCAAGGCTGAGGTAAGCATTACATTACATTACATTACATTACATAAGGCCGACCATTTCATGAAATGGAACCTAAAATAACCTACTAAATCATGAAGTGTTCAATTCTATGCTCTGGCCACGTCATATACATTGTTAGCATTAATTAGGTCCTAACTCCTTTTCCATCAGTAGAGGGTGAAGCAGAATATTTAGTAATGGTGACGACCTTCAAGAATTTGTTCTTGCATTCGAAGATTTTGATGGTTTGATTGATTCGAAAATATCCGCTATCAGATGAAGCCATTAGAGTCATGTTCATTGTTAAAATATTTAGCTAACAATTTGGCTACTTCTAGCAATAGGTAGGTAATAGAAGTCAGACTTGATTCACAATAAGTAGGTGAACCAGATCTTTAATGCGATTAAATAATGCCAGCTAAGTTTGCCCCTGGCCTAGTTTAAATGGCTTAATATTGGCGCACATGTTTGATATACTGTTTAGCTGCAATACCTGCAATCGAAACTAATAGCGATAGATTTGTTCATTTCAAGTCCTGGAAGGAAGGAAGTTTTGTGTTTACTCTCAAGTAGGTACTTTTCATAGTTATCACCATCATGAATTAGCAAACTGATGATCGACGTTGTCTTTTTTATTTCTTAAAAGTGAAATCTTATTTTCAGTAGCTCTACTGTACAAATTATCTCAGGGTAGAACTACAACGTATACTCACACTTGTTTCTTAGTATAGTATATTTTTAACATCAAAATCCATTCTCCAGGTCTCAAGGCAGCCCACAGACATCGTTGTGAAAGTCCCCACCCCCAAGCCACAGCAGCTGATCCAGCCCCAAGTACAGCACGCGCAGCCCAGGCCGCAGCCACCCCAGCACCAACAACAGCACCAACAACAGCACCAACCCCAGCACGCTGTCCCACAACAGTACTACCGTTACGAGCAATAAGCTATACAATACGCCACTGGTCTACATAATTTATTGTGTTTGTAGGGAAATTAGAACTAATAGAAAAACATAATGGTCCTATTTTTGTCAAATGGTTATGGAACCCTCAAAATTAGTAAACAAAATGACAGTTAAAAATCTTGAAATGAAATATAGGGTGATGTTTTTTTTACGCTACAGATTTTGCCCAAAAAAATATTAGGGTTGGAATAACCCCACAATTTGAAGCGTATAAGAAGTATAATCTTAAATTATTTGACAAATAAATATGACCATAAAACTAACATCTCTAAGACAAAGTTTTTGTTTCAAAGTATGCTTTCCCAATTGGTTTGAAATTATCAAGTCATATTTTTAGTAATTCAAACCAATATCGCACCGATAATGTAGACATTTTTATTAATAGTTAGCGTGTATAATAGTTGTATGTAGAAACTCCTTGCCTCGTTAATTAAGCTATGGATGTCATGAGTATTCGAGTTTTGTCTTTATTGAAATCAATAAGGACAAATAGCATAGGCGACGAGATGAAGTTTATTATAGTAAATATATTATTCTTATTTATATTCTTAGAACCTATCCATAACTAGGAAACGGTGGTTGACATGAGTATAATTGCTTGCCTTTTACTTGTACTGTGTTGTTACTGTAATTTCCATGCTAAATAAATTTACTTTGAGTTTCCTTTCTCCTAAAAATTCAATGGAATACTTAAGATATTTGAACATTTGTGATTGTGTAAAACTATGCCAGAGTATGTAGCTTATTAAATGTTAATAAAGTTACTATTATTAAAATTTAAATCAAATTGTTGTATTAGACCTGCCCTCTAACCTTCTTGTTCACCCTCTGTATCGTAAAAGCTCGGTTTTAATGAAACAAAAAAAAATCGATTAAAATTTATTATCTTTGATACATTCGTTGTTCGAAACTTAACGTAACATGAGCGATTCTAAAAGTCATAATAAAATAAATTATTCACAATTATAAGTTCTTTCATAAATCTATTCATTGTTTAATAAATATTTCCGTCACACAACGGCAAATAAAATAAATATAAATATCTATAAAAATAACAAAAAAATAAAATAATATTCAGTCTGTTCAATAAGTTAACTTCCCATGAAAAATGGCCGATAAATGATAAGTTTTTAATCCATCGGCGATTTTACAGTTAAATAAATGCACCTTTTAATACAATAATTAAGTTCCTGTTGAGGAACATACTTCTCATACAACCAATTAAATAAAAAAAAACTAATAAATGCATCAAGAGCCTTGAGATTTTTGTAAAAAATATACAAAAATGTATACACGCTGTATATTCCGTACTTAGTTAATAAATTGTGCTAAAACTGCCACCGAGGTGTAATAAAGGATAGGTAAAAGTAGCGAAATACCAAAACTTCAGAATAATTACCCGAGATAGCCAAATTAATTGCTTCATTCACAAACACAATCCTTAACTGAAAATAACAGCGAGAATATTTTCTAACACAATCTTTGTATTAAAACTTCTAAAATAAAATATAATAACTTATTTATTTCTATTGCCAGCAAAAAAGCAAGCAGATTACTACAAACAGTCTAAAATATTTCTTTTTCTCTTCAATAAATATTTAAAACACAAAATGGCGGGAACTAGTCGCCATCTTGCAAATTATCTAATGGACGGATGATTTTATAATTTCTCCTAATTTTTTCATTGCTAAAGTTCTAAGTTCTATGTCTATGGCGTGTCTATGGCGCCGGGTCGGGTCTACAGACACACCCAGACTCAACTAGCACGTAGTCTTGACCTGTTAGGGTCACTGGACCCAGTGGTAGTACCAAGAATAGGTAGGGCACGTAAGTTTGTGAACATGTGCCTCTTATCAGCGAGCATTCACTTGATCTGGGAAAGAAAAAGTTCAAAGTTAATTGGGGCATTTTCCTTACTACTTCTGTGACCGATTCAATTACTACAAAATACGTTCTGAGTAGCATTATCATAGTAAAATCAATATGTTAAGTACCCACTTCTGTAACGCAGGCCTCCTTTCAGTGATATGAGGGTGTGGGCTATATAATTCTGAGTAAGTTAAATAATATTAATTATAAATAATTCATTCGTTGCTTCGTCACAGACAGGGAATGCAACAGTTTGCCTACAGCTGCCACAAATCTACAGGAGGCATCATATGAAGCGGCGATTGCGTAAGAGAACAAAGATCCAAAATCCAGAAAGAACCCACTAATCAAAAGTGATAAAAACGTAAAAGATGAACAGGTAGGTAGGTCCAAAACAATACTCACTCGCAAACCTCAAAGACGACTTGCTGGAGTAAGTCAGGGAACTTCTGCACGATAGTGACGGGTTGCCCCGAAGTTAGGGACACTCCGTACATGGGAGCAGTAGTGTTGTATCGAGTCCGGCATAGACGAGTGCCACCGCAAGAGTTGGTGGACGCCGGTGTTAGGCCAGGCAGGTTTGAGGCGCGACCTAGAATTGGAAGAGACGGGTTTTATATTTTATTTTGACAAGACATGTTTCCAATATGATTTGATTCCAATCGGTAAAAATGTGTACCTAACTTACATGCAAACTTTCATCCAATATTTAAACCCTTTAAGGCCTTCTTGAACACGAAGTCAAATTGAATTTATTGCCACTCATCACGACAATAAAAATTAAATCTTATTTCTGCCACACAAAAAAAAGCTACTTCTGTTGTGTGTGTCATGCACTTTACAAAGCAAATGATTACTTTACAAAAAAATCGCTCCCATCAATTCTATAGATGAGAACACGACACTTTCCCACCCTCCATACATCTTAATCACGACCTCTAAATGTCGAACTCGTCAATGGCCAAGCAAAAAGCACCACAGATTCTCAATATACCAGCTTACTCCCCGTTCGCTACCTCAGACGATGCGATTTACGCGAAAACGCGCGCGAGCGTCGCTTATTTCCTTCACGTGAATACCGTCGCGTCGGCGTCTTGGAGTCTAGTGGCATGCTCTAACCAAACAATATCATTAATTTGTTTTTTCCGCAGTCGCATAACACGCGCGTGGCTTGAACGTGTACGGTGTAACACGGGGCCAAGCGGTGGTAGCAACAAACCCCTAAATTGAACTGCGAAATGCAATATGAACAAAAACTCACCAGTTCTATTGCTGCCACTGCTATGCGTAAGTACGCCCTCCGAGTAACCGGCGTGTGCGTCTAGCAACGCTCTCCTCATAATGGCAGGGTCCACGGTCCGAACTCCTCGGCCTTGCCGTGAAGACTGCCATGGTCCCGACTTTAGGGCTCTGTTCACTAAATGTCTGGAACAAGGAAGTTGGTGATTACTTTAAGTATATACTTCTGTAAAATTATTCCTTAAGGAAAAAATCCTTAGGAAGGTACTCTTAAATACATTCAGTCAAAAAAGTATCGGGAATGGATGATTTGTTTATGGTTCCAAATTCAATTTTTTTTTTTGTTTTTAGATTGGCACAACTGTTTTCCATTTTGGTGCAGAGTTTGAGTTGCATCTGTTATTTAGATTAAATACAGTGCTGTTTTTTGTTAGATCATATTTAGTGTGTATTGCGAATTTCGCTAAAATAATGGACAAAAACATCGAAAAAAGAGTTTGTCTTAAATTTAGCATCGCCAATGGAATTTCGTGTTCGAAGTCCCTAAAAATGTTACAGAAGGCAACGAATGGGAATGTTTACGGTGAATCGATTTTATCAAAAACACGTTCTTATGAGTAGTACAAAGCGTTGAAAAGCGGTCGAGATATGATGGAAGGTTTGCCTCACTCTGGTAGGCCATCAAAGTCTTCAACTGATGTTAACATCGCAAAAGTGAAGGAAATAGTGACTCAAAATCCTCATTCAAGTTTGAGAGAGATAGCCATTGAACCTTCTATCTCACGAGTCGATACGTACCATTTTAAATAATCACTTGGGTATGAAACACGTTGCCGCTCGGCTAATTCCAGACCTGAATTTTCACCAAAAACTCAATCGCATAAGAGTCGCTGAGGACATGCTAGAACGAGTCAATTCCAACCCAACATTCATGTAACGCTTTGTTGCTGGTGACGAGACGTGGATTTACGAGTTTGACATGCAAACTAGTCAACAAGCTTAAGAGTGGCGCCTTCCAACTGAACGGAAACCGAAAAAACCACGCCTCATTCAAAGTCATGTTGACCGTTTTCTTTGACTATCGCGGTGTTGTGCACTCGGAATTCTTGCCGGAAGATCAAACAGTAAATAAAGAATATTATTTGAGCGTTATACGGCGTTTAAGAGAGCAAATTCGACGAAAAAGACCAGATTTGTGGAAAGAAATTTCTTGGAGTTTGCTCCACGTTAATGCGCCTTCGCACAAGGCCATCATAGTGAACGAATTTTTGACCAAAAACTCAACAAATACCATCGAGCAACCACCTTATTCACCAGATATGGCTCCAGACGACTTCTTTCTTTTTCCTAAACTCAAATTACGTACCACTTTGTGCCAACCGTTTTCATTCGGTAGAAGTCCTAAAGGAGAATTCGCGGCGAGAACTGAACTCAATTCCGGAAAAAGCGTTTAAAAAATGTTTTGATGATTGGATTATTCGTTGGCGTAAGTGTATCGTTTCTAAAGGAGCATACCTACTTTGAAGGCGATAAAATAACTTTGGATGACTAACTAACATTTTGTGTATTAATGCTTGTTTCCCGGTACTTTCTTGACAGAGTGGTATGACTGTGTTGAGAAAATACTATACTTCAGTCAGCCTATCATCGCAATTCAAATCTGAATCCGCCCCCGATGTAGGTAAGTTCTTGTTGAGAGAGGCATTCACGCCTCTCTCAACAAGAACTTACCTACATACATATAGTAAGTATGTAATTATCGTACCGTATGGCCAGCATTCCATTGATTCCATTTCCATTCCATTGAAAACGTTGGCAACGAGTATCTTCTTTACTGTCTCAATTCCCAGCCTTCTAAGATCCCTAATCCTATCTCTATAATTATGTAGTCTGTTCAGGGGCACAACAAGGAGCATTGTGATTAGGAAAACGATAAAAGCGGTGTGTTTTTGGCAATGTAGGACAGTCTAAAAAGCGCCATCTTTTGTAGGAGATGCCAAATGACAAACAAAGTACTCTAATAGCGTTATAGTTATAGTATTACCGTAAAGAAACACTTAACAAAATCAAGTGTCAACTGCAAGTTACATCTCCTACCACTAGATGTCGCAAAACTGAACAGGGAAGCTTCTACGTTCCGTTACACTCAGTAATCAACAGACGTTGACAGTAAGTGCGGAAAATAATAAGTACAGAGCATAAGGTAGAAAAAGAACAAATATGAGGCTTAGTGAGAAAGTTCCCACGAGTGAAGAATGAATGTAGGAACGTGCATTCGAATTAACGGAACTTCTGTGTATTTCATACTGTATCACATCTAAAATTGGATTTTGCATGATTAACATGCTATTGTTTTCGCAACGCATGCACAATGCACAATCATGTTTATATACTGGTAGTCTTTACTTTTGCAGCTGGGTAGAAAGAGATAATTAATAGCAGGGGTTATAAATGACCCAATACACTAGGTAGGCCCTAGTCTCTAGTAATTTATACAGCTTAAACAATTTTCAGAATTCCAATTATCATAAGTCGTGGTATAACAATTCGAGTACGTCTACTCGAATTTCTTGTAACCAAGAATTCCAGCACGCGCCATTTTTTAAAATGGAATATAGACTTTGATTAGTACTATTTTATTTAGTAGTACATACTTCCACCGTGATACGCCCTTTTTCACAGTGACTTATTATAGTGTCCTACCGAATTTCCACCCCCAATCACAAGTACACTATCTTGGAGGAAACCAGTCTCTAAAGTTCTGATAAAAACCAAATTCAGTGTCAATTTTTAATATTAATTTTCTGTCATCACTACAGAGGGTAGTTATTTTATTTAAAAGCATTCTCATAAGAAACACAAAACTTTCTAAAACCTACCACGGTAGGTATGACCTATTTAATGTATTTTTTTTTAAATTCGTTTGGCTGAAGAACTAGTTATCTACTTTTGATCACTGCAGATTACCACCAGTAAAACAATTTAAAATCTTAGTTATTTTTATTATGCAAGTTAGTAAACGTGAACATGAGATCAGAGTCAGGAGATGATACAGTTGACACATACGAAAGACTTATTTATTACTAATTCCCTTACTTTATTGTATCACTATTTGTCATGTTTTTTAACTACTTTTTCTTAATCCTGCTAAACTACGATGCAGATAACACTCAAAGATCATCATTCAGATCATCTTCCATTTCATTTTCGTCCTCCACTTCGGCCTCTAATTTGATAAAATTGCTGGGCAACATCAGTGACTCGTCTAACTTTAACTGCTTTGGTGCAACAGGATCCTTATTTTCTAAAACCGCTAATAGATCTTCTTCCGTTATCAAATCATCATAAACATTTTTTGAGATAAAACCTGCGAGACCAATTTTCGGATTCTCACCAAAAACCATCTCACTGGGTGTTTTACACAATACCTCGTGAAATGTTGTATTCAGCTCATGTTGCACGTACTTTACTCCGTCCTGCCACTTGGTGTGCTGTGTTCTCAACAACCAATCATTTAAGTTCTTAAGAATGTCTTCATTCGATTTCCCCCTAAAATCAGTGTTGTTAAAAACGGATTCTGATGATACAATCTTGATTCGAGGACATAAGCTAGAAATCCGCCTACAAATAGGCTTTGCCAAGGCAAGTCCGTTTTTGGATTGCAAAATATTTGGAGCACCAAACACCAAAAATATTTCTAATAATTCGTCAACTGCTTCCACGACACTTAATCTTTTGATTGGCTTTAAGTGTGTATATTTCGAAATAAAATTTCTGTACACCATTAAATATTTATATTGGTCTCCGTCTTCATTAGTTACGCTTAGTATGTCCACTTGACCTCGTGAATAAAGCTCCGGACTTTTATAAGTTGTATTACCTAAATCTTTAATTATATCTTCGGCTTGTAATCCAAATTTGGAAGTCGAGCAATCGGCGATCTGGTCACAAGAACTGTTAAAAGTTTCATCTATAATACTTTCCCTTAATTTATTTGCTTTCTCAATTCGTCTGGCGCGTCTTTCTAAGGCTTTATTTTTACAGAATGCGCACATATGCAAATACATTGTTACAATTTCTGTAGTGATATTTCTGTATTTACATTTTAACTCCATCATCATACGACTTCGCCGTCCATGATCCAAGTTGACATGGTATTCAGCTATAATCTCGTACATCTCTTCTATCGGTACATACATTTGCCGTCTATTATCGCCAGGATCTGGAACTGCGAACAGTTTTTCTCCGTTAGACGTTTTCACAATTTCGTACTTTTTTATACGACGATAATCCGCCGGAGTTTTCCTCGTACTAGATTTTGTAGCTTTGATCTTCTCAATAATCCAATAATATTTCTCCCGTGATAACAATACTGAATTTGGCGCCTTTTTATTGTTAAACACTTCATATAATCGCCGGTAAAATGCATCTCGATCCACATCTTTGTTGACTTTTGTCCTTTTGGATGGTTTTGAGTCACAATCATCCATTTCTAAGCCAGTCTAACCGGGTGTTTTTGAAAAAAAATTGCAACAACGGAACAAAAACACGCGTCGATCTTTCTACAATGATTGTACACTGACTGGTGAGAGCTCGAAATGGCAACATGGCGGGCACGTCAATACCCGAAGTTATCCGAGTGCGCAGACCGGACAGAGTCGTACAACACGTCTTTCTCAAGCATACATCTAGTACCTACACATGTATGTATGTGTAGGTACTAGAACCGCACAGTCTCGTCTAGGGAAACGCGTATTACCCAAATCCAATTAATAACCGGTGGCTTAGCTAATAAGTTATAATAGCTGTAAATAAATTCATTATCTACAGCTATTGCTAGTTCTTTGTGTTTGTTGATTTTAGTTTTGAGTGCTAATGTGCTAATAAAAAATGTAGAAAAACTTAACTACGTCATCCGACCCTACTGATTGATTTTCGTCCTGCCTGCACATTTATGAATACCGAAGTTAAAAGTTTAGTTGCCGTTTTGTGAAATTCCTAAGCACAGGTGGCGCTATTAACTTTGGACCACATAGCTTAAGCCCGTTAGAAATATTATAATGCATCGAAGTAGCTATTTCTCGATAGAAACCGTAAAACATCGATATGTTTTACGGTTATGGTCTTTGACAGTCTAGTTCCTACATAAACCGTAAGAACTTAAAAGAAATATCAACGTTGACCAAACGACTGTAAAACAATATATTATCATATTTATCAAACATTGAATACTGCTAACGCCAACGATGCAGTGGCAAACAATATTTTGTATTCGCAAAATTATTGCACTGTACACCTACTGAATGCTGTTTTATTGTTTTTAATTTTATTTATAATCTGCTTGATTTCTATCTGGGTCCAATCCATTATGAGTTCTTTGGAGCGGTTTTGGCTGTTGATTAATTATTCAGAACCTCGGACCTTCGCATGTCTGTTACCTAAACTACCTTAATGAGCCTGGATGGCTCGATGAGTTCATGACACGGCTGCCTTACCTTCTGGATATTCGCTGTCGAGTGTAAGGTTTGGCTTTATCGTGCGGAACCGTAGTCGGTCGCAGTGAGTCAAGCCGCCATGGAGTTTGGACCCGGTTATGGCAATAAGGTTACCCTGGTTCCTTGAAATTCGATGCAGGATTTGAAGCACACACAGAAGTCATGTTCTGAGTATGACACTCTAATTAAAGAATTGACGAATGGATGAAGCAGTAGGTATTTGTAGTCCTCAAAAATTTTAATCCTTCGCTCGTAGGTACTACCACCTACCACCAACAAAGAACATAAATAATACCTACCTTGATAGCAACATAGATCTACATAGATTTGAAAATCCCAACTCGATCAATTTATTAGCAACTCGTTTAAAAATTTGAGCTAGGTACCTACCTAAGTTTGTTTTACAAGCTACGTTTTTTGCACTCTCGAGATGTGGAAATCGAATGGGAAAACTGGGAATATTCCATATTACAAACGATGATTTTAAATGCGTGACTTTGTGAAACTAAAGTAGGTAAGTACCTACTGTTTTTTTAGCAAGGCCGCAATAGCCAGACACAAAACTCAAACTCAAAGCATTTATTTCAATTAGACCATTACAGGCACTTTTGAATGTCAAAACACAAAAAATAAACTAAGCTACAGTCCCTGTCACAGGGCATAATAACTTGTGAAAGTACTATAGTTGCCCATTCGAAAGCGTAGATCCTATGGAGAAGAATGGGCAAGCAACTCCATGGACACACATCATTCATGTCGAGATTATACATACATGTGAGAACGAAGTAGAAAGACGTGCGAGTAAGAGCGTCCAGAGTAAAAAGATAAAATCAACAATTCAAAAATACAATAATCCATGGCAGCTGCGAGATGACCAGTCCCTACTGACAGCGCCCGTTCACGAACATGACGCATGGATCAGCCATCATTCAACTCAACCATTTTGAAGGGAACTAAACGACCCGACACACGCGCCACCATCAGCGAGACATTTTAGTGAGCATGACATTCTCTCAGCCACCAGGGAAAATGCGAGTCAATAAAAGATGTAAATGGTAGCTTTATCGTACATAGTACTCACACATGTGCTATGCAATTATACAATAATAAGAGATTGAATCTATACAATTCAAAGATATGTTTACAATCTTCTGCAGCTTCCACAATAACTTCCCATGGTAACCAATAAGTTTGCCCCTATGGTTGTGGAGCAGGACCAGCATTGAGCCAAGCATTTTTATCATCAATGTAATCTCCCAACTTATAGTATGCTTGCCTACATAGTGTGCGTTTTATACAAGATTTAAATTTCGTCTCATTCAGTTGTAGAATGCCGGGAGGAATTTTATTGTAACATTTTAAACAATACCCCATGAAAGATGAGTCTACCTTAGCTAGCCTGAAACCTGGCTGAACTAATAAACTTTGTTAGCGGAGCATTTGAAAAATACTCATGAAGAAGCTGACAAGCCTAATTCCTTTGCTTGAGTTCTTTCTTTGAGTAGTGTTTGAAACATGGAAAACCGAAACCGTTAAGCTTTAAAAAGTTACCTAGGATAGGGTGTTCCATCCGGACCTGAACAATCTGTTCCTTGTAATGCATCGCCCCACGTGTACTTCAGTCTTGGACCGCAGTCTGCAACCACGCAGCATGCTACAAGCGCCTGGAATGTACGTGAAAAGAAAAGTTAAGACATGTCATGAGGAATAAATTAATGCAGTGCACGCACACATAATGGTCGAATTTTGTGTTATTTGAGAGAAAAGAAATTCACTCTTTACTGTTGTGATTTTGTTTAAGCGTAGGCGTCCAATTAACGATCGCAAGTTTTTGTTAAATACTATCTAATACTTACCTAAATAAAGTTGTGTTTTTTACAGCTAGCTAGCAGCTATAAGAAGGTTATTCCCAGTAATAAAAGATAATTCTGACTTTGTATGGAATTAAAAGCTACTATATAAATAAAATATGATTGGCCGCACGAATTCATCGCCGGCGCGTGAGTCGCCGTCAGGGCGGTATGTGTGTCGTGGCCGAATGACACAGATCCCCCTGCCACGGACCATCTTTGACAAACAAAACCAGTCCTTTACTTGTCTAATTCTATTGGATTGCTATCACAGGAACTGCACATCGCAATCTTTACACAAGTAAAAAAGAACATAGCCCCAAGGCCAAACCGAAAACGTGACTAAGCAAAATACTTATAGGTACTTGTTTAGTGAAATAACACGATCTTGACCGTGGACTTAACACACTGACTCAGTTGAATGCTGTGTGTATAAAACTTTTCTACTACTAAATTTGAAGACATTGTTAACAGCATGTGGCCGAAATAAATACTGCAAGAGCTTTAGATACATTATAACAGCGCCAATTTTGGAAATAAAAAAAAAGAATTTCAAATCTGTCTCCAGAAATTAAATCCAGGATTTTTTCATAACTGGGCAGGTAAGTATTAAATTTCTTGCAACTGAATCAGCAGGTTCCAATAACTTATTCTAAATTTCAGAAAGCTCGCTACTTTGTTAGCATATAGCCTTGTTCTTCAAAATAAATTAAAGTTTCTACATTTTATCCTCAACAATAAAATTTCAAAACCAATATGACACGTCCGGAGTTCATTTCATTGGAAACGAAAGGGTAACGTAGTGATGTGCGGTGAATTGAAAAGACCCTCAAGAAGAAAGTGTCAGTGTCAGATTTCTAGGTCATATGTGAATAACATGTCATTGAACTCACTTCATATAACAGGCTAGTGACAAGTGTACATTGTCTTATTTTTATTTTAACTTTCATTAACATTAGCGATTTTCATTTTCAGAGAAGTCTGTAAATGACCTGAGTAGAGCAAGTTACTTCTTCTTACCTACTTTTTATCATTTACCGGTGGGTTACCATGATCTGTTAGTGCAGAAATGTTTTAGGACTATTCCGAGAGTGGGAAAATGACAGAGTAACCCCCCTGCTCGTGATAAAATCCATGTTTTTTAAATCTACCAGCAGCTTTTTGTAAACGTAATTCAGTATGCTAATTGTATTCTAGATGCATCATAGTCTTTCTTTCCGAAAATTATTATTCGCACTACGGTGTTTCCTTTGACGCAATAGTTTGTCCTCTGGGGATTGGTTACATTAATAAGATAATGTTCATTGAAAGTCTCACTGGACACAAGGAATAGATCAAAAGTGAAATTTGAATGAAGAAAAGCAGCGAAAGTGTTCGTCGGTCTCTTGAGTCTATTGTAATGGACAACACGTTCTTGAACGACATTTTGAAGCTCGATTTCCGAGTAGTGACGATCATGGTCATAGTAATTTCGTTTATCCAAAGAAGTTTAAGTGAGAGAGATCTCGAACGCTTGAAATACCTACCGTATATGCTTTCAATAGTTTCTCTGTTTGTTTTGGCACGTTATCAAATGTTAGTCATGCGCTTAATATTTGCTAGACATATGTACAACTTTCTACTACAATGCCAGTTAAGCATATTGTAGATGTATGTGTAAAGAAAAGTTCCCTGATATAAACTTAAAGAAAAGTTCCGTGACAGCAACACAATGCGGATGCGTGATGAAACAGTTTGCTAGCTCTAAAAACCTTAAAGATGTTTTTTATAAGCTGCACTAAGTGGAACATAAAAAGTTAATTATCAATAAAAATACTTACCAATACAGATAGTTATTTCTATTAAACTTATGCTTGAATTTGTGATAAAAGTTTCGACGAGGAAATTTCTACTCTGAATATATGTAAGTATAGTTGTAATGCATATAAAACATAACGTTCTATACGCTAGCCTTTAAATAATGCGCTTTTAGCTTACGAAGAAACTGCAAAATTAAGTAATATAATAAGGAGATAGGTTTGCAGTTTATAATACCTATTGGTTTACATAAAAGTCTTACGACTTCCTTTTGCGCACAGTCATCATGTCATCAAGGTATAGAACATGATGTCGGCCAGCAAGCTTCAGCTAATAATACGTTAATGCGCCTAGACGGCGAATGGGTGCCGTGGGTAACAGTAAAATACAGATAAACTTCACCCACTATTTTATGTTTTTTTTACCTATCTCCTGAGCGCTTGTTCGCTCCAAATGCATAGGCAATGAGTCAGTCAACCATGGAGTATAAATGACTTAAGATAGCTTTATAGGATCGTTACAAGTTTATGTTTTGCTTGCATGGATTGGATTGTGTACTACTCAAGCTGACTGGAATAATAATAATTCTTTGAAATGTAATTACACAATTAAAGTTCAATCGAGTTCAAAGTTTTGGAACTTTGAAATGGAGTCTACGAACTAGTCAAAATAAAACTGCTTAAATCACATAGCGTTAAATAAAACTAAGTTTTCGCTATTCCATCGAGTGTATTAATTTTCCTTATCTCGTAAAAAATGAGGGCGCCAAACGAGTCAACATACCACAAATGAGCGGTAAACTTTGATAAGAAGCGATCGATAGGATTGGAAATCAATCGAGTAATTTAAAAAAAAGTTTGTTTAATGCAGAATAAATAATTATGTATAAAGAAAACTAACTTATTTTGTTGTAGGGAAATAAAAATATATAAAAAGAATAAATTAACTTTATTTAAGTACTTACCAATTGAATGTATATAGATAAACTTTTTGAACACATTTTATAAATTAAACTTTGATTGAAATCTATAAATAATAATAACAAAAATTGTGCGGCACACTTTTATACGCGAATTATCGGCCGAATGTGAAGATGATACATTCGCGTGAGTAGAAGGGCGTGCGGTCGACGCACTGCCCGCGCAGACAACAAGTGGTGTTCATTATAACGGGAGTTACGCCGGGAGTCCTCAGAGCGGGCACAGGCGCCTACTTTACCTTCCACAGCGGTAGCTCTCTCCATGGATATTTGAAATAAGCGCCATCTATTTCACGGAACATGACTCAATGTCCGATTCATCTTTTGCCGGTTTTACAAAACAGCATTATGACAGTTCGTCTTGTGATACGGAACAACACTATTCTGAAACATGGCCTCATGGCTCGGTGACAGCGGTCGCTTCAATATCTCAACACAAAACACTTTTAAACCCTTTACGATAGGGCATTATTCAAATGATAATAACACTGATTTAAAGTACCTTGACTTGGATAGCAAGTTTGATCATTTTCAAGTGCGTAATTACGACGAAAAAGCTTCTGAAAGCAGCGTGACGTCGGAAAGCGAAATAATTTCCAAGGACAAAAATAAAGAAAATCTTATTGGATTTTCTCCGTAAGTTACGTTTTGTACTTTAATTTATTTTCTATTGTGTTCAAAGATGATAGCAAATATTGCATATTACGCCGATTGTTGTTTCTCGCATTCAATTTGATCCAATCAGCTGTTTGTCAATAGTGTTCTATCTCTTTCGCACTTGCGGGGTTGTATACAAGTGGTCTTTTAGCCGATGTATCGTTTTTGGGCATTCTATTTTGGTACATTACCATCACGATGTGATGCGAATATCCTAATTTTGTGTTCTCCTATGAGTACACTATTGAAAGGCGACTAAGAGGTATGTTAATTAGAGTAAATTTTTCATTTAATACCTGTCTTGGAGTAATTTGATCATAGTAACTTAAAACCACTTCAGTAACCTGTGTTGTTCCAGGACTATTTTTATTCAGTGCAATTTCTTTCACTGGACATTATTTTCTTAATAAACCCTTAACTGCACAATGTTGATGAACTTAATGTTTGCCTTTGTTATTGCCACTGGGATGCCAATTAGCTACTATAATTCAATTACCATACCCATAACAATTCAGACATTTGATACTTTCCATAGACAAGTATGAAACTGACAAGCTTTTCTTTTTCAGTCATGATGACACAGTATCAGATATGCAAAACTCGGACATCACATCTAACATGGATAAGAGCAAGAGGAAACAAGAAGACAGCACAGCGAGGTACAAATGTGAATATGAGGGTTGTGAACGCACTTACAGCACTGTTGGAAACCTGCGCACACACATGAAAACACACAAGGGTGAGATCACTGTAACGCAAATGTAGAATACACTATGCTTTTTAGATTACCCTTCAATACATAAGCTTTTTGCATACTACCATAAAAACATCACTCTTATGGCCTTTTGACATCTACAAAAGATGATTTAGGTTTTGATAAAGGCCTAAATCATCTTATCAATTACTGAACAATAGCTTCCCATTAACACTTCCAATATAAACTCAATGATAAACAATAAAAGATTTTGACCTTTTAATTGCTTACATTGCAAGAATTATGGCTTTATGGCCTGTATCAAAGAATGGTTCTCAAATTTAACTTCTATACTTAAAGGTCAAAGCTCTATTTGATCTATGGTCAAGGTGAGATCTGTGCATTTTAGTACCTTTCTAATATACTGTCCTTAAAGTTCTATTTTCTTTGCCTCTAGTGGCCCTAGTATTGCATATGTCCACAGGCAGCGCTTACCACTTACCATTAGTTAGGCCTCTAGCTTGTTCCCCACTATGGCAAAAAAAAAAAACTACAACTTGATCTAGTTATTATGACTAATTTATTTTATTCATAATTCATTAACATTTTATGGCTAACTCATTTACAAAGTTGCATACATTTATATGCAAATCTGTATGTAAATGTGTACTTGTGAGAAAAGCCTTGCAAGCTTTATTAATAGTCTTACTGCATCTAAGTATATTAAATAACATTTGCATTGAACATTTAGATCTGAGATCTATGAACTAAGACCATGCTGTCATATTACCATCTAAAGTTCTTATTTACTTGTCAATCTCACTTGTTGCCTCTCTTATATATTTGTAAAAGTCAAAGTATTTCAAATGATGACTAAGTAAATAATACTTACAGAAAAGTATTTTTAGTGTTGTAAATTAATGTTTTTGCCACTTACAACATTGTTATACCCAACTTCTCTGCCACTGTATACAAAGTTTTATTACCCTTACTCACCCACATGGTATGCACAGAATATTTTGTGGTATGATTTAGCAAGATACCACATTTTAACTTCCACCATAGTTTCATTGATTTTATTTTCTCTTTTGTTTAAACACAGTATCCTTCAAATGCTCGGGTACTAATTTAGCAAAAGTCAAAATGAAGTATTTTATTTACTACATCTAGCATACTAATCCCCAATTTTAGTATTAATGATTTCTGAAATAGGATACCTAATAGTTGATTATATTTTAAAAGAAAATAAAATTGATTACGTACATAATCTGCCTGCAGAATTATTGAACCATTACAAATGTCTTCAAAAGTTCTTAGTAACTCATTAATCTCGTGTTGAACTGGTATATTTTAGATTTCTTTGAAAAAATATTATCAAAATTCTAGTTTGTACTGGTTTTAAGTGAACATTATCAATGGATAATGGTCACAAAAAAACGGTTAAACTAGTAATAACTGGAAAAGTTTACCTTGAGAGAAAAAGTTTATCATAATCAAATGAAGTAGCAAACAACAGTAGGTATTATTTGACGTATCACTTCATATTATATTAATTAGGTAATTATAAAAAAAAAAACTGTGTTGGTAACATTCGGCGTCAATTATTTTCCTATGAGATTCGTTCTATGTTGACAAATCAGCCCTTTCACCTCATATGTATCATAAATAAAACGACAGAATATCAGGCCTTTGAGCAGGTTTCTAGATTTAGCTTTAGTGTTGATAAGAGGATATTATGCTCTTTACAGAACTCATCATACCTAATTGTCCTACCCTTATCCCATATATTAATTTATTGGAGTCGGCGCAGCATGTCTTTTTCTTTGAAAAGTTCTCTATTCGTCGTCATCCCAGTAGTCAATCCCTTTCTACATAAATACACAGTTCATCCATCTTACTTTGGATAGACGAACCTTTAAATGTTCTTTACAGTAGTGTCGGTCATATAATATAACATACCTACATAATACTGCGCAAAATATGATGTAGGTTCATCGACCTTGGGCAAATATGGAGATCTTTTGTTAGGTTGTTTTTGTGTGGCTATAAGTGATCAGGTGGTTATTCTCCTCGTAAAAAACCTCGTGAAAAGGATGTGTTTGAGTGGTACCGTTGTATACTACCTGTTGGAAGTGTTTCTTTATCTTTTTTGAGATCATTAACGACAATAGCTCAAATTCGCAAACGAAGTGAGCCTCCATTAATAGGTCTTGAGAATCCCACGATCTTTTTTGTTACTGAAGCTGCGTTATATCGGCCCACAAAAACTGGACAAAAGTCAAAAGTTTTTAGCGCAATGGACGTGTACATAAATAATGTGATCCTCAAGTTATCATTTTCTCGGTACCACGAATGTTAAAAGGTAGATAGATACGGTTATGTTAAGTCGTACGCCAGAGCCGAGGGGATTTCGCGACCCCTATCTCTGAGTAGAATCCGAAACCGCTTTGCGAAAGTAGGCAACAGATTTCCAAGCAGACATCTCTAGCAGAGTCGTTATGCAGGATCTGCCCCTCGCAACTCCAGGCTTAGCACTCTTCGACTGAGCTATGGCAAACATTCCTATTGGGAGCAATTTTCTGTTTTGTTTCGGGTTAAAAAAAATTCAAATAGGTACCTACTTACTTACCAAAACAAGTGTGTCCGGTAAATAACCCAAGAGTCTATCCAAGCATCTACAGAAAAAAATGGACTTCCCATTCAAAATATCGCATCGGCTTACGCAATTGGTATGAAACCCATTTTTCGACCAACGTTGCTAAGGAAGAGTTGTCCAGTTTGATGGTCTGAATCACACCACCTAGAGGCATTGCGTTTATTCTGTAACACCCTGTATAAGTAGATTCTCAGCTCCGGTCCGGTCTCCGCTATCCGGCGCAGAGAGTCAGAGAACAACAGTGGACCCTGAGTTGTGACTCTGGGTACACTGTTGTTCTCTTTTATGTTTATGGCAAGAAATCCTACTTTCTTACAATTTAATGATAACCTTGCTTTCGCCAAGTTCGTAATGGTTATGCGTAACGAAACAGATTTGGCCAAAACTTGTACATAACTCATTTGCTGCACTAGGTTAATGTCAGTCACCCACGCTCTTTGTTACACTTTCCAACTGTGCTGTGTGTTCTCGTTTGTTCCATAGTTCCATACACTATTTTAGAGCACACACTTACTGTTTTCCATGTGCACAAACTTTTATTTGGAGATAAATGTATTTTTTTTTCATCCACTTAAAGTCTGCCACACTGCTAAAATTAAGTATAAACAAGCGAAAGTAACTCTGCCTACCCAAACAGACAGATTTGTCTGTCAACAATTTTGGCATACGGATAGACCATGGCCGGGGTAGAGCATAAGGTACTTTGCACAGTTGCACGATCCCGTGGGTTTGGGAAAATTTCCACCTTGCGACCCGCCTCTGCTTCGCGCGGCGCCATCTATCGGGTACAAAATGACTTATGTTTGAAGCCGGGACCAACCGTACACATTATCAAAATTTCATTGAAATCGGTTCGGTGGTTTCGTAGATTAGCTTGTACGAACATAGAGACACGTGATTTTTATTAAGATTTTACATATAACATAATATTACGAAACCTGTATTGTTCCGTTTTCGTTATTAATGCAAAAACCTTGGTTAACCACATTGCAACCCTATCCTAGGAAGAGGTTTTACATTGAAACTCGATTCTTATAGAAAGTCGTCAACTTACACTTTCTTCGGCGACGTTATTCTGCTGTGTAATGCGTTATATAATATTACGTCGTTGTCTCTTTGAACTTTTCTTATCTACTTTACAGATACAGAGTTTGCCTACTCAATAAAATTTCAATTTAAAGTTAGTAAACAAAACAATTATAAACCTTTATTCTTGTCGTCCCGTCACATCATCGGCTCTAATTTTCAAAACTACTACTTAACTCTTGACAAAAACACACTTAATTCTTTAGCTACCAAATATACTATGATCCATGTACAAAAGCAGTGCTTTGATGCGTTTAGCTTTCCTTATTTAACGTTCGGTGTAAACTGCAGACGCAGCTCCGGACGACGCTGACTCCTCCAATATTCATAATTGGAGTTTCTTCTGTCGGTGTACGTGTCTGGAGCCGCGTCCACGGTTTATCTGTGGCAGTTTGACCAATCCTTAACACATTGACAGTCAACAACAGTAAATCCTTGTCACTCAGTCTGCCTCTACCTTACCCTGATTTTGAGTTCTAGAACTTCCGCGTGTACTAGAACTACTACGCTTAGACGTTTTGGCTTATTCGTCATTGCAAAAAGGCATTGTTTTAGTGACAGGGAACGCAACGCTTGTCTGCAAAGTATGCACGTGGATTCTCAGGGGCAGGCTACACACTTGTTGAGGTTGGCTGGCAAGTATATTCGATTATGCCATCCGAACAAGAGTGTAGTACTTACCCCAAACTGTTCTGTTAGCACACGAACGTTGCAAGTTTTGTTAACTTTTGTAGTAATCTTTACTTGTCATGTTTCCAGGTGAATACAGGTTCAAATGTCCGATGCAATCATGTGAGAAAGCATTTCTGACGTCATACAGTCTGAAGATTCACATACGCGCGCACACGAAGGCGAAACCCTTCGCTTGTACCATTGGCGGCTGCAGGAAAGCCTTCAATACTTTGTACAGGTATGTGTCACTATCATACATACTACTTGCCGTGATTAATGTTTCAAGAATGTTGCTATGAAATATCATGCTTCCGAAAACGACCCTCACCTAAGCCCAGACAGCGGTAACTAAACCAACTAACAAAGCGCAGACTATGCCTTACCTCGTTCCTGCACCGCTGCAGTCAACACGACTTCTGCGCTTCCACCGACAATGCCGTGACAGTGTAGTTTAGTACCATCGTCGCATAGAAAAAGAATGTACACTCTGATAGGGTAATTAATCATCTACTTTTGCTATTAATTGCCATAAACTGACGGATAGCCTTGGTGGATCCAAAGTATGTATGAAATTCCGTAAAATGGCATGTCACGATAGTATGCTTATATATTTTAAGAAACTCTTTTAAGAGAAGAGTCCTTTTAACATAGCGTAGCAGGTCAAACAAAGCGTTTTTCCATCAGCAATTACTTAATAGCAGCCGGGAGTCTTTGTGTTCGTTTCATCGCTATATGCTCGCCACCTGAACATGACTTAAACAGATCTGGCAATATGTGGGTGTACTATTATACGATTCTGCTGAACCCTTCGAGCGATACAGGCGTGACGTTATGTTATTATTTTCTCACCCATTTTTAGCCATAACGTATCTGACAACAAATCTTATAACTATGTTGTAGTTATTCACAAATAGCAAATAGGTAGTCAACAAGTATATAAATATATTATACTTAATCATACTTGTAAAGGATAACGGACCACTATAATTAGTAATCAAAGATGATTAGGTGATCGAGTCACTATGAAGTGATTGGGAGCCGATAACGGGACTCCAAAAGTTTTAAGTGCCACGAATTCGTCCGTTTCGAAGAAGTACAATATTATCTAAGAGCACTCGGAATTAGTGTACCTATCTTGATATCGGTTAAAGATTTTTTGTAATGGGATTGTTCTGCGAGGGATTACCTAGCTCTTGCAAACAATTTTAGTCTACCTCTTTATAATAATAGTTAAGATTGTGCGTTATGGCAATTGTACAATGGCGAAGCGTAAACCCTCAGCAGCTTTTAAACGGTCTATAAGATTTTTGTTTCAAATAAATTAGGATAAGAGGAAGAGAATGATAGTGAAAGATCTTAACAAAGCAACGCACACATCTTTTCTATCGCTAAATTTGCGTTAACTGCACTGGTTAATTTTCTAGTTATTTCTGGATGTATAGGTTTCTTCTAACAAGCATAGTTTTGCAGAAAATAAATTCTTTCAAAAGAAACTATTTTATAAAACACGGTTTATATTTTTGTTTGCGGATTCACTTAGCCGTGATGTAATCTGCATTAGCTCTAAACATACGAACATATTTACAGACATCAAATGCTTTTGTGGTCAGGACTGGACATAAACTATAACGTGTCTGTACTTACTTGTGATCTTCTTGGATACTAAAAAATCTAGCAGTTTTTGCCTCCGACTCTGCCCTCGCGATATTTAATATCTGGTTGAGGATACACTGTGACTAAATGTTTTTTGTTTTTTCGGAATAAGCAGAATGACAAGATTAAAAACTATGTGCTTATCTACAACCTATACTATTTTGTCCATAAAACTAGTCTAAGGTCCAAAAAGAGATGAGGATAGCGCCAAGAAATGTGCATCCAGGATGCTCAAGATACAGGGAAGCTACAAATCATTTATTTGAATAATTTGCAGGGTAGGTCTTGTCGGACTGTAGATTTGAATCGTTTGTTTATTCGTAGTTCCTATTATAGATGACGGATTCGTCATCCGCATTGTGATAAGAGACTAATAGAAAAAGATAATTTCGTTTCAACCGTGACAGATAGCTTGAATGGAAATAACGGGTAGATATGAAACATGATTTGGGCGTACTCGACGTACGCAGACAAAATATTATACGTTGATAAAAAATCTACATCAACTTTTTATTGAGAGGTCAAGTTGGAAAAAACGCTCTTTATGATGGCACGTTTCCAAACATAATAAACTTGTAACAAGTCATCATCGTCATCTTCCTGCCCTTACCCAAATTTGTTTGGGTCGGTTGGACTGTGTGAATGATGATATGGCTAGAAAGGAGGTGACTGATGGGATGACGAGTAATAGAGAAGTATGGAAGAAGAAGACATGCTGCGCCGACCCCCAATTAATCGCGATAAGGGCTGGAGAATAATGATGGTTGGATATTAATAAGCTCTTAACAAGTAATGCCAACCTATTATTGTTTCACTGCTAGGGAATGGTTTCTTCTCATACAGTACAATACGTGCATTGGTCACAGTTCATCACGCTTGCTCAAGTCTTGCTGTGTGGTTAAGCTTCCCAGGGTTGCATTAGTCCTTGATCACGTAAGAAACCAAAGGTAATGGTTCTAGCTTCCACCATTTCGCCTGACTACTTAATGTATTAGACATTTCTTTCATTGTCCTTAAAGCACTTTATGCTCTGGTAAGTTTTATTGAGCCAATTAATTTTTTTCACAGATTTTTACAATAAATATCTTGATAAGTTGATTGTAGAAGCTTGCGCAATAGCTAGTTGGTGACGTACATAAGAAACAGGACTTGACAGTACTTTGTCAATATACATATTCACTTTCTGCCTTAGAGACCTGTTATGACTTCCCTGGGGAGTTCCGCTAAGGATATCCGCACCAGGAAAAGCATAGTAATTGAAGGAATCATATATTCATATCATGCAAAATGGCGGCATACGATGCATGAAACCAAATTGGAATGTATTCAACGAAATAGAATCGAACATAACAACAAGTCGATCAGATTTTTTGACTTGTGTAATCATAAAAAATAAAATTTTCAAACAGAACAGTGAGTCAGAAATTGGTCGTGATTTATGTTTTTGGACGTTTGCCAATTGATTTAACAAAATAGCAACAACAGTTCTCATGTGCTGTGTTAATAAAGATGTGTTTATGCATAAAATGTAATTCAAGAATTTTGTGGGACGAGTGAAGCGACAAGTACGAGATTTCATACTGAAGCAAACTCTTGTCATTATACTCTCTTGCAAAACGTTGGCATGCTAAGTTAGCTACTCTTCTTAAGTAGCTACAAATGATAAACAGAAAGCCGTTGCCTAAGAACAGCCACTCATCGCTGCTAACATTGGAGTTCATGAGAAGGTTTCTCATCATCATTCAGGTCTAATAACGTTTCCAAAAAGTTTTAGCCATTCTTTGTCGCCATTCGATCTTGTAGCTTTCATTTAGGAGGCGTAAGTCACGTACGATAATGCCATTACAAACTTAAACATGAAATCTAATCTAATGATATGTGTATAAAAATAACACAGGCTACCAGCCTAAATGTTTCACCTTTAGTTGCAATAAGCCTGATTTGAATCTACTATGTCCCAACATTTGTCCCCACAGGATTGCTCTGCTAAAATGCTCGTATCATCGTAGTAACTACGGTATCGATAACAAGTAAAGATAAGAAGCAATGATAATTTGCAAGTCACACAAACAAACTGGAATGATTATGTCACATGTTGGGTTGATTGTTTGACCAAAAATAACAATAATCCATTTTAGTATCAGTTATAACTTTTTACAGCACATCTATGCTAACCAACATTTCTGGATTTTTTATCACTTGTTACTTTTTTGAAAATTAAGTGAGAGACATATGCTTTTGTAATCTCGGAATGAAATAACAAATTTAAAAAAATACCCTTTCCCGCGTAGTGGGCATTTGTGCTTTGTCAGAAAAATGACAAGTCTCATGCATGATGCTAGAAAATAGTACATTTTGATATAAGTGGGGAAACTTCGTTATTGCGGCTGTTTTGCGGCTTTATACCTTTGCCTCTCATCCAACCTGGCGAAACCAAAGGGCGGAAAAAAAGCAAATCATTTAATTTCCTAATACTCCATGGCAAAAATACTTCGTGCTATTACTATATTTCTTTGAAAGTGTATTGAAAACCGTCGTTTGAAACACGTGGGTATTTGTTACTGAAGTTCTCGGCTCCATAACACCCTCGCCTGCGGCTCGTGTCCGCCTCGGCCGCAATAACAAAGTTTCCTCACTTATATCAAAATGTACTATAACCGGTTTAACCCTTAAATTCCGCGGTTGTACTTTCCTAAAATTTTATGACCGTGTTTGGGCGTGACCAGCGTGACTGATAGGTAACTGATATTATGATAATAAAACCACCTTGCGTAGATAAGATGTCATAAAGAGATAAACCAATCTTATATCATAATACGAGTATAACATTGGCCACTATAGCTATTCATGACGCTAATAACTAACTGATGACTAATAATCAACTGATTATAATAAAATCGCACACCATGTTGGGCATTACTCAGCAAAACGACCGCGCTATGGTCGTATCAACTATCAACTGAATTTAATAGATCGTATTTAAGCACATACGTATACGCACAACAGCCGAGGAGTCCTGGGCTAGAGCAGTTTGCCACCTAGTGTTAGGATGTTAATGTTTTGGTTGGTTAATGATCTCTGTTTGATGTAACAACGATTTTTTTGTGTTTGCTTTTTCTGGCCCACTGCTTGGCAAAGGCCTTCTTATATTATTAAAAAAAAAACAACCAAGTTGAATGCAGTAATAAGTAAATTGAATGTCGTCAGCATTTATCAGTTATGTGTGAGCTGTTCATACGTGACGGAGAAAAGATTTATTGTCATTTCATAGCTAATTAACGTGTCATTTTGTTTGTGGAAAATTGGTTAGGTTAACAAAACATGGTATCAACGCCATAATGCACGGTGATATCATAGAATCTAAATCTATCAAATCAGGATGCTAGGAAACCAGCCAAGACCTTATAAAAATCGTTCGAGATGAATTGAATTCTAAACACGTCACTCTGGGAGCAGAAGTTGTGGGTAGAAGGATGCGATATTACAGGCACATGAGCCCTTTCAGCTTCGTCTGTGGGATGGATGTTCATCAGTGACGATGACCACTCACCACCTTATGTTCGGACCGGCTTCCAGAGTAGCCAAATGAAATACTGGTATTCACCTGTGAATACCAGTATTTTACTTGGAGCGACTGCCTATCTGACCACCGCAACCCATTTACTGGGTATTACGATTCCCCTTTGTAAGATTGGTTGTCAAACTTTGTCAAAGATTTACAAATGACAGCGGGGACCAACCGATTGACGTGCTTTCCAGGGCACGGAGGGAACTCGCTATGTGATGGATGGTCACCCATACACATTCCGACGTCAGCAAGCGTAGCTTAACTTGTAAATTGACCTGTGCGGCTATTATTATTTAGCCACGAGCTCCTCATAAAAATACAATAACATTAAAAGAAACAAGAAGCGTAGCATTGCACACACCTCCCAAGTTTTGTACACATCACTCAACGCGGTTGTCGCCTTGACCTTGAGCCCGCGAATCTTAGATGTACACATTATTGGTTGTTTACATAATATCCATGTTTTTTCCTAAGATTAGATAAGAAACCTTACTCAATATTATTACGACGTATATTGTAGAAGTAATTATACTTAGATGCGGTTTATTTAAAATGCACACAAATGCCTCTTGAACGTCTTGACTAGTATCAGCTTCCTTTCAGCCTTGTTCCACCCACCACTAGTTAGGTACCTGCTTCGTTTTACACTTAGTTTTCCCTGGTCTGTGCTAGTCATATCTCGGGCTTACCCACGGTTCTTGGGAAACTGTGATTCTTGACTTAGAAGACGCCTGAAATTTGGAACGACGACCTGAACCTGAAAAAGTGCCACCAGCCATCGTTTCCATTACCCTTTTTAACCCCCGATGCAAAAAGAGGGGTTTTAAGTTCAACGTGCGTTTACACATATGTGTCTGTGGCATCGTAGCTCCCAAACAAATGGAATGATTTTGATGCAGTTTTTTATTTTAAAACCTTGTCACCCTTCTTATATTTCTCCTGTAGCAAACCCTTGGTCTAATAATTTATTTTTAATTTATGATGATGTTTTAATTAACGATTGTTTCTTTCATCTTCAGGCTAAGGGCACATCAGCGGCTGCACAGCGGCGACACGTTCAACTGCAATGCGGACGGCTGCACGAAATTCTTTACGACACTTAGCGATCTAAAGAAACACATACGAACACACACACAGGAGAGGCCATACAAGTAAGTAGGAAAACCGTAACAGTTACCGTAAAACGGGGAATAGGGATGCGAGCGTGAATAGAGAATATTTTAACGTTGAATACAAATAATTTGTAACTAAAAAGCTATTGGAATTAGTATTGTATTGAAGTTTAATATCACATTGCGTAGATTGTCTCCGAAATTAATTATATAATTATTTATATCATTAATTAGAAGCTTACAGTCTTAAAGTCACCAAGATAAATGGCGCCAATGTTCAATCTCAGTGTAGACTGGACTAGATAATGCTGCACGCTTAATAAAACTAGAATCTGATCATATCTTCGTACGAACTCGTTGCATGCTAATTAGCGGGTATTGACAGCCTAGATATATATCTTGATAGGCTTTATTTAGAAACGTGTCATTAACTGGAGAGTTCTCCTTGATTTATAAGGTAAAACAAGTATGAAGATAAACCAAACTTGTAATTATTACAAGAAATACAGAAATATGCAGCACGCATCGTAGTCGTAGATGTAAATGTTTTTAATGTGGATGAAGATCTCAAACTGAACCTTATGTGGGCTACATTTGAATTCCCAGGATCATGCCAAACATTGATTCGGTTAACGATGGTGTATGCTCACCTAGGCTTAACACAAACGTGCGATGTGCGTCGGTAAGCTGAAATGTACAAAGCTCTATGCTTCCACATTGTGTGCGAACCGCCAGTCTGTGGAATTCGCTGCTGGCTTCTCTTTTCCCTGATCATTATAATCTGGATCTATTCAAAGTTCGAGTGAATCGGTTTCTTCCAGGCGAGCATGCGCCATCCTAGGCCGCATCATCGCTTCCCATCAGGCGAGTTGGGCTAAACGCAACTCTATTTAGTATAATGCAGCTACGGTCTATGACATACTTATTGTAGTACCAAATTCGACACTGCAGACACAGTGTACCTAAAGTCTCAGATCTGTGCTCCCTTCATAATTATATGTTGCTTTTCCAAGCTGTCAATATCATTAAACCACTGTACGGAGTATATCATTACACTGAGACAAGACATCTGTCTGCCACCTGTTAGCACGTCTCTTTGATCATAAGTCAACGTTCCCTACTCTACTATTGTCGCTTCATAATTTTAGAAATGACTGACAAGACAAATGGGTAATGTAGTAGGTTTCGTGTTTCTTTAGTGTGTCTACTGCCAAACGGCTCCGTGAAAGTGTATCCTGGCAGGTGTCCAGTTTATATAAGTTTAGTAAACATGTGTTTTCTACGATGTTATCGTTCGTTGTAGCACTGATAAATAGGTCATTATGGTCCGTAGGAGGTGGTCTGGTAAACTGGCAGACTTGACTGTGTTACGCCACTGAATCAAATAAGATTTATGATTTCTTCTTCATTCGACCTAAGAACTCAATCCAGATTGTGAGACCATAACGTGGCTATTTCCCATGTTTTCGGCTAGTTTTTTTTTGTATCGAATCCGTTACTGGTCAAATCAGGAAGCCCCAATTTCTGAAAGCATATTCGAAACATCGACTTGCTAATCTAAAAACTCACTGTTCCTACTACTACAATGTGCCGAGGGCCCGGGAGATACAAGTACATTCGCGCGCACCCCCGAACAACATGCTAATGCTTAAAAATACAAGGTATATTTTAATTTCACGTATTCTTCTTGCAATTTTTTAAAGAATATTCTTGTCGACCAGCGACACTAAGGATTGTGTGGTAAAGGATCGTTTCCCTTATTTTCCAGATGTCGAACAGAAGGCTGCGGCAAGTCGTTCACCGCATCGCATCACCTGAAGGCCCATGGGCGCACGCATTCGGGCGCGCGTCCCCATGCGTGCATAGAACCCGGCTGCGGGCGACTGTTCTCTACCGCCACCAGTCTTAAGGCGCATGCCATGAAGCATCAGGTGAGTTTCATCATATTTACATAACAGAAGGCTATGGCAAGTAGTTCAACGCATCGCAAGGCGCACAGGCCCAACACACAGACAGACATAATAGGCAATTACCGCCATAATGCTGCATGATTGTTTGACGCGTGGCCATAGTCGGAACTAAAGCTGTCATCATTTTTTTTTTAACAATATCCACTGACAGTTTCACAAGTGTTTACCAATCTAATTCCCCCATCCCCATTCTATCATCGGACGAGCAGAGATACGGGAAAGCCTCACTGTTATATGATTGAAGTCCCACGGAGCCGAAAGAAGTGCTGCGCTTGCTCATTTATTGGGCGAGCCGCCAGTCTGTGGAATTCACTGCCGGCTTTTCTGTTTCCCGATCATTAATAATTTGGATCTATACAAAGTTCGAGTGAATCGGTTTTTTCTAGGCGCGTGTGCTCTACCCTAGCCCGCGTCATCGATTCACTTACTTACTCATAGGCGAGGTGCGGCCTCCTGACAGTGTCATTCATGTGCCAGAACAGCGATGCTGCACTATATCTTTGAGGTCTTCTTAAAGAAGCCATTGATGATAGCCAGTAGGGATACCTCTGACCTGTTGATATATGAGAACCACAAAAATGAGTTTCGATTTAGCAACGGTTTGAAACTTATTTCTTGGTTGATAATTTATAATCATACGGTATTTGTGAGGTTTTAACATCGGGACCGAGAGCAGACTTTTCCATAGAGATAAGAACAGCCAATTAGAGCGAAACATTTCTTTATAGTCCCATCAACTTATCTGTTCAGGTGACGGCGTCGCTAGTGGAGAATTTGGTATTGCCATTTAAGAAACTCACGAAGAAAAAAAGGAAGTAAAACATAAGGCAGTCTTTCAAGTCCGTCTTAATATAACATTAAGAAAGTAATAATATACAAAAATGTAAATATATTTACGTAAGAAAATTAAATAAAGGGAGCAAGAAACTAAATAAATATCAATCATACAAGTCTAACTAGCATAGTGAAGAATCAATATTTATGGCTTAATTATAATTACAATACTCACTAAATTATAAAAAAAAAACATGATTAAAGCAATGAATTTTATTAAGTGAATAAATAAAACAAAAAGTGCGCAATAATTGGATTTTTATTTATATTTTGTAAAAATAATTTATTATGGTCATGGTCTTTAGGTTCGACCGGCCGCAATAAAGGTATTCCGGTCGTAATCGATGTTCCCGAGCCATCTGTTGATTGCCACAATACACGTTATTCATCTTCTGAGTCACTCGAATCGCTTTCACTATCACTCTGTTGAATGATAAAAGGTTGATCTAAATATACATCTTTTTTTCTGTATTCTATTTAATTTTTTTTCACGTTTTTGTTATGGTTTTTCCAATCCGCCCGTGTGATTTTGCGGAATGCATTTTCGATAAAATCTTCAATTCAGTAAATTTGGTAAGTTTGTAATTTATTTTCTTACTGAATAAAATTCATGTATCATTCTCATTCTTCTTGTAATACCAATGTCAAAATAATCAATTTCTAGTTTCCTTAGCTTTCCCTCTTCTTGACAGGGGAGATTTTAGAATTAGTTTCTTCAGCTTGTTTCTGTTCATTGATCAGTTAGTAGACAAATCGTTCGGAAACACCTGTTCTTATTATGCACGACTATAACATAAAATACTGCAATCGGTTTTAGACAATGATGACGACATAACATAACTTCAGATTGTTTTTAATAAATTAGGATAATTATAAATAAACGCACCGAAAAGTTACATTTAGATGCCAATTGTATTTAGATATACGTATTAAGCTTATTTTAATGTTTTACATAAAATCACCATTTTAAAAAAGATAGTTTTTTTTTTCAATGTTAATTTTCCATATGTGGCAACACTGACCTGTCACAGCAGCAACGCGTTCATTTAGCCTTTCGAATGGTATTGTTAGAGTTTGGAGGCGTTTCTCTTCTTTCATGAAAAATAAAACTTTTAGAATAACTAACCGAGCATCACTTTTGAGGGGTTTCGGCATTTTATTTGCTCTTTTTACAATAAAATAAAATAAAAAAAAAACACGGAGCACTCACACTAGACAGACACTGACAGCGGAATGACATTTTCAAAATGGCGGCTGTAGTTCCAATTTTGTCCACCTGAACTAAGCTAAAACTGAATTGAGCTAAGTGGGTGGCACTATAATATAATAAGCGGTACCGTTGTGCTCTTTTGTCTTTATTTATTTTTCCTATATGTGTTTTGTGTGTACATAAATAAATAAAAAATAAATAATTGCTGGTTGAAAACATGCTAGTGTTGCGAATGAAAGGAAATATTGATTTTGTATTTTCAAACTGATTTACTTTAAATAATTAAAATGGGTTCCCTATGTCAGTTCGAAACACTATTCTGCGAAAATTGTTACATCGATGCCTTGTTAAAGCGACGTTATGTTTTAACGACACCTTTTTTGTTCGCTGTTTCGTAATATCCTCGCCACCACCTTACATCGAACCCTTGTTTATTCTATGTAACGTTACTTCGAACATATTTAGTCAATACATTTTTCTACGAAATAATGGTACATCCAACATTGCGATAGGGACCATCAATAAAAAAAAACCGTTTCGTAATATAACCTTTTAATAATCAAATAATGTCTACTTACATAATAATATGCTGCATTAAGGTAAAATATTTCTTGAACTCTATGTAAAATGCACAACTTGTGAAAGTAGACCAGGTACCCACTAAAAAGACGATTCTTATTTTTTAAATCCCCAAAAGCAAAACAAAATCGTACTCAGAACATCATTCCGTGTCCCTTCCACCCTGTATTTTACAAAACTAAATTACTTTAAAGCCTCCAGCGGCATAACTTGTCCAACTTTGAGTTTAGCATGGCTTTATTTGTTTTTTTTTAGAATCACAAAATTTTATTAAAAGAAATAATTACAAACTGCAACATATATTCTTTATAAATCAATATCTCGCTGGCTTAATATGTTCGAAGTAACGTTACATAAAATAAACAAGGGTTCGATGTAAGGTTATCGATATTAAGAAACAGCGAACAAAAAAGGCGTCGTTAAAACATAACGTCGCTTTACCAAGGCATCGATGTATAGTCATCGATGTAACAATTTTCGCAGAATAGTGTTTCGAACTGAGATAGGGAACCCAATTAGAACCATGAACTTAATTCTGTCAGAATATTTAACTTTATTTTGGTACTTATACAAAAAGATTTAAAAAAAAAACATTTTGTTATTAATGTCCGATGAAAAGTGTTTTAGTTTTCGGTAAAGTTCGAAAGCTAGTCGTTGATGCTTTCAATTAGCGAAAGAAACATTTGGCGTGCACCCAAACATTAAATTTTATTTTCCTTCTTACAAATAATGTTTTGGTGGAAAGATAAACGTTCCACCATTCAACATGAGGACAGGTTAAAAACTAAATTAAATAGTAATAACATAAAATTACAAGCGACTCGTCCTGATTCGCACGGATTTTATGACTTGACAAAACTAGTAGGTAATAAGTTTAATATCAATATGTTTTACAAATAAACTCATCATCATCTGCCTAGCCTTTTCCCAACTATGTTGGGGTCAGCATCCAGTCTAACCGGATCCAGCTGAATACCAGTATTTTACATGGAGCGAATACCTCCACAATCCAGTTAGTACTGGTTTTGGTACCCCTTGGTAAGACTGGTTGTCAGACTTTCGGGTCATCCATCCACGGACCAACCTAGGCAAGCGCGGCTTAACCTAAAGATCGACCCGAGCGGCTGTTATTATTTAGCCACGAGCTCCTTTGTTATACATATACTAATCCCTTTCGGAATAAATTATCTAAACGATTGAATATCTCATCGAAATATGCATAGCTTAGAAGAACAACACGGTCACACAGAGAGACACTAAAAGCATGCAATCTTACAATGTTTTCGCTGGACACAAGTGCATTAATCTTGTAGTATACCAACCCGGTTGATTTGGACCACATTTCTTTATTTTTTGTATGTTGTGATACTGTTCGAGAAATAGGGTGACTCAGCGCCCAAATCGAATGAGTCATGCGCAGAAATGCGTTGTTGTGGTTAACGTGGGCGGTACCGGATATTTCAGTGACTTTTAATAACTTCTGATTTCATAGTAGTCGGAAGATTATGCACGACTGCCCAGGAATTTTGGTCACTAATTGTCTTTATTCCGAGCTCAGTCCAACTATGCGACATGTCTATTTATATTTACCCATAAATATCCACTCACCATAAACACATTGATTATAAACTTGACCGTTTACCTTTCACAGATTAAAGCCGAGACGATAGTTAAAGAAGTTATTGAACCTGTCCAAAAACAAACACAAACAGCAGCCTCCAAAACGGCCGATGATCTCATGAACTGGGACAGTCTCCTCGAATCCTTCGGCAGAATCACCACAGAATCCAACTCGACTGATGGCAGCTTAGAGGACATCACCAAAGTCAACACAGTCGATATAACCGACCTACTCTTCCCAGGCAATACTCACAACATTAAAAATATCGAAACTGACGACTTAGCTGTAGATTACGACTTGGCCAGCCTCACTCTATCACCATTTGCCGTCGAAAAAACTGACAAGAAAAACCCCGAAGAAGACTCTTGGGTTCACGTCAACGATTTACAACCCACGGTGCCTTTGGAATCGCCATCGATAGAGATGGGACATCCCAAACTAGAAATAAAGTCTAAAGCGATGCAGCTAGCTTTAGCTAATGAAATCGAAGACCAGGCGCCGTGGGTGGACGTCAGCGCTCTAGCGGCTTCAATATCAGAAACACCAGTTTGCATCGAAGAAAAGACTCCCGAAAGCATTTTCACACTAGCGACTTTCGTCCCCACTCATATGCAGAGTTACATCGACCTGAATACAGAAGTTGCTCCAACCGCGAACCTTATAACCCACGACTCATTCAGTCTAGACACCCCAAGTGTACTGGACGTCGGCGACAAAGTATTCAACGATAGTGAAATAGTTACAAATCTCGAAACAAACAAAATTGAGACAGACCTAGACCTATTTTTAGTTTCTGATGACGATAGATCTTTGAATACTCCACCTCCATCTAAAGTGCAGCAGAACATCGAAATAAACCCTTCCAACTCGGTCCTCTTCAACACCGACTTAGATTTGGAAGATACATTATTATTTGATAATGAACCACCCTCTGATATGTATGTGGTGCGGACTGAGAATATATTTGGTAAGATGGCGAAAAGAAATACCCTGGAGCAGTTGGCAGCTGACGCTGGCATTTGTTCGTGTTCAGATTGTAAGTGTGATCCGAGTCTCGGTGAGTGCAGGAATTGTATGGGCACAATAGAACCTGATGATCCTCCTAAAAAGCAAGGTTGTTGCGAAGATACATGCTCCTGCGTCGATTGTAAATGCGACCATGCGGCAATGAAGTGCGCAGTGGGGTGCGGGCAGGCCACAGACACGAACCACAACACATTCTTACATTACCATAGACGACACAACAATTCTAACTTGGAAGATTTAGGAATTTTCACTGTTCACGAATGCGACGATAGTTTACAATCGTCAGCGGTGGTGAAAAGTTTGTCATGTTCATGTAGCTCCCACGCAGACACTAGTGGCAAATGCGATCAAAAAAATAAAGTTGAAAATAAGTCGTGTTGCAGCGAGAAAAAGTCTGTTAGTGACGAGAAAGCTTCGTGCTGTAGCACTGAAGTGTCGAGTTCCGATGATAAGTCGTGTTGTAGCGACAAAAATCCACCGACAGGCGAAAAGGAATCATGTTGTGGAGGTGACAAGTCATGCTGCGTTACAATATGTTTCAAGAAACTCGACGCGTTTAAACAATTTCTTTCTGACAACGACCTCATTCACGCGTTAAAAACGCATAACTTTAACCTAACGTCTAGTTAATAATTGTAGCTTTTACAAAACATTGCATTTAACTACGTACAAAAGCATTGAGTTTCTTGCATTGCCATCCTTACGCTGTTAGTCTGCCCTAAGTGATATTTTGTCCAATTTAAGCAATATTTTATGTAAATAACTGTTTTGTTGTTTTTACACGTGTATTTTGTACAAGTATGTTATTGATATAAAATATTATTATTCATATACAATGGAATTATGCAATCATGTTTGTCAATTGTTTTTTTTTATAATGTATGTTATTGTTATACGTAATGTTAAAGTTTTGATAACTTATATTTTGCCAATACAATAATAATTATTGCTCTCTGTCCAAAAATAATTTAGTAACAAAAAGTCCCAAAGAGGAGAGTCCAAAATATAAATTGTATGTACTAGATTTCAGTCAAGGGCTGCTCCTGGCAGAATAATGATTACGTACTTTAACGTAATTACCTGATAAATATTATGTTACAGTAGTTCTCCAATCAGTGTCAATTGAAAGTGCCATACATAAGATATATAAGTACAATGGTAACTAATTAAAATTCAGTGAATGATGTAAGAAATGTAAATGTTTGGTGCTATTAATAGTTGTAAGATATCCAGTGCCTTAAATGTTGTTGTACTTACAATGTGCTTAAACTGTACAAATGTTGAATAATTTTATATGAGATTTTTATTCATTAGTTTATTATAGGTGCGATAATCTAAATGCTATAAGGTTTCTAGTCCACATAACAAATAAAATGCTTTTTATTATTTTGTTTGTTTTATTTGATTACATTATTGAGATCAATACAATGTGGTTTTCTATCAGGAGTTACAATCATTTCAATAATCATGCTTGAATAGGGACACTAAAGGGAGAGGCATAGCAGTTATGCTGCTATATTTGACTTCTTAGTCTTGAATATACTTGATGTATTGCATTTAGCAATACATCAAGTATATTAAAATTTCAGATGCTTACATAAGGAATAGGCATTATGCTTATGCACAATAGAAGGTAATACATGTGTTCATAATACATGATTTAAGGAATGTGTAGACATTTAAAAGTATGAGTATTCTTACATTGATCTGACAATAAACACACAAAACGAATGTTTTACAACAGAAAAATACTTATTAAAAAGTTTTAACTTAAAGTAAAAAATGCAAGTAAAACATATTGCACCACTTGTAAACAACAATCCTGAGTTGTTCCCATTCGTCAAGATTTTATGGAAAATGCTAAGGTAGCCATGATAATAATTAATGTCTTTCATTTCAAGTCATGTTTACAAATGGTGCTATACTTTTAAAAACGACACACAACACTGACTAATACAAAAAGATGCCATTATTAAAGATTCCTCGATCCTTATTTTCAGCTGAAGTTAGCGTCTTTTCTTCTTATCATGTCGCCTGGCTCGAGACATGGCTGCCCGATGCCCAGGTGACGACTGCTCAGAGCTGCATTCATCGCTGTCTGTGTAAGCCTGAAGTTTGTAGAAAAGATATTTTTTTTTTCATTTCAATTTAAATGGATAAACAAAATGCAGATGTTTCAATGAAATATTTATGTTTATAATATGTAAGCAGTGATAGTGTGCCTATTGGTGCGACCATCAAACTGCCAATTCAAGGGACTTGACTTCGTACCCCAGAAATGCACCACTGATTTTTCAGATTCATGTGCATATTGTATAACTATCACTTGCTTTGGTGAAGGAAAACATTGTGAGGAAACCACCATGCCTGAGACATATTTCTCAACGGCATGTAAAGCAAAGTCAGAGGGCCATGAGCAGCATAACAACTCTGACATCGAGTTAGGCACTAACCAAAAGATAAAGAAAGAAGATATGTAATATATGAAAGAGAAAGGAGTAAATGATGCCATGATCATTTACTCCTTGAAAGATGAAAACATGGTGCGCCAAGCCCAAGTAGAATGGGACAAGGGCAGGAAGATGATGATGGAATCAGACAAGTGAAACAATGTTGGTTAGAACAAACTGTGGTCACATAAAATAATGTGTCATGGTGATGCATAACACTCACCTGTTATAGTACCTAGTACCTAATCTGTAAAGGGGATTTAACATTTAGCGAATTCTATGCCTCGTACCAACTGGCCAGTAAATCGTAAGGGACCATTTCAGAAACGCAATTCACTGAGAAGCTCATTTATTTAAGTCAAAACGACAGTGGATTAATGGTTTACCTTTTCGTATGGATGCGGCTCGCTTTGTTCGTCAGTTAGCGTCACACAAGCCATGAGACAGGCAAGCTGGAAGGCCGCACCGATATACAAGCCATATCGAATCACTGTACTCATCAAATCTTCAGCGAATATCTCACTAGGAATCATTTTAAATGTCGATCGATAAACACAACAGAAATGGAAGCAAGTAAACGTAGAACGGTTAAGCGAATTAATTATCAGTGTACTCCTGGAGTAGTGCTAACAGACGCAGCATTTGATACTGATAATGGTAATAATAATGCTCCTGGGGTGATATTACTACATTAGCATGGGCCAATGATCCAGGAAGGGACGTAAGATCAAAACAATTACTCCTGGACATTTTGAAATTTTTAGCTGTCACTTCCAGATTGAAAGACGTACTAAAAAAATCAATACCGAGTATGAATGTTGCCAGATCCGAGTGTGTTTATAAAATAAGGTTTTGTTTTACTCTGTTGAAGCAATAATGCTCTAAGGTGGTTTTGGTCGTGTGATTGCGGGTGTGGTCTGTGGTTGGTTGCGCTCATATTTAGTAATTATGAATTTTAGATCTATACCTGCAAAAACCCCAAAGTAATTCCAACGGCACTAAACCGCTTGATACGGGCATGATTAGGACATGACATAGAGGGCCAACTCTGATCACAATCACAAATAACTTTACACGATTATTGAACAGAAAATAGAATTTACAATGAAAACTCCTTATTTCTCGTAGTGCTACATATTTTATCGAAAACTCTGAAAAATCTGAAATATCAGCTATCACGCAGTTCGTTTTTTCGTTGGCAGCAATTTTTAACCGGAATAGCGCGAAATTCAAATCTTTCGTGAATTCTGATGGTGGATCCACACAGCCCGGCGGCACTGCCAGCGGCATTGCCGGCGGCTTGACCGTAAGCAAAGCCGCCAAAAGCCGCCAGTAGACGGGGCAAGCGCGGCCGTGAATCGATATTCAATTCACAGTTTCTCCACAAATAGTTGGTTCGATTATTTCCGATGTGTGTATCATTGGTGTTAACCTTGTCGGGCTATGTAAGATTATTAAACACAGAAGAAGCGTGGCTTTCAGTGTCGCGAACTTTTATGGTAAAATGGAATCTACCGTCAAATGTGGCAACTTGACATACAATGAGCAACTTGCCCATTAGTGGTCTTTACGAAGAAAACCTCTTTACGTATAGAATTTAAAAAAGAGTTACATGTAATCACAGTATACGTAGTATACGGGAGTACGGCGGTCATACACGACCGCCGTACTTCCGTCCCGTCCCGCGCCCGACCCTGTACATAGAGTATAATTATAACCTTTCACCCTGTATATGTACTGTGCTTTTGACAGTGATGTATAAACAGTGTGTTAACAGTAGTAGGTTTTTTATATTTACCACTGGCAACATATTCTTTTTCCACTGTTGTAACACTGTCGGTTAAAAAAATATGGCGTTTCGAAGTCGAATGTAGACAAGACGTTTTTTTGCTAGTGTGTGAAAATTGTGTTTATAGTGCTAAAACTGTTGATCTCAGGTGAGTAAAATTTTGATATATTCTGAAGTATATTCCGTAGATTTATTATTGGTTGTTAAATATCCGTTTTTAGTTCAATCAACCGAAATATTTGCTTTGGTCATGATAGTTGAGGTTAGGTCAAGTTGCCATTACCAGCATAGTGGCATCTTGACCTATGCCTAGGGTTGACACATTATGTTGACACGAAATTAAACATTTTATTCCCTGAGGGCGGGAAGTGAGTCACGGACAAATAGGTTTTTTTCTATGTATGTACCCTTATTTTTTAATTAGTACACGTGAATATGTAGCAAAGAAATTTATAGGTGTTATTTTCGTATCAAATAAATAAATATATATAGACAAATTTACTTTCGCATTAAGTTAGGATTTCTATATTTGAGGTCCCTTTTATTAGTAAATAAAATTCGAAGTAACTATACCTAGGTACCTATTTTAGTTTGGTTTTAGGAGAAAATGCCACCAAAAAAACGAGATCGTCGAAGACTTGGGTCAAGACCATAGGTACAAAAATTACACCGAAGAAATGTTAACACTAGCAATTGATATGGTCCAAATTGATATTGTAACATGTTAGCATTGTTGTACACAATAGCAATTGATATTGTACCAAATATTAAATTTAAGTAAAAGTGCCATTAGTAGCTATTAAGTATAACATTTTTATTCGTGCCATTTGAATTGTAACAAATGTTTAACTTAAGTTGAAGTTTTAATATTTTATATAATACATTTAATTTCTAATAAATAATATATATTATTTCAAAATTTGTTTTTGTGACAGCCCTATACGGTGCGAATGATTTGTATGGAAATTGTATTGAATCCTATGGCAACTTGACCTACTAGCCAGTATTACCAGTTATTAGGCTGTCTGTAATTCGGAAAGGAATACCATATTTAAAAATACGTAAAATATGGCAAATTGACCTAAAACAAAAAAATAATGTGTATTTATCTATGAGAAATGACGTTCAGGTCAAGATGCCAAATTGGCGTCAATTTGACCTCTGTTAAATTTCTTTGTCTATATCGCCAATTTCAAGGTGTTTCAAAGAAATCGATAATTATTATGAACTATGAACTTATTTTTATCACAAACAGATCATAAGATATAAAAAAATCTATAGGTATCAAAGTTATTTGATAAATTCGAAAAAAATGTGGTCAAGTTGCCACATTTGTCGGTACCTAATTGTTTAGGTGCTGTGATGGAAAACATATTCGTGTAATATGTCCAAGTAATAGTGGATCAGAATATTACAATTACAAGTCATATTTCAGTATTGTTTTGCTTGCCGTGGTTGATGCGAATTGTAACTTCTTAAACGTTGATATCGGTTGCCAAGGGCGCATGTCTGATGGTGGAGTTCTACGTAACCAAAGAGATCTAAAAATATTTGAATGTCTTTGTACGTAACACTAGTTTGTTTCAAATGAAACAAGATGAATCTGAACATTTACCACAACCACAAACATTAGGAGGAAGAAATACGGCAGTGCCTTTTTATTTCATCGGTGATGACGCAATCCCACTCTCGCGCAACATCATGAAACCATTTTCAGGAAATCATGCGAAGGGGTCACCGGAGAGAATTTACAAACATTCAGAATTCTTCATACACGTTTGAATTTACAACCTCGGACAGCAAAACTTGTGGTGATGGCTTGTGTGGGTCTGCATAATTTTATAAGGCGAGGTAACAGGAGTTTCACGGTGAAAGTACCTATACAATTAAATAATAAACAGAATACGGTTAATTTTGAGCCAGCGTTTATTAGAAATGAGCTTCAGAATTACTTTCTATCTGAACAGGGTCGACTTCCTTGGCAGCACCGAGTTTAATGTGAGGAGTGTGTTCTTATTTTGTATGTATTTAATAAGATGCCTAATTTGTAATAAAACTAATACAACTGATACTGAACCAATAACATGACTTTTATTAAGAAAATAAGCAAGAAATATTATAATATAAATTTTGGGGGCGAAGTTTTGTGAAGTAACGTGAGAGTGAAGTTGTCGCCTTAATTGAGTTCCTGAAGAGTCTGAAGACTTTCATAATTACTATTATCTGAGCTATCTTGCCCCACGTACTCGTGTAGTCGGGTATAGGCTATTTAAAACTACCTAAGTTCAGGTACCTGCTTACTTTATTAAAACCGAAACATTTCAATTAAGTCAACTCATAGCTAAGATAAATCTTCCATAAGAAAACAATAACACAATTAATGATGAAATTGCGATTGGTCTGGGTTGGTGCACTATCAGCAGAAACGAATCACTTAATTAAAAATGAAAATAGATGGACACCTTATCCATAGGCGAAGTCGCGTCTTTTCTTTCTTGAGGCCGGTTACATCTACATACACCTCCTGGGTCGGCTAGTTATTTTCATCAAATTAGACCAGAAATGAGGCTACTTATTTTTACTTTTATTGGTGAGTAGGAAATATTTGTTTTATGACGAGTTAAGTTTAGTCCAGTCCGGTCTAGTCTGGACTGGTCCGTCTGGTTTGTCTGTCTGATACAGGCTTCGGTGTCAGGTTGAGTGCGAATGAATATCCAGTCAAGTTAAGTCTGTTGATCATGTTCATGTTCCCAATGACCACAATTCTGAAATGCTGTAAAATAGGTAGTACTTACTATGTAAACATAAAACCAACCACGCCTGTAAGTAATACTCTAAGTAGTTAGTTAGTTAGGCAATGGTGTAGGTAAATAATAGTACCTGGTATGTATAAATAGCATATAATAATAGAAGAGTAAATACTTACAACGTGGCAGACACAGAGCCCGCTTGATCTGGATCGTTTTTATAGGATTGCTCTTCACTAGCCTTAGACCAAGAAAAATGAAAAGAGAGAAGGAAGGCCTTTGCCCTGCAATGGACGAAAGAGGCTAATAAAAATACATACCTAGAAACAACCCCTTGGGGATGCAGGAGTCTAACCGTCGTATCTATAGTCAAGTTAAAGTAATTACTTTTGCTTAAGCAATTACTTGTGCATATTTTTTTATGCAATAGAGGACATTTTAAAAGAAGTAAGAACCGTTAAAGAAAGTAAAGCTGAGAATTCTAACTTTTTACTGTTCCAAATTCAACCAATTACTAAAATACATAATAAAAATGACATTTACTCAACTTAACTTTAACTTGACTATAGAAACGACGGTTAATCTCCACCCTGTATAGGCTTGCTAGGACACAGTGTACCGCCTGACGCAAGTAGCATGGCCTCAAGTCGTGATTAGCGCTTCGAACCGAATTCCTTACATAAATGGTGGCAGAGTCATTTACTAAAGATCTTATTTTGTTGCAGTTATTTATTTAAGTTTTATAGTTTCGGCAAGAAATTGTAATGAGAGCAAAGCCCGACACTATATGGACCTTTCAGGATTTGTGCGGAGACATTTCGGTTTGGTAATAACGATCATTTATTAGCCGACTTCCAAAAGGAGGAGGCCGTTTCGTTTGTGGCCGCCGATAACCAAAAAGGGACCATTGCTCAAGACACTTTGTTTTACTTAAAAATAAAATTTAACACTTGGAAAAATTACCACTTTTGGGAAAAAATACTTTGGGCTCGTACCCAAAACTCCATGCTTAACAGTTGCGTTGCTGCCAATAAACCAACAAGGCAGTCAACAAGTATTAAAAGAGCTGCTCCATTGCAGTCCACGGCTAAGTTACGAAAGTTTACTTGGGCCGACGTCGGAATCGGATGCGTTGCTGCTGCTGGTACACATATTAATCGCACAGCTGACGTAGGTAACCTATCCGGGCACATCGTACGTAGTAGTGGCGGTCGACTGTAGGAACTGTAACGCTTGAGCTTGAGCCTGAGCGGCTTGAGACGGTCAGAAAAACATCTATGTCCATAGATACAATAATAACGAAAACTACGGCATCCGCCTCTATTAGGTTCGAACAACGGGACCCGACGTCGCTTCTTTACTTATCGTTTGTAGGTAGCATCGTTGATGTATCCCGGGAATGTGATCTGCTCCCCGGCGGCTGAGTTTATACCTCTTGGCCATTTAGCATTGGGAGCAGAGAAAAGAACTGAACGAGAATTACTTGATGCCTTTGGTGTTGAGTGCAAGACAGAGGTAGTTATTTGTTATAATTCGTTGTCGATATATTATTTTTTGTATTTTGATACCATATGTAGCACCCTATTTTGATAATTACACACACACTTTTTACACAGCTAAGGCAAACGTGCAGGAAACTTATTGCCCGCTTGAAGCATCTGCCAGGATGTAGGTTAGATGTGGCCAGCAGAATATTTGTTTCTAGCGAAAACCTTATCAAAATCGACAGGACGTTCAAGAAGCGCATTTACAATATATTCAAGACCACTGTTGGGATGATTAAACCATCGGATCCGAATGGTGCTAGAAAAGAGATTAACAAATGGGTAAGGACAAAGGGGCTTTACCATTTTTTTGTGTTTTTTATCTCACGGGCCCTGTTTAATAAACGTTACAATCCAAGAATTTTGTAAATAAGTGACATACTTATTTGTAAAGTCGTGTGACAAGTGCTCTTTAATAAACCTTACAATTATGTAAGAATTTTACAAGAAAATAAACATTACAAATATTACCATTACAAATGCTGTTTATTAAACATTTACATGTGTAGCAAACGCCTGTAGATGTCGATAACAATAATGTATCTACAAATTTGTAATTGTAAGTTACAAATTGCATAAAATGTAAGTTTTTGTTGAAGATTCTTAAATCGAAGTTTCAAAAATCTTAGAATTTTAAAATATTTATAACCTTAGGTACTTTTCTATTCGTTTGATTCATAACGAAAGTCATGGAGCACAATAACAAAATCACGATTCTGTCTCTAATATATGAGACTAAAAATTCTTATTCGGTCGGTTCAGTGAAAAATTAACTCACGATTTGAAAATAAAAATGTAAATCAGTTATGTATCCTTTAGTTACACCATGTGCATCTGCTATAACATGGTATGGTGAGCCGCAGCCCATCCAGTGCATTGCACACAAAATTTGCTAAGTGGGTGTAAGGGCTGCATTTCTCTTTGAATCGTATTTAAGATCATGTCCTATTTTCGTTACTAAATATTGGCCGGTAGTTTTGCTGATCCGAAATTTTTCTAACAAAATTGTAAAGTTCTGACACAAGGCGAAATTGTTCTACAATTTACAAAATATGTAAAGTTGTAATTACAATTATGCGTTCAATAAAATAGTTTTCCCTACAAATATGTAAATTGTGACCTGTAAATAGAAAAAGTTTATTAAACAGAAATATGTAAAATTGTAGGTTCAATTTTACAATTTTGTCAGTTTTCCACCGTGGTAAATATGTAAGTTGTATTCTTTATTAAACAGAAACTTGTAGAATTGTGACTTGTAAAATACAATTACAATTTACAATTTGTAACGTTTATTAAACAGGGCCCAGTGTTACATTTAAAACTATAGCTGTTGCTTGCGACCTTCGTCCACGTGAAATTATTATAAAAATATTAGTTCCCTATTTGAATAGAAATTTGTTACCTAACAATTTCATGGAGAGAACCGTCACTTCAACTTTAAAACGTTTAGGACCTATTTCACGATGTTCGAATAACCACCACTTAACGAATAAATGGAACAGCATTTGTATGAAATGATCCGCCAAGTAACATATCGGGAACTCTATCGCAGGTGGTGAAACAGGCCTTAATGGTATTAAATTGCGTAACTCAATATTTTAAATATTTCTTTTTACAAATCAGATTGCCGGTTCGATCAGGCATAAAATAAAAGATATCAGACCATTGGCTTTAACCAAAGAAACAGCGTTGGTTGTGGTCAGCGTTGTATATTTTTCGGTAAGTACCTACACATTATTATTTGTATTTCAGTACAGTAAAAAATCAATAAAACTGGTACGGATACTGCAAGTATTCGATACCTACCTATTAAGATATTTGTCAGTGTCCGGGGTACACAGCCGATTCACAATTTTTCCGTGGATATTAGTTTGACTGATGTTCTGTTGGTGATGATCATTTTCTTCTTCTGTCTGCAAAGTTTGTCTAATTTGGCTTGGCGATTGTTATTAGGCATTAGAGATTGGATTATATGCAGCTTAAAATAGTCAAAATATGCAACTCAAATGCTCGAAGTATGCAACAAACTAAATAAATAAATTATGTAATAGGATATACTTAATGTTTTTTTTAAAGTAGGTACTTTCAATTTCACTGTACAGTATATATTAATTCATAATCACCACTATACGATAAGCAAATCTTCAAGAATACGTTTTAAAGATGAGATCATTTTACAGGGTAGATGGCACAAAAGATTTGACAAAACCTACAGAGACACATTTTGGAATTTTTTGGGCAGTCCTCACCCCATTCAGATGATGTCTAAACGCGCGGGCTACTTTTATTTGAACTCTACGATTTTGAAATCTCAGGTAATTAATAATCTGTACGAGTATTCTTGCCGTTAACTAGCAGGGAATATACCATTGGAAATGATATACGTCCCCTTAAAAAAATACCTTTTAACTATTTTATCAGCTCCATTGGTGCCCGCTAGCACTAGGTGACTCCTAATCTCTAATTTTCCAGCGTTTTTACTTAGGCATTTATTAAGGTGTCAGGTGAAACCTTAGCAGGCATGAGTATTATTGAATTATGGCAACTTGATTGTATATTGCAAGCATTTAGGTTAGGTTGCGTGTTAATTCGTGTTCGAAACACTACACTGCGCTCCAAAAAGCAAATCGATGACGTGGCTCAAAAGGCTGCCCAACGAGCTGTGGGCGCGTAAAGCTTAGGTTTGGTGCCGCGAAACAGTGACACGGGGTCGCGGCAGACCACGAAGGAAATGGCGGGACGAACTGAATGTCTTCCTTTAGTATTGGAAAGAAGTAGCACAGAATCGTGATCATTGGAAGGGATGTAGAGGTGCCTTTGCTCAGCATTGGGACAATATGGAATAGCTATAATAATAACAAACATGTAGGTATCATTGTTCCTACGAAATTTTATACGAATAACGAAAGCAGGCACTAAATTTATTCCTCACCTAGAAAACTAGATCAGGAAATCAGTTAAACAACCTCGAAAATGATTAAAACCTGATTGATTTCCACAGATCATAAAATTACCTTACGTAGGTAAGCGGTCGTCAATGATTATAGTCCTACCGGACAGGACCCGAGATTTCCACGATGTCTTGAAAACTTTGGCAAAAGCACCGGAACTATTAAACGATGCTTTGTCACAAATGAAGTACGAGGATGTAACTGTCATGATACCAAAGATTAAAATAGAGTCTGAATTGGATCTGAACTCTTTGTATAGAAAGGTGAATCTTCAAATCTTCATTTATATCAATTATACTTCTATGTTTTACTACTATTATAAATGCGAAAGTTTGTAAGGATGGATGGACAAATGGATGAACTGGATGTTACTCTTACATCCAAAAACTACTGAACGGATCTGGATGGAATTCGGCACACAGATGGTTTATAACCAGGATTACCACATAGGATACTTTCTATCCCGCTAGTACGATCCCCTGGGACAATTACCGAACTACCCAGGGGTTAAGCCGCGGGCATAATCTAGTATAATACTAAACAGGAGCAGAGTGAAGGCAAGCCTCACCTCCTAAGTCCTTACCATATAAATTTTCCTGTCATTCATTTTTGATAAATGACATGTCAGATAGACACGTGGCAAATATTTAAACCATTAGATGCCACTGTAATTAGAATAAAACGCTAAATTGAGCATACTGAGAGGAGTGAGCACACAGTCGAGATGGGTGTTTGTAACATTGTCAAAGAATACTATAAAATTGGAGTAATTATTTTTTACTTTTGTTAACAGGGTGGTCCTATTCACTGAGTTGAAGGCATTGCCTTATAGTGTGTGGTTAATTTAGTTTAATTTATTAATTAATGCATATACTCGTAGTTAGTTTTGAACTTAATATGTAATTATTAAAAGATAACGTCATCATCACGTAATATCACGCCTCACCTAGTAGTACACCCACATTTCGTCAATTTTGTTTTAATCCCATGTAATAGGAAGTTACATAAGAAATAATCAAGTATTAAAAGGTTTAAATACCAAATAAACGATTCAAATTACAGATTGGGGTCGACTCTATATTTTACCGTGCACACTCACATTTAACTGGAATAGTCAGCGGTGAAAATGTAACCGTAACTAAAATAATACACAAAGCACTTATTGACGTACACGAGAACGGCAGAAACGCAAGTGGTGGTGGTAAGCTAAAAACTATCAATACTAGTGTTGTAGCCGTCATACGCAGAAATGGCATTCAATCATTATACAGTCATTAAAACAAATAAATTAATCATTTATTTTGGATCAATTTATTTTACATTAATTTTGTAAAACCCACCAAACTGCGAAACAGTTTGTCCGCGGGAATAGCGCTCGTCTTAATGGGTACACTTGGTTCCCATGCAATCTAAAGAAAAAATGCAAAAAGTAAGCAAAAAAAGTGGGTACATACCTACAGACAGTCATGTGGCAGCGCGAGCCGCCGCCGCCACACAAGACATTTCAAAAGGTATTTAACCTCCGACAGTAGCACCCCACAGCAACATTATAAAAACGATAGTGCCAAGATCAGTCACCAAAACCTCAAGAAAAGTGGAAAGTTTTTGTTAACAGATGGTTATTGCACCTTTTTTCGATTACTTTTTGGGTTTGATTGTTTATTTATTAATTTTACTATTTATGTACCTACACACAGAAGACAACACAGGAAATAACATATAATATTTGAGGTACTGCTTATTTCTTAAGAAATTTAAAATTAATATGTTAAAATGAATAAATATAAAAACAAACATGGGTGCCGGCAGCAGGGTGCAAGTGTACCCCACACTTGCACACCCCTGTCGGGAAAGAAAATACATATAAAAGATTTAAGAATATCTTAATATATTCAAGGTCGCTCGCTCAGACATATTAAATGTCTTTTGCGTTCATAAGCTTGTCTTTATAAATTGGCAGAATCAACCCCATTTCTATAATAAAGAACAAAAGAAACCTATCAAATTCGAGGAAAATTCTCAAGCTCGCTACGCTCGGAATTGAACTCTATTTTTTTTATTGATTGGCTTTTCTGTGTAAATCGACAAAGGTACTCCTTGTACGAATTGCTAACGAAAATCTAACATATCCGAAGTGGAATGCAAAAAAATCTAACGGTTTTCATGGAAATGAAAATGCAGCCCTCTGTAAATAATCTTGCCGGCACCCTTGAATACACATAATTATAAGCAAATATTAATATATGCTTATATAAATACATAATACAAAGATATAAACAAATAAAAATATATGTTTTTCTATGAATCATAATTGATCATAAATAATAATAATATATTTAATAATAATTTAATTGATTGTTCTTTTTCTCGTCAGGCTTAAACCTATTAAGGGTTCGTTTACTGATATGAAAAGGGGATTTCAAGACACTTGTCTATTTATGGTTTCAGGTGCAGTAATTACTCAACAGTCAAACGTTACTCCTTTGAAATTCAAAGCGAATCATCCGTTTCTATTTTATGTGATAGCTTATCAAGAACAGTTGTTTTCAGGAGTCTTTAGAGGACTATTTTTACCGTAAATAAATAGTAGGTAACTAAATTAAATAAAAATCTTGAAAAATATTGTTGTTTTTTAATTTTCTAAACATCAATCATCAGAATTCTCATGGAAACGAGGACGCAAATTGTAACGGTCAAGATGAAATATTTTCTTTGGCGTGGTAATTGCATAGGTAATTATTATTTTATTCATTTATCAGTATAAAAAGTCCTTAACAGTTACTACAGAAGCAAGATTAACACAATAGCTTATGAAATAAAAAATGCATAGTCCTCAACAGGTAACATTGCCCCTCGTCTAAAAAAATACAAGAACTGTTTTTTTTTTTTAGTATATTACGTAGGTATACTTTTTCTAAAATACTTTATTCTAAAATAAAGATAATTTTAATAATTGCTTTAATTACCCTCATACTACATATTTACTAAATGTTAAGGTATAAAGATAATGCATTGAAAAATATACGACAAGCTCATGTTAGAAAGTGAGGAGCAAAGTTGTCTTCTCCTTATGAACTATCTTCCTCCAAACGAAATAAAAAAAAAAGAAATAGTTGGAAACTTTAATAGATACAATAAATACATTTTCATATATTTATCTACTTTTACAATACATCATTGGACTAGTTTAGGCTGATTTTAGAAATGATTCCACCAGGGGATCAGTTTGCGGTACTTTTATACTTCATTGTGGTTTGTATCTACACTACCATTTAAATATAGTCACATTCAAGCGATTCAATCGAAACAAGTGCATTTGGAAGCAGGCGGGACCCATTCCATGTTTTAATAATTTTATATTTCAATGGGTCCCGTCTGCTTCTGGTCTCCACCCAGGACTCATTTGCCCCTTCGGCCATCAGTAATTCGATAAACATGGCCAGCCCACTGTCGCTACATAGGTAAGCTGAAAGCTTGCGTATTCTGCAAGCTATGTCCGGAATTCCAGTTTTTATCATGAGCTTGTTTTTTGCTTTCCAGTCGGGTTTTTTATTTATTTTAATTCCTTTTTTTATTTCTTTTGCCAATAACTCAAGCATCAAGAAAGCTTCTTTTTAGTTTTAGGCATCCATCCATCTTAAAAAAAAACAGTCCCTTATACTATCGTTTCGTTGTTCGTCTGTCTGTCTGTCAGGACTCTTTTTTTCCCAAGAACGTGAGGTGGTATCAAGTTAAAATTAATATCAAATAAGTACTTAGTTCTACGGTCACTCGAAGCTGCAAAAAATCAAGAATCTTAGTAAACGAATAAATATGGCAATTTATGTCACTTAATATTTTGCTCATTCGCAAGTATATCAAAACGTACAGGGTACTTCCGGTTGACCTAGAATCATGTGGTGAGAACTTGAGAAGTAAGGTCTTACAGCACTAAAGGAAAAATCCAAAAATCGTTCATTTGTAGTTACATCACATAAAACAATATTTTTGCAATTACAAATTTACATTTGCAGCTGGAGAACTTATTTTAACTGCAAAGTTTGATTTGTTCTTCAATTCGACCTGTCTTTTCTTATGGGCTAATAAATGAACTTCAGAGACCTGATTTCCGTGATGGACAAACCATCAACCAACATACAAGTTTGTACGGAACCCCTGGTGCGCGAGTCAGACTCGCTCTTGTCCAGTTTTTTTTTTAGTTTGCAGCACGTTTCAATCGGAATGGCGCAAAATTTAGATTTTCATGAATTTTGGGACACCCAACTAACATGAAAAACACTGACAAAATAAAAGAACATTAAACTAATTGTTGCTGATGAAAAAAACCTACGTAAGTCCTACTAAGTAAAACCTAAGTTAACTCATAACTACGTATGATAAATCTTGTACCTACAGTAAAACAATAACACGAATGACAAGTGCGATTGATTTCGTTTTGCGCACTATCACTAGAAACGAATCACTTGATTGAAAAATCGATTGACATCTTATCGGTTAGTCCAAGTCGTGTAATTTTCTTTTGTGTAGACGATTTGCGTCTCATGGATCGGCTAGTTAATTTAATCAAATGAGACTAACTTTTATTGGTGAGTGTCAGGAAACCTGGACTTGTAATTAATATAAGTCTGAAATCGCCACCCGTCTTGAGCAAGCGTGGCGATCAATGCTCGTACCTTCTCTGTTTGATAAGAGGCCTTTGCCCAGCAGTGGGACAGTTACAGGCTGGTATTATTATTATCTCCTTTATTTATTTTTCTTTCTTATTATTATTATCTCCTTTATTTATTTTATTTCCTTATTTTTACATTTTTAATATTCCCATAGAAAATAATAAAAAAACATTTAAAAATATAAAAAAAAACTTGTAGCCCACCGGTATTGGGAACAGGGTCCAAGCTACCGGCGGTCAGGGCTCCAGAGAGAGGAACCTCCTAACAATACGAGCCAGGAGTATCGCTTTCTGAATCAAGCCCTTGATCCAGCTGCCTAACGAGAGCCTCCTCAGGTATTGGTCGAGGCTCTTGGCAATTAAGCCATTGGCGGAAACAACTGTCGGCACAATGATCGCCGAGTCCACTTCCCACATGTCGACAACCTCGCGAGCCAAGTCAAGATACTTGATGTTTGTTTATCTTTCTCGGCTTTCACGAGGTTCCCATCATGCGGGACCGTTATGTCAACAATCATTGCGCGCCGCTCTGATCGATCCACCACCACTATATCAGGCTTGTTGGCCACAATAGTCCTGTCAGTAATGATGGATTGATCCCAGTACAGTGTGATATTGCCATTTTCGAGAACTGGGTCGGGCACATACCTATAGTACGGCACTTCCGATTCCACAAGTATGTATTTTAGAGCAAGTTGCTGATGGATAATCCTGGCTATAAGAGTGTGTCTATGCAAGTACTCTCCGTTAGCTTGACGAGAACATCCGGAAATAATGTGACGAATTGATTGATTCGCCCGGACGGTGGCATGCCCGACATAATTATGTCAACCGTGCCGTCCTTAACAAAAAATGTCCGGTAGTTATTCGTCATCACAACTTCATCCATAATTGCGCAGACAAAACCTTCGGTTTCTCCGAAGAGGTCGCCGGAACGTAGGCAGGCTACGGACGCTGATAGGTCCACATCGGGCCCATGCAGGGCCCGGAAAAAGCGCCCGTGGAGCTCCTTACTCTGCCATACCTCCATGCGGTCGTTAGTGTCAAGCACTACAGGTTCGCACCAGTTTTATTTAGCCAAGGAGAGCGGGGTGAGGCCCTTGTCCATTGCAACCACATCTCGATGCATCCCCACGTCGGTTTCCAGGAAAAAAATCCTGAGACTGCATATCTCGCGATTGTGGAGAGTCTTAGCGTTTAAAAAGCCTCGACCCCCGCACCTCCGCGGGATATACAGTCTCATAACCGAAGATCGTGGGTGATGTATTCGATATGCCGTCAACAATGTACGGACCTTCCTATCCAGGGCGTCTAGTTCCATTTGACGATGCCGAAAGAATACATCAAAACCGGCATGACCCAACCGTTGAAGGCACGTACCTTATTTCCGCGCGATAAAAGACTATTGAATACTTTTCTCAGGCGGCCAAAGAAGCGCTCCTTCAACGATTGCTTCATGTCAGCTACATTGATGCCCAGCGCTTCCGACATACCCAAATACTTGTAGGTTTCGGTTGCTGAGAGGGATCTAAGATATATGGAATCCGAGAGCTGGGTTTCTACAGATTCCACATTTTCACCTCGCTTTACATGCATGACCGCACATTTGTCCACACCAAATTCCATCCTGATGGCGCCACTGAAAGTTTCAGTTACCTTGATTAGCTCCATCAGTCGCAAATCGTTGGGGGCAAAGAGTTTCAGGTCATCCATGTAAAGAAGGTGAGACATAACCTGACCTCTCCTCAACCGATAGCCTAACCCTGAATCCTCCAGCAGCGTGCTAAGAGGATTCAAGGCTAAGCAGCACCAAAGTGGACTCAAACTATCGCCCTGGAATATACCCCGCTCTATACTTATCGGCTCGCTATTCCTCTGGATTTGCCGACATCCTGGATAGCGAAAGACTGTCCTCCATTGCCCCATACACGATATCAGGAAGGTGCGCAGAGTTGCATCAACTTTATACAACTCTAGCACCCTCATGAGCCATGTATGTGGCACCGAGTCATAGGCCTTCTTATAGTCTATCCAACATGTTGACAGATCCTTTCGGGAACGGCGAACCTGTTGGCTAATGGCCATATCAATGAGGAGCAGCTCCTTAGTACCACGGGACCATTTCCTACATCCATTTTGAGAAGCGGACATGATGGAATTGTCATCAATGTGTTCGCTAATTTTAGCTCTCAAAATGGATGTAAAAACTGTATAGACTGTCGGAAGGCAGGTAATCGGTCTATAATCATAATCATAAATCATTTATTTGCTGGTCAAGGGTATATACAGTGGTGTTAACATTACATTCAATATCGTTCTCCTTGATCTACCTTACTGGCATGCAAATTTTATTTTTATAATTCGGAAACAAAGTGCTTAGTAGATTTAAACAGGTACATGCATCAATATAAAATTAGAATAGTTATAAGTCAGATTATCAGTACAATTTTATAATACAAATTATAAACAAACAATATTTTAGACTATAAGTACCTAAACATAATTAAATTCATTTCATCAGGGCTATGTCAATTCAGAAATTAAAATGTCACTTAAACTATTAGAAATTACGCAATTTTTTTTTTATTAAATCAATAATGTGTAAAGATGTATTTTCTAGTCACATTATTTACCTTCGAGAAAATGACTAATTTTATAATAGGTTTTGCTGACTAGAAAGTCATGTAAACGTTTTTTGAAAGGATTACCATTCAAGCTTCTTAATTCATCTGGTAGCCTATTATAAATTTTTGGTGCCATACCGTATATGCTCTTACGTAGTAGTGCCGTATTTGCTTGTTGTAATCGCAATATATAATTTTGTGTTTTTTTCCTCCTACTACGAGTGACTGTGTCTGCCAGAGTCTCAAAAAATTCAGGGTTTGATTTTATAAAGGTCGCGGTTTCAAAAATGTACAGACACGGTAACGTCAGGATTTTATATTGTCTAAAGTATGGTTCACAGCTATTTTGAATTTTAAGATTAAACATCGCTCGTATACACCTTTTCTGGGCTTTGAATACGGGTGCAAGTTTAAATAGCGCATATGCTGTACTGCAGATTTTTTTACATAGTTCCTCTGTGTGTGCTTTCCAATTTATATTGTCGTCAATAGTTAGTCCTAAAAATTTAGTTTTGGCAACCTCGCTAATTTCAGTATCATTATAGTCAATTCCCAAATCTTTAAATTTTGGCATTCTTTGAGTAAATTGCATTAGTTTCGTTTTATTTATATTTATCTTCAAATTATTGTTATCTAGCCAATTTATAATATTCAATAATGTAGTGTTTATGTCAGCTTCGTAATCATTTTTATTTTTATATTTTATAACAACTGTACTATCATCCGCAAACAATGTCATAGGATGAGTGGTAACTTTAGGCAAGTCATTTATATATAAAATAAATAACGGGGGGCCTAAGACAGTACCCTGTCCAACCCCATATTTTACTGTTCGCATGTGAGAAGTATAATATGTTTCTTCTCTTTTATTAGCTTCATTTATGCGTTTTATCTCTACGAATTGTTTGCGATCCGTCAAATACGGTTCTATAAGACTCAGAACATTTCCCCGTATACCATAATGATCTAGTTTTGCAAGTAAGATTTTATGATCCACATAGTCGAACGCTTGTGTCATATCGCAAAAGATAGCGCAGATCGGTGTTTTAATATCTAATTTTGCCATTATAACATGCAGAAAATCATATATAGCTCTATTTATGCTCTTCTTTTGTCTGAACCCTTTTTGCTCTTTAGCTAGAATGTTGTGTTCCTCTAAATAGCCGTAAAGTTTTTTATGAATAAATTTTTCGAAAACTTTTGAAAATACTGGTATAAGTGTGACTGATCTGTAACACTCCATAAGTTCTCTATTTTCTTTTTTGAAAAGCGGTTTCACTACTGATGTTTTTAATCCATCAGGATAGATACCTGTGGAGATACATAAATTTATAATGTGGCTCAAATGAGATGATATATATTGGCTTATGAATTTTACCACTTTAAATAAATAAATAAAAAATAAAATTCATTTAATTCAGATAACATAGATCCATACAGTGCAACTAAAATAAAATAAACATTGAAGTCACAATAAGATAAAATTAAAATTCATTCAAAATTAAAATACAACATTCAGATTTAAAATAAGATAAAATTAAAATAAAATAAAGAACCATAAATGATAAAATTAAAATTAAAATCAAAATTAAAATTAAAACATTCAAATCACCCGCTTAATAAACGACACCTATATCGGAGAAGAGATCCTATCCGCTACAGTCTTCAGAATGCCATTGCAGCTGCCACGCAATCTGCAGATCAGGGAAACAGTTTTCTTGCGAATGACGGCATGAAAGCCATCAGTTCGATACAGCGCGAACATCCCAGATGCACTACAGAAGCGAGGCAGCCCCAACATCATCCTGAAGATGTTGTTATATTGGACGCGCAGGACATCCAGAGATCTTTTGGTGTGCTTGACCCACAGGTTTCCCGTATAAAAGCTTTGACAATACGCTTTGAACAACGTTATTTTTACTTGTTCAGAGCAGCGGGAAAATCTGCGGGCCAGCATGTTACCTCTCACCGCTAAAGCCCTGCGCTCCCTCTCAATGTCCATATCGTCATCAAGACCCTCGGTAATTAAATGCCCTAGGTATTTAAATTTCGTCACACGGTTTATGCACAAGCCATTAAGGGTTATATTATGTGAATACTCAGGGCATCCACCAGCGGCCCTAAAGACCACATATTCGGATATTTTTTGGACATTGTAAACAAGGCCATGTGCAGCAGCATAGGACTCACATACTTTTAACAGCTCTCGGAGACCTCTCACCGTCGGACTCAGCAGCACCATGTCGTCCGCGTAGCTAATGTTGTTGAGGCAAACGCCATCTATCGAACAACCAACACGCTTGCTACTAAGCTCGACGATGAGGTCATTTATGTATAGGTTGAAAAGCTTGGGTGACGTCAAACCCCCCTGCTTTCCAACGTATATGCTTCAGATAGCGTATTATTCCACCTTACAAAATTTGTTTGGTGGGAATACCAATACTTAAGCAAATTGAGCACCCCCACCGATATACCCGTGCTCCCCAACTTTCTCCAGAGCACATCGTATGAGACAAGATCAAAAGCTTTGGAGAGGTCGAGGAAACACGCATACACCGGTGTCCTGCGCTCCATATAGTATTGGACAGTATGCTTGAGACCTACGATGGCAGCCTCCGTGGATAACCCGGGTCTAAACCCAAACTGCGCGTCGTGTAATTTAATGTACTTATCTATGTAGGAATCAAGCACACCGTCCAGCACTTTAGCAATTATCGTTGCTAACGATATGGGATGGTAGTTCCCACTATCAGAGATATCCCCAGTCCTGTTCTTCACAATCGGCACTACGATGGTTTTCATTAAGTCATGTGGTAAGTATGAGTGACTCCAGCACATCGTGAAGAACAATGCCAAGAACCTCGGCAGGTGAACCCCAGCATGCCGCAGATGCTCCACACTGAGCCCATCGTGACCAGGAGATTTACCGCCAGTCATTTTATTTACTTTACTTTTACTTTGGTTGATATTTCATCATATCCTACACTGTTTGTGTTTTTCAGTGATGATATAATCGCTTCAACATCTGAGGGGATACAGGGTGCAAGAAACATGAGTTATTTCTCCTGTCTATGTGTTTAGTAACTGTAGCGCCACGATTTGCAACAGGAACAATTTTATCAACAAAATAATCACTGAAAGCATTAGCTATCTCTTGTGGACTTGTTACTATTTCATTGTTACCTTTCCTCAGTTTGGAGATCGTATTGGGGGGGGATTTTGTTTTGACTGATTAATAATTTTCCATGTGGTTTTGATTACATTTTTAGATGTTTTTATGTTATTAATATTTTGAGAGCGTTGTGTTAGCCTAATTATATTTTTTTTTCGAGCATAGTTTTTATAGTTGCGTTTGTTTACATTATTTGGCTTTAGTCTATGTTGCCATAACAGCTTTCTTTTAATCTTGCTACATAATTTTATCCCCCGCAACACCCATTTTGTTTTATTTGTTGATTTTATTGTGGTAATTTTAAATGGAAAACATAGATTAGAGAATAGTTTAAACGTGTCCATAAATGCATTATATGCTACATTTGGTTTATCAGTTGAATATAGATCTGTGAATGATAAATTCTTAATACATGTCTCAAATTTCTTGATATTTTCCATATTGTAATCACGTTGTTTTATGCGCCAGAACTTAATTTCGCCTTGTTTTTTAATAGGGCACTCTATTAATTGTGACGTGTGATCAGACAGTGAAAATTCGATAATCTGAGATTTACATAGCTTTCGAAAATTGGTTAAAATTATCTATACAGGTTTTACTTTTTATCCTCGTAGGTTTCCTAATTTCTAAACCTAAGCCATATTGTGACAGCAAACATTCAAATTCCATAGAGGTCCTATTACTCTTTAAAACATCAATATTAAAATCGCCTGCAATAATTACCTTTTTGTTACGCTTACCGCAAATTAACTTCAGAAGTATTTCTAACTTTTCAAAGAATACATTTATGTTACTAGGTTTAGGTACTCTGTACAAACAAATTATAATAATTTTACACTTAACTAATTCTATACCACAACATTCAAATGTACCAGACAGTGATAATCTAGCTATTTCTTGCATTTCTTGCCATTGATGCTCTTTTTTTACCAGTATGCATGCACCTCCTCTATTGATCTTTCTTCTACTATATATTGCGGCTAGTTGGTAATTTGGTATAAATAGATTTTTTTCTAGTCCTGACATGATAAAGTGCTCTGTGACACAGACCACATCAACGTTAATATCTTTCTCACTTAGTTCCTCTAGACAAACGGCGAGACAGTCAGATTTGTTCAGTAAGCCCGCAATGTTCTGATGTAATATTTTTGTAGGTTGTCCTCACAGAAAAAACGAAGTATTATTTACTTCACCACTAGTATTTTGTTCATATGCATTATTGTCCTCAATATTAAGGTTCTTTATTGTCAGTAATATGTCGTTGAAAATAGTCTTCATTCCAGTGTCGTTCAGCCTTCCATCATACTTACAGAACATCGTACCATCTATAGATAGATTTAAATTTGAGTCAACTATCGTAGCGTAATGGTATGAATTCACTATATTTGTAATAATTATACTGTATTTGTAATAATGTTGTCTGCATGTAGTCGTCCTCTTTCGATTGGTAAAGGCCTAGTGTTTTTCTGTTCATATTGTGTTAGGCTCTCTATTTGTTTTATAAGGGACCTGTTTTCTCGTTGTATGTTTTCTAATTGTCGTTCGAGATGAGCAATTTTTTGTTGTTGTGATAACATCACTATGTCGTTGCGGGGTTCAAGATTCGAAATTGTAGCTAGTGAGGAATTAGTGGGAGACCTTTTCCATCGCGGTAGTGAATGTCTCTTCTTGTCGCTTTTGTATGGGCTATTTCCTATTATTGTAGACGATTTACACAGCGACTTCAATACTTTTATTTCTTCGTTTAACATTTGTATCTGCCTATTGAGTTTATTATTGTCGAGTATAATATTTTCCAGTTCGCTCTCAGTGCTCTCCAGATTACTGGTAAGTATAGATATTTGTTCTTTCATTTCAGTAATACACAGTTGGTCGGTTATAGTACAGGCCATACTCTCAGACATTATATTCGGTGCATCATATAACTCATATGAGGTTTCAGAGTCGGTAAATAATTGTGAATCTGTTATATTAGACGTATCTTGGGTTGAGAGCTGAATCGTATCAATACACTGATTATTATTTGTAGGCTGTGCAGTTTCTGGGGCTGAGAGGACAGGATCTAATATGGTATTATTTTTCTTTCGCTGAGTAATGTTAGAAAGTTCGCTGGAAATTGATATTTTTTTATTCTTGAGGTTTTTCTGTATACAAGCTTTACATTCCCAGTTTTTTCTTGATTCTTGGTTCATTAAACGGTAGGTTTGCTCGGGATAACCATCGCAATCCGGTTCATATCTGTTTTTGCAGATTGAGCACATTGCTGTATTTTTATGTCAACTAATTTTTTACACTTAAAACATGATACTAGTGACGGCATCTTGCGGCCACTATTTGCGCTTGTGTTGATGTTAGACGCCATAGTTTCCGATACAAGAACGCTGTTTCGCTATTCGTCGTTAGATGGCGTTATTCCGATATGGATCGTACGCATATACATAAAGCCTGAATTTTGATGTGGCAGGTTAGCACGTAGTTTTGCTACTCATCCCTAGATGGCGCTATTCCAGTATAATTTTTGGGTTCCACAGTACTACCCGATTTATGGAGCAGATGGGTTATACCTGTTGTCAGGAATTCGGGCAGCAACCCTGACTCTAAGTCTGACTGGAACAGGGTCGCCAGACGAGCGTGCGACCTTACAAACTACTTAATCCAGGAGTTGTGCAGCCCATCCGGCCCTGGAGATTTCCAGTTAGGCAACGGACGGACTGCACGAGCTACATCTTGGGGGCTGATAGTGATTGCCCCCATTTCTGTTACTGAATCGCACGCTCACTCGACCTGCCGATTCCATTCACCCTCGGTATGGCCGACAGGCACCGAGATGCTGATGATGCACCAGATGCTGCGCCAGAACGAAGTCATGGCGTCATCATCAGGCAGGTGCGTGTCAGCCACACCTTGGTCCGGTCGCTCCCAATCCCTATAAACCCACCTTTCATCTCTTTGGAATGTGCGAATCTGAGTGTATCGTTCCACCCGTCGCTTATACCTACGAATACGGTTTGCCCATGCATATACTTTATGCTTCAGGAAGTCGATGCGCTCTGTGACACGGGAGATGTAGTAACGCCCGTCTCACAAAGCGCATCACTCTAGGGCGCGTATTGCCCTCCCTGAAGCAGATTAGTTTGCCGATGAGTGCTCTGGCCCCACCAATACGTCGGTCAATCCTGCACTGCCATGCCGGTACGGCTGGTTTAGGTCGTGTAGCTCTGCCATCAGAAGAAAATTTGACGCGAGCTACACGACATGCCGCTACAGCCGCACAATATAAGATTGAGTGAGCATCAGTGAGGTCTTCGCAGTTATCAAAATAGTTTGACAACTGCGAATCCAGAACAGCCATCAGTGCCCTATTTTTGTTATGCATGGGCAAACGAGGTATAGGCATAAATTGATATTCTCGAATTGCACCCTCCAAAGCACTCCTTATTTCCTCACTGCACTGGGTACTTACATTACTAACCATGTCATTACTCACGTCGTTAGCGCAATTCGGTATTGTGGTATACTGTGGTGGTACCACAGCCTGCACTGGCGGGGTAATGACATGGCTACTCTGCATTTCAGTTCGCAGGCGATCAAGTACAGTGTCATCCAACATACGATTACGCTGGATGACGCGCACCTGATCCGACAGCCATTGCGCCGACACGTTGACTTCTGGCTCAAGCACCTGAAACAGAGAGAGCATCCGAACACGGTACGCGGTCAGGTTGTTTCCTTCCTCTGTAGGCCCATTGTATGAGCGCATGACGTTTTCATTGATGGTCTGCGTCCATCGCATGCGCTGCACACTTTCGCCAGGAGCTGGGACCCTATCAGAGGCCGGTGGGCCTCGAGGTCCTAAACCGTCCGGCGGCCGGCGTCCACCCCGTCGACGAGCAGGCGGTAGGCGTGCACGACGTGCTGCTGCCCTCGTCAACATTGTCTTCAATTCATTTAATGTGATTTTATTTTATTAGCTGTTTTCATGACTTGACATTAGCTGTCAAAGCCAATTCGGTCGCATGTTTTGATGATAAAATAAATATAATATTGAATTTTGTGGTTTTCTGGATGTGTTCTGGATAAACTGTTTCGATTTGGATACTAAGTGAAATTCCGAATGGCTTGAGATTTAATTTTGTTTATTTATATTGATAAAATTGTTATGTCAGAATTAAACACGTACTGTTGACGTTGATCTTATTAATCTATTTGTTTGTTTTTTTCTTTTTGTTTATTTCGTTGGTTTCTTAAAGGGTTATCTTATACTATTTTTTTTGGTCGCGGTTTCGCTCTCGATATGTATGGAAATTGACCCACGGGACCGTTTTAAATGCCTATGAAATTCGGGGGAAATGTACCTTCCCGTAAGTGAAAGAATTTTCGGAATCGGATCAGTAGTACGCCCTACATACAAACTTACAAACAAATACCTCAATACGATATTACGATAGATGACAGGGCCGATAGTCGTGGTCGATCTGGGATCCGCCTTTTAGAGCGTTTCCTGTTGATAATAATTTATGCTTTTGCAGTTATTTATTTAGGTTTTATGGTTTCGGCAAGAAAACGTAAACCCAAATTGTCATCTTCTTCTGATGAGAGCTCCGAAGTAAGAATGCCTCTCGCAAGAGGCTATTTGAACCTTGAAGGAAGTGTTCGGAGTAAATTCGCTCTGGTAATTACATTGTTTCGATCAGTTATACACCCGGTTTCTGAAAAGCTAATCAACACGAAATGAGCTTGTGGCCACTAGACCAACAAAAAATAAAGGAGCTCGTCTACTGCGGCCAAGGAAACGAATCGAAGTGAGATCGGCGGGATCGTCTACAGCCGCGATACACGGATGTGTTGCTTGCAAATAAATGGAACCGCGCACTCACGTGCGTGATGTAACGTGTTCATCCTACAGCAGACAGACCTGACTTAGCAGACGGTCGAATCTAAGTTGCAGATTGGCCTCACTTATAGCCGCGGAATCGGTTTGAGTCGGTAAGCGTAGTCAATTCCTTATTTTGGTTTGTAGGAAGCAGCGTTGGAGGGCCATGACAGGAATATGATCTGCTCTCCGTTGTCCGTTTTGATGCCTCTCGGCAAACTGGCAATGGGAGCAGGGAGAAGAACAGAAAAAGAATTATTGAAAGCCCTAAACCTTTCCAACAGCGAACAGGTAATTATTTAAAGCGTTAAGATTAATAAAATAGGTATCTACTCAGGCCGACTGCAGGATATAGGATTGGTGAATTCACTGATCACACAGCAACTAGATTTGAAAATTACATTTATAGACCCAGCATGCATTTAATTTGTTTCATTCAATCTTTGTTTCACAGTTAAACCCCACATTCGCAAAACTTATTACCAGTTTGGAGTATCTGCCAGGAGTAACTTTAGATATGGCTAACAGGATATATGTTTCTACTGAAAACAGTATCAATGAGAAGTTCGCGTTTAGAACAAAATTCATCTTCAAGTCGTCTTGTCAGAAGATCAGTCCAACGGATCCAAAGAAAACTGCAAATACCATCAACCGATGGGTAACTATGAAAGAATTAATTTACTTCTTCTCCGTTTAGGACTAGCTGTGTCCCGCGACCGGATTAGGGTTCCGTGCAAAAAATTAATAACCTTGAAATTGTTAACAAAATTCTCAACTCAAAGCAATTCAAAGCATTTATTTCAATCAGACCATTACAGGCACTTTTGAATGTCAAAACACAAAAAATAAACTAAGCTACAGTCCCTGTCACAGCGCATAATAACTTGTGAAAGTACTGTAGTTGCCCATTCGAAAGCGTAGATCCTATGGAGAAGAATGGGCAAGAAACTCCATGGACACTCTTTTAAATCAATATGTTTTTACAAAATCTTGGTTACATCATTCATGTCGAGATTATACATACATGTGAGAACGATGTAGAAAGACGTGCGAGTACGACCGTCCAGAGTAAAAAGATAAAATCAACAATTCAAAAATACAATAATCCATGGCAGCTGCGAGATGACCAGTCCCTTCAAATCAGATTAAATTAGAGAAGTCATATTATTATAAAAAGGTCACGGGGCGCAGCTAGTATTTTTTTCACTCGTATGAATGCCGCAGGCAACAGCTAGCCCGCTCATATCACCACGACCTGCGATGTAAAAATGGATGCCGTTGCATTTCCATAAGCATTAACGAAGTGAAAACTGAGAACCCGCACGATTCTCATAAGAAAAATCTTATTTTGGATCACAAGTGCTGCTGAGCCGTTTTACACACACGGACATAAATATTCAAAGTTGATGGCCAATCTTCAGTTATTGGAAATGCACCAGAAGAAGAAGTCATAAATTGCTTTCCATAGTAACCTTTTAACATCTTTACAATCCAGGTGGCTGAAAAGACAAGGAATAAAATCACACAGTTGGTTAGTTCACGGGATATAACCGAAGACACATCGTTGATTCTTGTCAACGCTATATATTTTGCAGTAAGTAACTCAACGTTGTGATGGTAAGTTTCCAGTCTAACTGGACGCAGATGGATGCCAGTACTTTACACCGAGCGACAGCCTATGTGACTGCCACAAGGCTATCACTGGTTAATACTATATCCGTTGGTAAAACTACAGTTCAACCTTTCGAGCTCATTATAAAGACTGTCGAAGATCTAGAAATGACAACCGGGACCCGTTGGACCCGGCACATCACACCGTTATCGATATAACAGTTACAATTTTTGTAATCACAAATGATGATGGTGATGATTAATGTCTCCTCCTGTAGTTTTTCTTTAATTCAAAACTCGGCATGCAATTTTACTACGAGACGTTCTTGAATATCTACCCTAGTTAAACAGGGAGGAGCATATCCAATCTGAAGACGCTCGCAACCACCGTGACACAACTGGTTCCTATGTAACTCTATGGCAACGGCAACAGGCAGAAATGTTAAAGAAGCGTTTTCGTCGGGTTTATTGGAGGAGTTTAAAAAAATCTGAGAGCAACTCAACCCAAAACTGGGCATCCTTACAAGTGTCCAATATTGGCTATTACAATCCAATTAACAGTATTTTTTAAGTATCTATGTTCACCATTATATTAAAAGCAAATTTCAAGCATATTCTATGTTTTAAGACGAACATCATTTTCTAGGCTGGATGGTTATCCAGTGGATTAATGGTTTACCTTTCCTAATGGATGCGGCTCGCTTTGTTCGTCAGTTAGCGTCACACAAGCCATGAGACAGGCAAGCTGGAAGGCCGCACCGGTATACACGCCATATCGAATCACTGTACTCATCAAATCTTCAGCGAATATCTCAATAGGAATCTTTTTAAATGTCGATCGATAAACACAACAGAAATGGAAGCAAGTAAACGTAGAACGGTTAAGCGAATTAATTATCAGTGTACTCCTGGAGTAGTGCTAACAGACGCAGCATTTGATACTGATAATGGTAATAATAATGCTCCTGGGGTGATATTACTACATTAGCATGGGCCAATGATCCAGGAAGGGACGTAAGATCAAAACAATTACTCCTGGACATTTTGAAATTTTTAGCTGTCACTTCCAGATTGAAAGACGTACTAAAAAAATCAATACCGAGTATGAATGTTGCCAGATCCGAGTGTGTTTGTAAAATAAGGTTTTGTTTTACTCTGTTGCAGCAATAATGCTCTAAGGTGGTTTTGGTCGTGTGATTGCGTGTGTGGTCTGTGGTTGGTTGCGCTCATATTAGTAATTATGAATTTTAGATCTATACCTGAAGAAACCCCAAAGTAATTCCAACGGCACTAAACCGCTTGATACGGGCATGATAAGGACATGACATAGAGGGCCAACTCTGATCACAATCACAAATAACTTTACACGATTATTGAACAGAAAATACAATTTACAATGTAAACTCCTTATTTCTCGTAGTGCTACATATTTTATCGAAAACTCTGAAAAATCTGAAATATCAGCTATCACGCAGTTCGTTTTTTCGTTGGCAGCAATTTTTAACCGGAATAGCGCGAAATTCAAATCTTTCGTGAATACTGATGGTGGATCCACACAGCCCGGCGGCACTGCCAGCGGCATTGCCGTTGGCTTGACCGTAAGCAAAGCCGCCAAAAGCCGCCGGCAGACGCGGCAAGCGCGGCCGTGAATCGATATTCAATTCACAATTTCTCCACAAATAGTTGGTTCGATTATTTCCGATGTGTGTAGCATTGATGTTAACCTTGTCGGGCTATGTAAGATTACTAAACACAGAAGAAGAGTGGCTTTCAGTGTCGCGAACTTTTATGGTAAAATGGAATGTACCTAATTGTTTAGGTGCCATTGATGGAAAACATATTCGTGTAATATGTCCAAGTAATAGTGGATCAGAATATTACAATAACAAGTCATATTTCAGTATTGTTTTGCTTGCCGTGGTTGATGCGAATTGTAACTTCTTATACGTTGATATCGGTTGCCAAGGGCGCATGTCTGATGGTGGTGTTCTACGTAACACTAGTTAGTTTCAAATGAAACAAGATGAATCTGCACATTTACCACAACCACAAACATTAGGAGGAAGAAATACGGCAGTGCCTTTTTATTTCATCGGTGATGACGCAATCCCACTCTCGCGCAACATCATGAAACCATTTTCAGGAAATCATGCGAAGGAGTCACCGGAGAGAATTTACAAACATTCAGAATTCTTCATACACGTTTGAATTTACAACCTCGGACAGCAAAACTTGTGGTGATGGCTTGTGTTGGTCTGCATAATTTTATAAGGTGAGGTAACAGGAGGTAACAGGAGTTTCACGGTGAAAGTACCTATACAATTAAATAATAAACAGAATACGGTTAATTTTGAGCCAGCGTTTATTAGAAATGAGCTTCAGAATTACTTTCTATCTGAACAGGGTCGACTTCCTTGGCAGCACCGAGTTTAATGTGAGGAGTGTGTTCTCATTTTGTATGTATTTAATAAGATGCCTAATTTGTAATAAAACCAATACAACTGTGTATTTAATAACATGACTTTTATTAAGAAAATAAGCAAGAAATATTATAATATAAATTTTGGGGGCGAAGTTTTGTGAAGTAACGTGAGAGTGAAGTTGTCGCCTTAATTGAGTTCCTGAAGAGTCTGAAGACTTTCATAATTACTATTATCTGAGCTATCTTGCCCCACGTACTCGTGTAGTCGGGTATAGGCTATTTAAAACTACCTAAGTTCAGGTACCTGCTTACTTTATTAAAACCGAAACATTTCAATTAGGTCAACTAATAGCTAAGATAAATCTTCCATAAGAAAACAATAACACAATTAATGATGAAATTGCGATTGGTCTGGGTTGGTGCACTATCAGCAGAAACGAATCACTTAATTAAAAATGAAAATAGATGGACACCTTATCCATAGGCGAAGTCGCGTCTTTTCTTTCTTGAGGCCGGTTACATCTACATACACCTCCTGGGTCGGCTAGTTATTTTCATCAAATTAGACCAGAAATGAGGCTACTTATTTTTACTTTTATTGGTGAGTAGGAAATATTTGTTTTATGACGAGTTAAGTTTAGTCCAGTCCGGTCTAGTCTGGACTGGTCCGTCTGGTTTGTCTGTCTGATACAGGCTTCGGTGTCAGGTTGAGTGCGAATGAATATCCAGTCAAGTTAAGTCTGTTGATCATGTTCATGTTCCTAATGACCACAATTCTGAAATGCTGTAAAATAGGTAGTACTTACTATGTAAACATAAAACCAACCACACCTGTAAGTAATACCCGCAGTAGTTAGTTAGGCAATGGTGTAGGTAAATAATAGTACCTGGTATGTATACAATTGCATAAAAAATTTTGCACAAATAATTGCTTAAGCTAAAGTAATTACTTTAACTTGACTATAGAAACGACGATTAATCTCCACCCTGTATAGGCTTGCTAGGACACAGTGTACCGCCTGACGCAAGTAGCATGGCCTCAAGTCGTGATTAGCGCTTCGAACCGAATTCCTTACATAAATGGTGGCAGAGTCATTTACTAAAGATCTTATTTTGTTGCAGTTATTTATTTAAGTTTTATAGTTTCGGCAAGAAATTCTAATGAGAGCAAAGCCCGACACTATATGGACCTTTCAGGATTTGTGCGGAGACATTTCGGTTTGGTAATAACGATCATTTATTAGCTGACTTCCAAAAGGAGGAGGCCGTTTCTTTTGTGGCCACCGAAAACCAAAAAGGGACCATTGCTCAATACACTTTGTTTTACTTAAAAATAAAATTTAACACTTGGAAAAATTACCACTTTTGGGAAAAAATACCTTGGGCTCGTACCCAAAACTCCATGCTTAACAGTTGCGTTGCTGCCAATAAACCAACAAGGCAGTCAGCAAGTATTAAAAGAGCTGCTCCATTGCAGTCCACGGCTAAGTTACGAAAGTTTACTTGGGCCGACGTCGGAATCGGATGCGTTGCTGCTGCTGGTACACATATTAATCGCACAACTGACGTAGGTAACCTATCCGGGCACATCGTACGTAGTAGTGGCGGTCGACTGTAGGAACTGTAACGCTTGAGCTTGAGCCTGAGCGGCTTGAGACGGTCAGAAAAACATCTATGTCCATAGATACAATAATAACGAAAATTACGGCATCCGCCTCTATTAGGTTCGAACAACGGGACCCGACGTCGCTTCTTTACTTATCGTTTGTAGGTAGCATCGTTGATGTATCCCGGGAATGTGATCTGCTCTCCGGCGGCTGAGCTTATACCTCTTGGCCATTTAGCATTGGGAGCAGAGAAAAGAACTGAACGAGAATTACTCGATGCCTTAGGTGTTGAGAGCAAGTCAGAGGTAGTTATTTGTTATAATTCGTTATTGAAATAGGTACCTACCCTGTAGTGTTTGTTGAGATGCTGGACTATCTGTCTACCTATAGCTATGAGAAGCTTGCATTAAAAATGGATGGTTTTTAAGTATTTCGTGACGTTTGGCAGTCAGTGACTCCAACAAAATGTTGGCAGATTATATGATTATATTTGTTAATTTAAGATCAAGCATCAGAGGGCCTAGGCCCTCGTTGAATGTTTTGAAAACGATATATTTTTTTTGTATTTTGATACCATATGTAGCACCCTATTTTGATAATTACACACACACACTTTTTACACAGCTAAGGCAAACGTGCAGGAAACTTATTGCCCGCTTGAAGCATCTGCCAGGATGTAGGTTAGATGTGGCCAGCAGAATATTTATTTCTAGTGAAAACCTTACCAAACTCGACAGGACGTTCAAGACGCGCATTAACAATATATTCAAGTCCACTGCTGGGATGATTAAACCATCGAATCCGATAGGTGCTAGAAAAGAGATTAACAAATGGGTAAGGACAAAGGGGCTTTACAATTTTTTATGTTTTTTATCTCACGGGCCCTGTTTAATAAACGTTACAATCCAAGAATTTTGTAAATAAGTGACATATTTGTAAAGTCGTGTGACAAGTGCTGTTTAATAAACCGTACAATTATGTAAGAATTTTACAAGAAAATAAACATTACAAATGCTGTTTATTAAACATTTACATGTGTAGCAAACGCCTGTAGATTTCGATAACAATATTGTATCTACAAATTTGTAATTGTAAATAACAAATTGCATAAAATGTAAGTTTTTGTTGAAGATTTTTAAATCGAAGGTTCAAAAATCTTAGAATTTTAAAATATTTACAACCTTAGGTACTTTTCTATTCGTTTGATTCATAACGAAAGTCATGGAGCACAATAACAAAATCACGATACTGTCTCTAATATATGAGATTAAAAATTATTATATGTATCGTTCCTTTAGTTACACCATGTGCATCTGCTATAACATGGTATGGTGAGCCGCAGCCCATCAAGTGCATTGCACACAAAATTTGCTGAGTGGGTGTAAGGGCTGCATTTCTCTTTGAATCGTATTTAAGACCATGTCCGATTTTCGTTACTAAATATTCGACGGTAGTTTTGCTGATCCGAAATTTTTCTTTAAACGTAAAATCTGTCTCATCAAAAGTAAAGTTTATCCTTTTACGAAAAACTCGCCGTTGCCGTTCACTCGTATATTCATCGTCACTACTGTCACTACTTCCACTATTAGTCGTTACAACCATTTTTTTATGTTATAACAATTAAAGTTCTTCACTTATTACGTTGAGGAACAAAATTTTGAAGTTCTGACACAAGGCGAGTCCACCTGTCGGAATAGTTCTACAATTTACAAAATATGTAAAGTTGTAATTACAATTATGCGTTCAATAAAATAGTTTTCCCTACAAATATGTAAATTGTCACCTGTAAATAGAAAACGTTTATTTTAATAAAACAGAAATATGTAAAATTGTAGGTTAAATTTTACAATTTTGACAGTTTTCCACCATGGTAAATATGTAAGTTGTATTCTTTATTAAACAGAAACTTGTGGAATTGTGACTTGTAAAATACAATTACAATTTGTAACGTTTATTAAACAGGGCCCAGTGTTACATTTAAAACTATAGCTGTTGCTTGCGACCTTCGTCCACGTGAAATTATTATAAAAATATTAGTTCCCTATTTGAATAGGAATTTGTTACCTAACAATTTCATGGAGAGAACCGTCACTTCAACTTTAAAACGTTTAGGACCTATTTCACGATGTTCGAATAACCACCACTTAACGAATAAATGGCACAGCATTTGTATGAAATGATCCGCCAAGTAAGATATCGGGAACTCTATCGCAGGTGGTGAAAAAGGCCTTAATGGTATTAAATTGCGTAACTCAATATTTTAAATATTTCTTTTTACAAATCAGATTGCCGGTTCGATCAGGCATAAAATAAAAGATATCAGACCATTGGCTTTAACCAAAGAAACAGCGTTGGTTGTGGTCAGCGTTGTATATTTTTCGGTAAGTACCTACACATTATTATTTGTATTTCAGTACAGTAAAAAATCAATAAAACTGGTACGGATACTGCAAGTATTAGATACCTACCTATTAAGATATTTGTCAGTGTCCGGGGTACACAGCCGATTCACAAATGTTTTCGTGGATATTAGTTTGACTGATGTTCTAATAGTCGTAAATGATGTTGGTGATGATCATTTTCTTCTTCTGTCTGCAAAGTTTGTCTAATTTGGCTTGGGGATTTTTATTAGGCATTAGAGACTGGATTATATGCAGCTTAAAATACTCAAAATATGCAACTCAAATGCTCGAAGTATGCAACAAACGTGACAAAATATGCAACATAAAATTAAATTATGTAATAGGATATACTTAATGTTTTTTTTTAAGTAGGTACTTTCAATTTCACTGTACAGTATATATTGATTCATAATCACCACTATACGATAAGCCAATCTTCAAGAATACGTTTTAAAGATGAGATCATTTTACAGGGTAGATGGCACAAAAGATTTGACAAAATCTACAGAGACACATTTTGGAATTTTTTGGGCAGTCCTCACCCCATTCATATGATGTCTAAACGCGCGGGCTACTATTATTTGAACTCTAGGATTTTGAAATCTCAGGTAATTAATAATCTGTACGAGTATTCTTGCCGATAACTAGCGGGCAATATACCATTGGAAATGATATACTCGTACGTCCCCTTAAATAAATACCTTTTAGGTAACTATTTTATCTAGTTTGTAAGTAATAGGATAGGTACCTAAATCAGCTCCATTGGTGCCCGCTAGCACTAGGTGACTCCTAATCTCTAATTTTCCAGCGTTTTTACTTAGGCATTTATTAAGGTGTCAGGTGAAACCTTAGCAGGCATGAGTATTATTGAATTATGGCAACTTGATTGTATATTGCAAGCATTTAGGTTAGGTTGCGTGTTAATTCGTGTTCGAAACTACACTGCGCTCCGAAAAGCAAATCGATGACGTGGCTCAAAAGGCTGCCCAACGAGCTGTGGGCGCATAAAGCTTAGGTTTGGTGCCGCGAAACAGTGACACGGGGTCGCGGCAGACCACGAAGGAAATGGCGGGACGAACTGGATGTCTTCCTTTAGAATTGGAAAGAAGTAGCACAGAATTGTGATCATTGGAAGGGATGTAGAGGTGACTTTGCTCAGCATTGGGACAATATGGAATAGCTATAATAATAACAAACATGTAGGTATCATTGTTCCTACGAAATTTCATACGAATAACGAAAGCAGGCACTAAATTTATTCCTCACCTAGAAAACTAGATCAGGAAATCAGTTAAAAACAACCTCGAAAATGATTAAAACCTGATTGATTTCCACAGATCATAGAATTACCTTACGTAGGTAAGCGGTCGTCAATGATTATAGTCCTACCGTACAGGACTCATGATTTCAACGATATCTTGAAAACTTTGGCAAAAGCACCGGAACTATTAAACGATGCTTTGTCACAAATGAAGTACGAGGATGTAACTGTCATGATACCAAAGTTTAAAATAGAGTCTGAATTGGATCTGAACTCTTTGTATAGAAAGGTGAATCTTCAAATCTTCATTTATGTTAATTTTACTTCTATATTTTACTACTATTATAAACGCAAAAGTTTGTAAGGATCGATGCATGGATGGACGAATGGATGAACTGGATGTTACTCTTACACCGAAAAACTACGGAACGGATTTGGATGGAATGCGGCACACAGATAGTTTATAACCAGGATTACCACATAGGATACTTTCTATCCCGCTAGTACGATCCCCTGGGACAATTACCGAACTCCCCGGCGGTTAAGCCGCGGCGCGGGCATAAGCTAGTTTAATACTAAACAGGGGCAAAGTGAATGCAAGCCTCTCCTCCTAAGTCCTTACCATATAAATGTTCCTGTCATTCATTTTACAAATCACGTATCACAAATAACTATGTGTCCTACCGATTAATGACATGCCAGGTAGACACGTGGCAAAGATTTAAACCATTAGATGTCATCGTAATTAGATTACAACGCTAAATTGAGCATACTGAGAGGAGTGAGCACACAGTCGAGATGGGTGTTTGTAACATTGTCAAAGAATACTATAAAATTGGTATTTTTTTTACTTTTGTTAACAGGGTGGTCCTATTCACTGAGTTGAAGGCATTGCCCTATAGTGTGTGGTTAATTTAGTTTAATTTATTAATTAATGCACATACTCGTAGTTAGTTTTGAACATAATATGTAATTATTAAAATATAACGTCATCATCACATAACATCACGCCTCACCTAGTAGTAGGTACACCCACATTTCGCCAATTTTGTTTTAATCCCATGTAATAGGAAGTTACATAAGAAATAATCAAGTAATAAAAGGTTTAAATACCAAATAAACGATTCAAATTACAGATTGGGGTCGACTCTATATTTTACCGTGCACACTCACATTTAACTGGAATAGTCAGCGGTGAAAATGTAACCGTAACTAAAATAATACACAAAGCACTTATTGACGTACACGAGAACGGCAGAAACGCAAGTGGTGGTGGTAAGCTAAAAACTATCAATACTAGTGTTGTAGCCGTCATACGCAGAAATGGCATTCAATCATTACACAGTCATTAAAACAAATGAATTAATCATTTTTTTTGGATCATTTTTTTTACATTAATTTTGTAAAACCCACCAAACTGCGAAACAGTTTGTCGGCGGGAATAGCGCTCGTATTAATGGGTACACTTGGTTCCCATGCAATCTAAAGAAAAAATGCAAAAAGTAAGCAAAAAAGTGGGTACATACCTACAGACAGTCATGTGGCAGCGCGAGCCGCCGCCGCCACACAAGACATTTCAAAAGGTATTTAACCTCCAACAGTAGCACCCCACAGCAACATTGTAAAAACGATAGTGCCAAGATCAGTCACCAAAACCTCAAGAAAAGTGGAAAGTTTTTGTTAAACCTTTTTGGGTTTGATTGTTTATTTATTAATTTTACTATTTATGTACCTACACACAGAAGACAGAGTACAAATGTACTGCTTATTTCTTAAGAAATTTAAATTAAATTAATATTTTAAAATGAATAAATATAAAAACAAACATGGGTGCCGGCAGCAGGGTGCAAGGGGGTACACTTGCACACCCCTGTCGGGAAAGAAAATACATATAAAAGATTTAAGAATATCTTAATATATTCGAGCTCGCTCGCTCAGACATATTAAATGTATTTTGCGTTCATAAGCTTCTCTTTATTAATTGGCAGAATCAGCCCCATTTCTATAATAAAGAACAAAAGAAACCTATCAAATTCGAGGAAAATTCTCAAGCTCGCTACGAACGCTATTGAACTCTATTTTTTTTACTGTTGGGCTTTTCGGTGTAAATCGACAAAGGTACTCCTTGTACGAATTGCTAACGAAAATCTAACATATCTGAAGTGGAATGCCAAAAAATCTAACGGTTTTCATGGAAATGAAAATGCAGCCCTCTGTAAATAATCTTGCCGGCACCCTTGAATACACATAATTATAAGCAAATATTAATATATACTTATATAAATACATAATACAAAGATATATAAACAAATAAAAATATATGTGTTTCTATGAATCATAATTGATCATAAATAATAATAAAATATTTAATATTAATTTAATTGATTGTTCTTTTTCTCGTCAGCCTTAAACCTATTAAGGGTTATATGGGAAGGGGATTTCAAGACACTTGTCTATTTATGGTTTCAGGTGCAGCAATTACTCAACAGTCAAACGTTACTCCTTTGAAATTCAAAGCGAATCATCCGTTTCTATTTTATGTGATAGCTCATCAAGAACAGTTGTTTTCAGGAGTCTTTAGAGGACTTTTTTTACCGTAAATAAATAGTAAGTAAATTAAATAAAAATCTTGAAAAATATTGTTGTTTTTTAATTTTTTAAACATCAATCATCAGAATTCTCATGGAAACGAGGACGCAAATTGTAACGATCAAGATGAAATATTTTCTTTGGCGTGGTAATTGCATAGGTAATTATTATTTTATTCATTTATCAGTATAAAAAGTCCTTAACAGTTACTACAGAAGGAAGATTAACACAATAGCTTATGAAATAAAAAATGCATAGTCCTCAACAGGTAGTAACATTGCCCCTCTTCTAAAAAAATACAAGAACTGTTTTTTTTTTTGTATATTACGTAGGTATAATTTTTCTAAATTACTTTATTCTAAAATAAAGATAATTTTAATAATTGCTTTAATTACCCTCATAATACATATTTACTAAATGTTAAGGTATATTTATTAATTTATTTTGGATTACCAACGAGTTACATTACATTATCATTCATTCATTTAATTAAAACTACTACAGATAAAGATAAAGCATTGAAAAATATGCGACAAGCTCATCTCAGAAAGTGAGGAGCAAAGTTGGCTTCTCCTTATGAACTATCTTCCTCCAAAAGAAATAAAAAAATGTAATAGTTGGAAACTTTAATAGATACAATAAACACATTTTCATATACACACATCAAAAGTGTCTAGGGATCAAGCATTTTTATGCGGATTTCTTGAGATTGAGATGTGGCTTTGTAATAAATTTATGATTTTATAAATTTATATGGATCCTTTTTGGTGCATTTCATAATTTGAATCAGGAACTCTCAATCAAATTCGAGTAAAAGATGAAAATAAGCTGTCAATATTTTCCCTATAAAAACATACAACGCATTGAAGACATTATTAGTGCTACTGTTTCCCTACTACTGATTAAAACCAACGTTATTATGGAGCGGCGACGTCATTTAAGCAGGGAAGAAATGCTCAGAGCCGTGGGAATGATAGAAGCTGGTTCCCGGCAACGTACTGTGGCTTTAGCTCTGAATACAAGTCAGAGTGTTATCAGTCGACTTTGGACACGTTACCGAAGCACTGGTACCGTGGCTGAGCGCCATGGAGGACGGTATCGCTGCACCACACGGAGACAAGACCGATACATTCAAATCTTAACTCGAAGAGCTCCAACAATAACCGCCATGATGTTAGCCGTGAGGCTTCATCACTCTTCAGGGAACTTAATTAGCGACCAAACAGTCAGAAACCGCTTGCATGAAGTGAACCTTCATTCCCGAAGACCGCTACGGGTACCACCTATAGCAATGCACAATCGTAGGATTCGATATCAATGGGCTCTTGAACACAGAAATTGGGCAGAAGAACAATGGCGTTTCGTGTGCTTTTCTGATGAGTCTCGTTTTGGTATGAGACCGGATACAAGACGTATACGACACTGGAGAACCCCTGGACGCCAACAGTGATTAAAATCCTGCCAGGAAGTCCATCCTTATAGTGGTGGAACCATCATGGTATGGGCGGGTATTTGGATCGGCGGAAGAACTGAGTTGATTTGGATCAGAGGCAACCTCAACGCTCAAATTTATGCTGAGACGATTGTATCAGACGTCATCGTTCCTCTACAAGTGCAAATCGGTCCCTTATTTCAGTTAATGCATGATAATGCACGACCGCACACCGCAAGAGTTGTAAGACAGACTCTCGCCGCAGCTAACATCAATGTCCTGCCCTGGCCTGCTCAGTCGCCAGACTTGAACCCGATTGAGCATGCATGGGATATGCTACAGAGAAGAGTTCTGCCGAATATGGAGGGTATCCAGTCGCAAGAAGACCTTTTTTTGTTGTTGCAACGAACATGGGCGGCCATTCCACAGCGTGATTTGGATGAACTCATTTTGAGTATGCCAAACCGATGTTCTTGTGTTGTTAGTGTTCGCGGTAGAAACACGGATTATTAATTGTTTAAGTTACCCAATAAAATTTTAAAGAAAACTGTTATTTCAGTCTTTTTTTCGAACTTTAATGTTAGTGGTTCAAATGTCAAAAATCCCTTTATTAGGAAAATTTCTTTATTAATGCAAAGGTGACTTGGTTTATCGTTACTGTGACAAACGAAAACACTTTATTTGATGAATCCTTAAAGAAAATTTTAATTAATATCAATCAGGAGAAAAGTTATTGCAAAAATATATGTTGATCCCTAGATACTTTTGATGTGTGTATTTACCTACTTTTACAATACATCATTGGACTAGTTTAGGGTGATTTTAGAAATGATTCCACCAGGGGATCAGTTTGCGGTACTTTTAAACTTCATTATGGTTTGTATCCGCCCTGAAACCGCCCGATACACGCTGTGTCAAGCGGACGTATTTACTTGTACTCGCGATCAATTTATTTCGGAAAAATAGTCTAAAGTGCAGTAATCTGTTTTAAAGTTACTTTAATACTCTCTTAACAAAACCGAGAAGAAACAGTGAAAAAACTAAATCTGTGTACAAAGTATTACCGGAGATACAAGCAAAAACATTTCTATGTTATTAAAAGTGACCGTTAAAAGTGTCTTTGTCTCAGTGTCGAAGTTGACTGACCTTCAGACGGGTCAATGACACACGTCTGGATTAGGTTCACGCATAAGCAACACATCGTCTATTTCGCACTACCTACTGTAGACTCAGTGGCCTAGTAGCGTAAGGCGCACGCTCTACTGTCAGGTCTCGAGTTCGATTCCGGCGAAAACTATTACTTTTTGTGAAGTTTTATATTATAATTTTAAACACTGTCACGGAAAACATGAATGAAAATATAACATTTAGAAGAAGAATGACGAATTTAAATGCCTCTGCAACAAGTTTTGAGGATAATTCTTTCTTATCCACCGACTCTCATATCCTTGGAAGAAGTTTACCCGATTTATCTACATGGAACTGCCAAGAGTTTACTGATTTACAGGAAACCGTAAGAGATTTAAAGGAAAAGCTAGAGAGTGCACACAAGGAAATTGAAAACTTAATACTACAAAAAATAGATTTAGAAAAGAGACTACAAACTCAAGAAACCAAAATAAATAATTTAACTAAAATATGTTCACCAAATATTAGTACTCCAAAGCGAAAATCAAGAAACTTAAACGAATCAAAGATTTCAATCAACCAGCTACAACATGAACCTGAAATGGGAAGAAAACCTAGCAACACAGTACATAATGAAACCCGAAAATCCAACTTAAACATCGGTACTAATACACAAAATACGGAGGAAAAACCAAAACCCAAGAAAATTAACGCGGATTGCACCCAAACTACTATACAGCATAATAACATAAAATCTATCACAACTGATTCTTCATATCTTAGAAGCAAAAATAATTATCTGAAGAGGACAATACATATCCTAGGAACCCAGCAAATCACAGGTTTAACCACACGCCTACTTGACTTGAGATCTAATAACTCATACGAAAGGTACTGCGTACATGGAATGTTAAAATACTATGCTATCTCTCAGCAGCTGTTAAACACGGAGTTGTCATGTAAGCCTTGTGATAAAATTATTATTTGTATAGGAGAAAATGACTACAACCCTACTACTCTGTTAAATGAGTTATACATGTTTATAAAAAAATACAACAATTCTCCAATTATTGTGTTGAGTGTGCTGGAAAATAAATATCTAAATGTAAAGTTACTGAATAATAATTTAGAACTGATTTGTAAAAATAATGAAAACTGCTATTTCTTACGTACCCACAGCAATACTTGTTATAAACTGAACGTTCTGATTGACACAATTGATTATAAAAACAAATATCTTAACTTCAGCAAAAAACCAACTGTCCTGCCGAAATGCTCCGAACTACCCACATATGTTTCTACAAACCTAGACATAAAGCCTACTTACCGACAAACAAGATCGTCCTTCTATAAAAACACCCCGAAAAATACCTTTTTTCGCAGATACTAGTGATACTTTGCCTACACCTAAAACGCTCCGCGATCAACGTCAACCGTTAAAAAACACATATGATAATGATTTAAGTAAGGTAAAAGACGTAAATTCCATTGACGTACCTAATAATTGTCACTCATTAAATGTTCTTCACCAAAATATTGCAGGCTTTAGAAGCAAAAAAGAACTACTAGAAATTGCGATCGACACGTTCCTAAATAAAGGGTTGATTATTGATGTAGTGTGCTTAACGGAGACTTTTATTAAAGCGGGTGAGGAGAGTAGCGTTGCCTTAAATGACTACAAATTAGGAGACTGGTACTCAAGAAAGAACAAAAAGCGAGGTGGTGTTTGTATATTCTGCCTAAACCACATTGAGTACAAAATACTGACGCAAGTTAAAAAATATGCGTCTGAAAATGATTTTGAGTGTTGTGGAATTGAACTCTTACAATATAACATTATAATAATCGCCTTATATCGTACGCCAAGCTCAAACCCCTTTGTTTTCCTACGTAATTTAGAAGTTATGTTATGCAACCTTCGAAATAAATGTAAGAAACAATTAGTGATAGTAGGTGATCTAAACATTGATATTTTGGGGAAAAAAATCGATAGAAATAAAAAATGCTCAGACGAATTAACTAGGATTGTAAATAACTTCGGTTTAACATTACACATAAAACAACCCACAAGAAGAAATTCGTGTTTGGACCAAATAATAAGTAACTGTAAGGATGCAATATGTGAAGTTATACCACTGGGACTGTCAGATCACGAAACAGCTCAGATGATATCCATAAAAATAGACAGTAAAGTTCCACCTCCACGCTTTCGTACAATTCGCAAGCGAGATTTTAGCGCCGAAAATAAAGAAAAATTCTTTAGCTGCGTATCAAATTTAAAATGGACTGACATATTTTCTGATCAGGAAGCTAATAGTGCGTTTAATAAGTTTCATGATTTACTGGTTCTATTTTTTGATTTATGCTTTCCTAAAATTGAGATCAAAATCAACCTAGTGAAGAAATATACGAAATGGATTTCCAAAGGTATTAAAAAATCAGCTAAAACTAAAAGGGACTTGCGTTTTAAATACTACTTCTCGTCTGATAAAGGCAATAAATTGAAATACCTAAACTATAATAAATTACTTAAAAAATGTATACAAAAATCACAAAAAATTCATAATACAAATTACATAACTAGGGCTAAAAATAAATGCAAGGCATCATGGGACTTAATAAAATATAATTCCAATAATGATAATCAAATTCAAGAACTAAACACTAAGGAGATAGAAACTGAAACCGGACTACTAACAAGCCCCACGGACATTGCCAATTATATGAATGACTATTATATCAATTTGACGAACAACGATTTTGACATTAATACCAATAATTATGACATTGACCCTATTAATTCTAGTATGTTTTTAATGCCCACCAATGATGACGAAATACAAAAAGTAATAAAATCACTCAGGGATACAAATTCAACGGGTTATGATGAAATACCTACAAAAATTATTAAATACATAGCCCCTATTATTACCCCGGTACTAGTACATCTGATAGACTTATCATTATTCACGGGAGTGTTTCCTGAAAAATTAAAAATAACAGCTATTAAACCAATACATAAAAAAGGAAATAAAAAACTTGTTGACAATTACAGACCAATAGCCCTATTGCCTATTCTAGCAAAAATTTATGAAAAGGCTATGCATGCGCGATTAACAAATATTATCGATAAGTTCCAAATTTTAAATCGAGAACAACATGGATTCCAAAAAAGAAAATCGACAACCACAGCGGCATTTAACTTAGTTAACCTAGTTACCAAAAATATTGACCAGAAAATTCCGACAACTGTTGTATTTTTTGACATGTCAAAAGCCTTTGACTTTGTTTCACACGAGTTACTCCTAAAAAAATGTGATAAATACGGAATCCGCGGAAAAGCAAATGCATGGCTAAAAAGCTACCTCACAAACAGATCGCAAGTTGTAGAAATTACTGTGGATAAACTCGATCAAAATGGTGAACAGAAATTTAGCTCCAAATTAGGTTACAATTGCACAGGCGTTCCACAGGGCAGTATTTTAGCCCCACCACTTTTTCTGCTATATATCAATGACCTGACAAAAGTAACTGACCATCCCTGCATACTCTTTGCAGACGATGTGTCCGTAATCATCCCTAAAACTAAGAACAACTATAATGAGGAAATAAATAGTACCGTAAGCAAAATAATAACTTGGATGGAAAAGAATAACCTTAAACCTAATATAGATAAAACCAAATATGTACAATTTTGTAACAAAAACTGGAATAAAATGAATTTAAACATCACGTATAAAGATAAACAAATAAAACAATCAGATAGTATGACTTTTCTTGGGATAGTTCTAGATGAGAGGTGTTCCTGGCTTAATCATATTGATACGATATGTGGAAAACTCAGTAAGTTTGCTTATGCTCTATGGCGTTTATCTAATCTAACAAATAAACAAGCCACATTGCAAGCTTATCATGCATATGTTGGTTCAGTATTGCGTTATGGTATACTAGTATGGGGAAACTCGGTGCATCTCGGAAGAGCTTTCATCGCACAAAAGAGGTGTATACGTGCGATTTGTAATGTAGACCCACTCACATCCTGTAAACCACTGTTTAAGAAACTCAGAATACTAACATTGACTGGTATTTATATTGAGGAAGTATGTAAATTTACCAAATCTCATCCAGAGATGTTTGAAAAACTGGGAGATAAATGTGCGTTCAATACTAGATATCCTAATAGACTAATTAATGTGAGAATAAAGACGGAACTATATAGGCGAAGCTGTTATCCTATGTGTATTCAGATTTATAACAAGATTCCTAACCAAATTAAAGAACTTCCAATGGTTCGCTTCAAACGGGCTTTACGTAGGTGGTTAATTGAGAATCCCTTCTATAATATAAAAGAATTCTTTCAGTTTAAATTTAAGTAATATTGTAATTGTACCTACCTATAACAAAAATTTGCATGTCATTATGTTATGATTAAATATGCTAAGCTACTAATATTACCTAACATTTTAAGAACGTTTGTAACCATATTTTTCTGCAAATAAATCTTTGACTTTGACTTTGACTTTGACTTATCTACACTACCATATAAATATAGTCACATTCAAGCAAGATGTTATTTAAAATCACGCCTGCAAAGAGAAATTAAAGAAAGCATTACAACGTGCTTCGATTCAATCGAAACAAGTGCATTTGGAAGCAGGCGGGACCCATTCCATGTTTTAATAATTTTATATTTCAATGGTCCCGTCTGCTTCTGGTCTCCACCCAGGACTCATTTTGCCCCTTCGGCCATCGGTAATTCGATAGACATGAATTCCGGACATAGCTTGCGTATTCTGCAAGCTATGTCCAGAATTACAGTTTTTATCATGAGCTTGTTTTTTGGTATCCAGTCGGGTTTTTTATTTATTTTAATTCCTTTTTAACCGACTTCAAAAAAAGGAGGAGGTTCTCAATTCGGTTGTCTTTTTTTTGTGTTTGTTACCTCATATCTTCGCCATTTCTGAACCGATTTGAAAAATTATTCTTTTATCTGAATGGATCTACTTCCCGATTGGTCCCACAGAAATTTCATCAAAATCGGTTCAGCAGTTTGGTTTTGAAATCAAAATAGCTGGAAAAAATATGTCATCCAAGTAAAAGAAATTGCGAAATTGATACTTGACAAGGATTTGTATGTGATACGATAACTAATAAAAACGTTTTTGCAAAGAAAAATCGACTTCCAAAAAAAACACTAAAAAAACATACAACCGAATTGAGAACCTTCTCCTTTTTTTGAAGTCGGTTAAAAAAAGTGGAAAATAACTTTACTTTCGGAAGTCGGTGACTATTGTTTGTTTCATTGACTTTTTTGCCACCGACTTCCGAAAGTAAAGTTATTTTCCACTTTTTTAGTGTTTTTTTTGGAAGTCGGTTTTTTTTCGCAAAAAGTTTTTTTAAATTTCTTTTGCCAATAACTCAAGCATCAAGAAAGTTTCTTTTTAGTTTTAGGCATCCATCCACCTTAAAAAAACAGTCCCTTATACTATCGTGTCGTTGTTCGTCTGTCTGTCTGTCTGTCAGGACTCTTTTTTTCCCAAGAACGCGAGGTGGTATCAAGTCAAAATTAGTATCAAATAAGTACTTAGTTCTACGGTCAGTCGAAGCTGCAAAAAATCAAGAATCTTTGTAAACGAATAAATATGGCAATTTATGTCACTTAATATTTTGCTCATTCGCAAGTATATCAAAACGTACAGGGTACTTCCGGTTGACCTAGAATCATGTGGTGAGACCTTGAGAAGCAAGGTCTTACAGCACTAAAGGAAAAATCCAAAAATCGTTCATTTGTAGTTACATCACATAAAACAATATTTTTGCAATTACAAATTTACATTTGCAGCTGGAGAAATTATTTTAACTGCAAAGTTTGATTTGTTCTTCAATTCGACCTGTCTTTTCTTATGGGCTAATAAATGAACTTCAGAGACCTGATTTCCGTGATGGACAAACCATTAACCAACATACAAGTTTGTACGGAACCCCTGGTGCGCGAGTCAGACTTGCTCTTGTCCATTTTTTTTTTTTGTTTGCAGCACGTTTCAATCGGAATGGCGCAAAATTTAGATTTTCATGAATTTTGGGACACCCAACTAACATGAAAAACACTGACAAAATAAAAGAACATTAAACAAATTGTTGCTGATAAAAAATACCTACGTAAGTCCTACTAAGTAAAACCTAAATTAATTCATAACTATGATAAACCTTGTACCTACAGTAAAACAATAACACGAATGACAAGTGCGATTGATTTCGTTTTGCGCACTATCACTAGAAACGAATCATTTGATTGAAAAAATCGATTGATATCTTATCAGTTAGTCGAAGTCGTGTAATTTTCTTTCGTGTAGACGATTTGCGTCTCATGGATCGGCTAGTTAATTTAATAAAATGAGAGTAACTTTTATTGGTGAGTGTGAAGAAACCTGGACTTATAATTAATATAAGTCTGAAATCGCCAACCCGTCTTGAGCAAGCGTGGTGATCAATGCTCGTGCCTTCTCTGTTTGAGAAGAGGCCTTTGCCCAGCAGTGGGACAGTTACAGGCTGGTATTATTATTATCTCCTTTATTTATTTTTCTTATTAATCTATTTGTTTGTTTTTTTCTTTTTGATTAGTTCTTTGGTCTAGCCTGTTTGGTTTCTTATAGGGTTATCTTATACTATTTTTTGCTCGCGGCTTCGCCTCGATATGTATGGAAATTGACCCACGGGACCGTTTTAAATGCCTATGAAACTCGGGAAAAATGTACCTTCCCGTAAGTGAAAGAATTTTCGGAATCGGATCAGTAGTACGCCCTACATACAAACTTACAAACAAATACCTCTATGCGATATTACGATAGATGACAGGGCCGATAGTCGTTTCCTGTTGATAATAATTTATGCTTTTGCAGTTATTTATTTAGGTTTTATGGTTTCGGCAAGAAAACGTAAACCCAAATTGTCATCTTCTTCTGATGAGAGCTCCGAAGTAAGAATGCCTCTCGCAAGAGGCTATTTGAACCTTGAAGGAAGTGTTCGGAGTAAATTCGCTCTGGTAATTACATTGTTTCGATCAGTTATACACCCGGTTTCTGAAAAGCTAATCAACACGAAATGAGCTTGTGGCCACTAGACCAACAAAAAATAAAGGAGCTCGTCTACTGCGGCCAAGGAAACGAATCGAAGTGAGATCGGCGGGATCGTCTACAGCCGCGATACACGGATGTGTTGCTTGCAAATAAATGGAACCGCGCACTCACGTGCGTGATGTAACGTGTTCATCCTACAGCAGACAGACCTGACTTAGCAGACGGTCGAATCTAAGTTGCAGATTGGCCTCACTTATAGCCGCGGAATCGGTTTGAGTCGGTAAGCGTAGTCAATTCCTTATTTTGGTTTGTAGGAAGCAGCGTTGGAGGGCCATGACAGGAATATGATCTGCTCTCCGTTGTCCGTTTTGATGCCTCTCGGCAAACTGGCAATGGGAGCAGGGAGAAGAACAGAAAAAGAATTATTGAAAGCCCTAAACCTTTCCAACAGCGAACAGGTAATTATTTAAAGCGTTAAGATTAATAAAATAGGTATCTACTCAGGCCGACTGCAGGATATAGGATTGGTGAATTCACTGATCACACAGCAACTAGATTTGAAAATTACATTTATAGACCCAGCATGCATTTAATTTGTTTCATTCAATCTTTGTTTCACAGTTAAACCCCACATTCGCAAAACTTATTACCAGTTTGGAGTATCTGCCAGGAGTAACTTTAGATATGGCTAACAGGATATATGTTTCTACTGAAAACAGTATCAATAAGAAGTTCGCGTATAGAACAAAATTCATCTTCAAGTCGTCTTGTCAGAAGATCAGTCCAACGGATCCAAAGAAAACTGCAAATACCATCAACCGATGGGTAAGGATGAAATAATTAATTTACTTCTTCTTTTTCGTTTAGGACTAGCTGTGTTCCGCGATCGGATTAGATTTCCGTGCAAAAAATTAATAACCTTGAAATTGTTAACAAAATCAGATTAAATTAGAGAAGTCATATTATTATAAAAAGGTCACGGGGCGCAGCTAGTATTTTTTTCACTCGTATGAATGCCGCAGGCAACAGCTAGCCCGCTCATATCACCACGACCTGCGATGTAAAAATGGATGCCGTTGCATTTCCATAAGCATTAACGAAGTGAAAACTGAGAACCTGCACGATTCTCATAAGAAAAATCTTATTTCGAATCACAAGTGGTGCTGAGCCGTTTTACACACACGGACATAAATATTCAAAGTTGAAATGCACCAGAAGAAGAAGTCATAAATTGCTTTCCATAGTAACCTTTTAACATCTTTACAATGTTAAATTAAATTTATTTATTTATTTATTTACTTAAGGTCAGCCAACAATTGTTTACACGTAGCATTACATTGCGATTGATATATATACATTGGCAAGTGTAACAATTACTTAAAGGCTAACACCGCATGCACAGGAAGCGGATTAAACATACAAAATTAATCATTATTATAACATATTCTTTGAATGTGGTTTAGGTTAGTTTTTTATCTTAAAATTAGGTTAGTTAAAACATTCAAAATAATTACCTATAA